>CM060333.1:46202326-46237326 GCA_030674155.1 Stramonita haemastoma | reverse complement strand
TAGATCAGATTTTCATATTCTCCTGTCATCAGTTACGATGTGACAATAACAACACATGATAATAATAAATAAGATATATAAAAAGGCCCACAGATGTAAGGCCAAGAGGTATGCTAGTCTTGCCAGGAGCTTAATTGGTTTCCAAGTCCAAATTCTGGCCATATAGGTTTGAACAAGGGGGTTTATAGACCTGTACCTCTAGTCTGACTATGATATCACATACAAGTTTCCATTTCTGAAGGGAGGAGATCAGAGCCCTAAGAGCAGTGACAGAGAAGCTAAAAGATGTTCCAGTATGACTGGGTCGAGGAGGAAAAAATGTCACCGTTTATAAGGTATTTTCTTTACCGTTGACAGGCACCTCCGTAGCAGAATGGTCGAGACATCACACTTCAAAAACGGCTTGACCCTCTGGCTCCACAGACCTGAGTCGTGGATTCGAAGCAGGGTCTTGTCAGGAAAGCAGGCAGCGGCAGAAGGCATCCAGTTTTTTTTTTTTTTTTACCTGGTTTAGTCAGCTAGAGGTCTGAGATGTACCAATGGATGAGATTTTGCGTACGCACTCTTTTTGCCCACCGTTAAGTAGCCCCATTCCATGTCGACAGCTTTTGATCTGGATGCTCTTTCGCCGCCTTAAAGTGTGAGAAGTAAAGGGTTGAAACACTTGCCAGTTGGGGGTTTCTTGTCTACAGAATGCTCTCAATTTCTTTCCTGTCACAGTCCATTAGCTTTTAATGAAGTAACTTTCTGTGGGTGACGTGGGCATTCTTTTCAACTGCAGCCAGAGTATATATATATATATATATATATATATATATATATATATATATATATATATATATATATATGACTTGCTGTGATCACATATCTCGAGGTTTACTTTTGAAAGGTTTTAAATAAAACAACAACTTTAATCCCCATGAACTTTTGGAGCCAGTGGTTTGTCAACCTGGGGATTTTTGTGGATTCGTTGTATCTCCATAGAATCATACCAGAGATGCTATCACCTTGGAGAGCTCCAAGGGCCCTGACAAAGCCTCTTTATGACGCTGACCCCGGTGACCTGTCACAGTCAGACCCACTGCCCTTAACCTTTCACTTCTCCACCCCCGCTAATCTGAGGCATCCGCTGCCTTGACCTTTTTCCATTCCTTTTTTTTTCTCCCCTTTTTTCTCTTGCAGGGGCTGCTGCATAGCAGTTAACAGCTTTTTACGGGCCGCGGTGCTGCACCCTGCACCTCTAAACCGCCCCCTCCCTTTTACTGGGGCCGCCATTTCCGCTCACACCGCGACCCCCAGTACATAACAAAAAAAAATGATTATCAACCATTCACACTCGCAACACTTACTGGGAGGGGCTTTCGAAGCAAGGGGGCAAAGGAACTCAGGCGAGGGTTAAAAAGAGCCGATGTGGTACCAAGTGGTGGTGGTTAAATGCAAAGGCGGTGAAAAAGTAACATTAGCAACATTAGCGTTAATGATAGTGCGGCTGAGGACAAACTAGGTTGGTTCACCGCTGAAAAAATAAAAAAGGATTAGGATTTGATTGTGTCAGTTTGGTGACAGTAAAGGGAATTAAGGTTGACAGTGACAATTCAGTGACAATTGTGCTTGTGAACGGAAAATTTGTAGAATCGGAAATGAAGGAGCAAACGTCATCTAGAACTAATTGTCCAGTTGAAACTGATTGTGGAAGAATGAAAGACGCTTGAACAGAAGAGGAGGGGCGACAGTCGCTTGTCAGCTCCTTCAGAGGACAAATTGCAGTAATCATGACAACAACAAAAAAGCAGCAACAAAAGCTGCAATAGCAACACCAGTAACAAGAAACGTATCATCTTTCAACATGACCATTATCATCTTCATCATTATATCCGTCATCCCCGTCATCCTGACACTATCACAATGAATATTTTCGTACACACGATAATCATAATCACAGCACTGATAATCATTCAGCCAATCAGTGCACATCTTATTGGCAGTGGTTAAACACTGTTGCTTTCAAACATGTGCAAACACGCAGCAACAAATGAAATAGACGTACCCAGCGAACAGGATGAGCAAGAGATAAAAATAACTGCCCTCAATTTTTGCGATAATCTAAGCACACTTAACGGGAGAGAAACCATGAATGAAGAGTATTGCGTACAAAGCATATTTAAACAGAGATTGACAAATACCCGAATTGAAAAAGAGGATGTTTCTTTTGGTTTGAGAGAGAGAGAGAGAGAAGAGAGAGAGAGAGAGAGAGAGAGGAGAGGAGAAGAGAGAGAGAGAGAAGAGAGAGTTGTATAATTATTATCTAAACACGCCTATTGGTCGTTGACAGAAAAAATCTAGCGGTCTTGCACGCACATGAAGTATCTTTTTGATGTTCTGTAACACTTCTTGTACTTCGAAAGTTGAGGGAGCTTGCAATGTCTGTCCCACACCCTCAAAGCCTTGGTATCTTTTTGTGGGGGGTGGGAGGGGGGGAGGAGACACCCGAGGGCCCTGCTAAGGAGTGGTTTGCACCGTACCTGGTTGCTGGTTGTGAATACATTAGTTTTTGGTTAAAACATTCTGAAGTGGTGCGAAGTTCTATAGATTGGTCCGGAAGTCCTTTCATGCTTTATGAAGTGAATTATCGTCGTTGTGTGAATTAGACATTGGTTGATTGGTACTGTGTGTTATGCAAACTGTCGTGCTTTGCATACTTGCTTGCGAACTTCCAGTATTACACAGATTCAGATCGTAAAGTAAAAATAGAAATTTGCGCGCGCATGCACAGACAGACAGACAGACAACAGATTGACAGACAGGACACACAGACACACAGCAACACACGGACACAGGGACACACACACAACACACACACACACACACACAACCACACCACCACACGGACGCACGCACGCAGCACGACACACACACACACACACACACACACACACACACACACACACACACACCACACACACACACACACACTATCTCTGGAACACGTTCATATGTTGAAGAAATGACACGTAACGCCACTTAAGTACAAGTAAACTGAACAACATGCAAACATTGCAAGGGCACGTAAAGAATTTCTTTACCATTCATGGCCAAATCGCAATGCTTCATTATCTCAACACTATTTATGAATATATTAATCCAGTATTTCAAGTGGACTCCACTGTATATTCATCAGGGTGCCATACAAGAATATCCTTCATCACCCTAAAGATATATATATAGTTGGTACAGAATTTGTCAGACACACTAGGGGAGCCAGTGCGTGACATTTATCATTGTCGCCATGGTATTTTCTGACATTAGCAATGGTTAGATCGCACCAAACGTTGTGGCGGTGGGGTTGAGAGGGAATGAATTTTAAACAGCACCACCATAGGATGGTCATGATTATGTCAGTTGTGTGTGTGTGTGTGTGTGTGTGTGTGTGTGTGTGTGTGTGTGTGTGTGTGTGTGTGTTCCTTGGCTAGAATCTCAAAGCTAAACATTTCTGAAATTTGTGTACATTACCATTTTCCCCCACAAAGTCCAGGTGATGGTTGGTTGATGATACAGTCCTTAAATCGGATGTCTCCGCTGGAACTGTATTATTATCAAACCCAAACGATAAGGTCGCTGTATTCCATCTTTGAGGGATGATATCGAAACACGATACCAGTGTTCTTGTGAGATACGTTATTTTGTCGTCTGTTCTTATCACCTGATGTTGACCAGTTCTTCGAAAAATGAAATAGGATGTCTCAGACAGGAAAGGTCATCTATGCGTGTTTCGTGCACGGAGGAACGTTTTAACGTCTCACCCAAAGGACTAGAATATGGGTAAAATTATAACAGCCCCAAAGAAAAACAAAACATCTTTTATCATTTTGGTGGTAGAGACAGAGACTGTATAAGCTACGTTGAGATTCAGAGACCAACTAGAGACCTTGGTAATCAAAAGTGTCCGACATCCTACTCATTCAGTCAAGCTGGTCCTTGTGCTTGGATCAAATGTACAGATGTTTTTAAGTACTAACGGTCTAGTCCCGGCCATTTTTGTAGTATATTACGTAGGCAGTGCACAGAACGACCATGAACGAGGAATGAAGCCTTACCTTCTCTACCCTCGTCTTCTCAGATGTCTTGGCTGACAGTGTTGGGGTACTTTCTTTGACGAAATGTCAGCCCCGTCTAATAACCTGATTGACTTTTTCTCGTCTTGTATGTCTCTCAATACTACTTATGTGTCTGTCTGCCTGCACGTGTTTGTCTGAAAGTTGAGTGGACTCAGTGGTTGGTTTAGCTCCAAGCAGTGGGTGTCTGATTGCCCTTGTATAATGCCTCCATTCCGTTTTGTCTGTCTCTGTCTGTCTCTTTCTGTTCTCTGTCTCTGTCTCTGTCTGCCTGTCTCTCTGTCTCTGTCTGTCTGTCTGTCTGTCTGTCTGTCTGTCTGTCTGTCGTCTCTCTCTCTCTCTCTCTCTCTCTCTCTCTCTCTCTCTCTCTCTCTCTCTCTCTCTCTCTCTCTCTCTCTCTCTCTCTCTCTCTCCTCCTTCCTCATCCACTTAACCCTTCTCTTACTATTTCTTTTTTTTTGCATCCTTTTATTTCTCACTTCTTTTCCTGTCTTTTTTCATTTTTGTCTTGTCTCGAACCCTTGTTGTTCCCCATCTCTGTTGTAAAGGGGGGGGGGGGGGGGGGGGGGGGGCAGATGGGGAAATAGTTGACTCGTGACCTGGGGTCACTGAAGTTTCGAGGTTCTACTGAGATGACCAAACGAGGGGTAGTTTTTGTTTTGTTTTGTTGTTGTAGGTTTTTTTCTTTCTTTTTTTTTTCTTTTACCGGGGAATTCAGATTAATATTCATGGTGGTCAGAGTGATGCGCTCGTGATCTGCTGACCGGGTTTGAATCTCGTTTAAGAGGATTTCTCTTCTAGAGTTAACATCAGTGCTGACTCCACTAACCCCCACCCCCCAAGTCCTTCGGATGAGGCTATTACCGAGGTTCCGTGTGCGAACGCACGCAGAACATCTTGCATACACGCTAAAACCCGTTCCGCTTTTCAAAAGTGTAGTCCATTGTGTGTTGGCGGAAACAGATGACAAGATTTACAAAACTGCATACAAACAGGGACTTGATGTAAAAAAGCACACGAGTGCTTATTCCATTATCCTCGAAATAAAAGAATAAAATAAATAACAAATGATAACTCTCCAGATGAAACAATGAATGAAGGCCTAGTGTGTGCACGTATTATTATGCAGAACATCTTGTGCACACGTCAAAGTATCTGTCCACCTTTCTTGAAGATTAAGCCAGGTATTGCCAGTGAGATGGAGAGGGAGGGGGGATAAACCGAACATACTCAGCATGTAGGAAGAGGGATGGGCTTCGCCTCGTTCATTGCTCATGATGCTTTTATCTGAAAAAACTTCAATGAAGATCCCCAAATTATCAAGGAATTAAGGGAGAGTCAAGTTCATTCTTTGTCTCGGAACACATGTGTGTGTGTGTGTGTGTGTGTGTGTGTGTGTGTGTGTGTGTGTGTGTGTGTGTGTGTGTGTGTGTGTGTGTTGCGCGCGCGCCGCGCATGTGTGTGTGTGTGTGTGTGCCGCGGCGCTCGCGCGCGCGTGATGGTGATGAAAACGGTAGAAGTGGCATTGGCTAGTAGTAGAAGTAGTGGTGTATGTGGTAGTAAAAGACAATAACACACCGACTAGATATTAATCAGTACTGTAACTGTGTTTGCCAGTGTGAGAAACTGTAACGGTAAAGCTGTGACATGTGTGTGCGTGCTTGCGTGCGCGGACACATACACCTTGCCTGCCTAGAGTTCTTTCTCTCCAACGCGCACAGATGGCAACCAACACTTTAACTCAATTATTGGACATTATTTTATCTGTTTACTTTGCAAAACGTGTGCACGCACACACACACACACAACCACACAACCACCCATCCAACATTCGCGCGGCGCGGCTGCTATGCATCGCAACGACATTCATTTCAGCACGATGCACGCACGCACACCAATCACACCCCGCACACACAACCACCCCACTCACACACACCAACACACACACACACACGCGCAACAACCACACACATAACACACTCACAGCGCAACGACACGCAACGCGCACCACGCACGCAACGCACGCACGCACGCACGCACGCACGCACGCACACACACACACACACCACACACACACACACTTCGCAGGTGGTTGTTTCTACTACCCCCCCCCCGCCCCTTCAAGACATACCATACTATTGTGTCCTGTAGTAGCAATTTTCCTGATGTCTGGCCACGATAAGTCTTGGAGTGCATTGTTCAGTGGCCAGTATCAATTAGACAGCACAAAGAAGGCAGGACGAAGAAGCAAGAGAACAGCCCAGCCTACAGGCAGGCATTGGGAACAATACTTTGTCAGCTTGGCTCTCACTACGTCTGCGATTACTTAGCAAAGAATCCATACCGATGGGGGCGGGGTGGGGTGGGGGTGGGGGTGGTTGTGGGAGGAGAAGAAGAAGAAGAAAAGAAAGCTGGGTGAGAAAATGGTTTTGTTTGAACCTGTTTTTATACATGTACCCAAGCACGGCTCTGTGTGTGTGTGTGTGTGTGTGTGTGTGTGTGTGTGTGTTGTGTGTGTTGTGTGTGGTGTGTGTGTGTGTGTTGTGTTTGTGTGTGTGTGTGTGTGTGTGTGTGTGTGTGTGTGTGTGTGTTGTGTGTGTGTTGTGTGTGTGTGTGTGTGTTGTGTGTGTGTGTGTGTGTGTGTGTTGTGTGTGTCGTCGTGTTTGTGTGTGTATGTGTGTGTGGTCTGGGTGCATTTGCACCGTGAGGATGTGTTACATGTGTGTTGGGTACAATAGAGATGCGTCTTGTCTTCAGTCAGGTTTTAGTCGCTTATTCATCCTGTCATGGTTTTACCCAAACCCTGAAAAAACAACCACAGTGTGTGGATTGCAGGCTAACGCGTCTTTGTTCAGAGCCCCGTAGCCTAGACATTTTCCCTCCAGAGCCCCCCCCCCCCCCCCCCAAGAAACCCCCATCCACCCCTTTCTTTGTCACCAACTACCCTCCCCTCCACGTCTGCAAAAAAAGAACCCCCAAACTCAAAAAGTAACATAACATTGTAACCAGCTGTTTTACAAACATCAGATACTTGACTCGGGTTGTTTGCTTTGTGGATTGTTACGGTTGAATGAAAAAAAGGGGGGGAGGGGGGGCGGTTGGAAAGAAAGGGTGGGTGGAGGTTGGGGGACAAGTAAGGGAGAGGTTAATCCGTAATGTCGTTTTTCTGCGTTCAGCTACGAAACCAGTTCTGGAAGCTCGAAGAAAAGGTCATATGATGCAATTCTTTACGTCACTGGAAAGTTCCGTAAGCCAGACAGACACGGCATACACTAGTATTGGCAAAATAATTGTGACGCTGTCACCACTAGGCCAAAGTTCGCTTCCTATAGGTACCACAATGAAGTGTTTACTTACCAGGGGACAACAGTTTTCAAAACAACAGAGGTGATAGGTCACATATAGACCTGTTCAAATTACATGCTCTGTTTATTTTAAAAGAACAATAGCCCTGGTAAGTAGTTCAGATCAAAAGTTATCCTCGCACTCCATTTGGACACCCCCCAACCCCCCCCCCCCCCCCCCCCAAAAAAAAAAAAAAAAAAAAAAACCCAAAACAACAACAAAACAACCCAGCAAACTAAAACGAACCAAAAACAACCAAGCAGAGAAACAAAAAACAGCCAAAGACTTGACGTAAAAAATAAAAAAAGAATTGCGACAGCAAACATTTATAGCAGCAGCAACAAATAACATCAATAACAACAAACACTTGTAAAATAGTAATAATACATTTGTTCGAGTTATTTGCTTAGAAAGTCAGAGTTCTCAGTTTTTCAGTAGAACTGGAGAGGGGGGGGGGGGGGGGGGGAGGCGGTGGATGGGTAGAAAAAGTGAGGGGAGGGCTGAAAAATGGTAGGAAAGGGTAGAGACCAGGAATTACCACCCCCACCCCCCTTAAAAAAACAAACAGCCCAGGGACTGTTTTCTTAGCGGATCACGTGTCCAGACAGGGCAGTTAGGTGAATGACGCCTTGTTAGAGAAAGCAAGCGCAAGGTTTCTGATCACCTGAAACTTGAACATACTTACTCCTGTGTTCAGCCCAAGCCAGCTTTGTAGCAGCAGCAGCATATGGGATTATATTTTTTGTTTGGGATTGTGTGGGTGTGTGTCAGTGCCCCCAACCCCCCTCTAAAGTGCTTATTCTCGCCCACGTGTGTGTTTTACTTGTATGCTTTAGGGAGGGTGTTTTTGTTTTGCTTCGCGTACTATTTTTTTAAACTGTTCTTATGCATAGATCACATTTTGCTTTTTTCTGAACGAGGTGGTAATCATATCTCCTCCCTTAAAGTCTTGCTGTGTCAGAATGGAATTCAGCGACAGAAGAATACAAGTTGGCTTGACATGAGTCAGCACATCGCCAGTAAACTAACAGCAAATGTTCAGCAATTGAAATGTTGTCAAACGTCTGTTTGTCTACTTTCTTTCATGTTGTTTATCTTTAAATCGTCTCTGTTGTTTGTCTCTCTCTTCTTTCATGTTTGTTTACTTTATCTGTCTTCTGTTTAGTTCACACACACACCACACACACATACAAAACATACACATCACCCCCCACCACCCCAAAACCACCAACACCTTACACCACAACACACACACAAACAAACACACACACACACTCCACTGAATACCACCACACCTTGCTACACTGTTACTACCTCTTGTCATAAACGCGACCGTTAATTCCACAGTCTGTAAAATAATTGTACAGTAGGCCTAGTTGTTGTACCTGTCACTCAGCCTGTAGTACTTACCTAATTGGCCGTCAGAGCAATCAGTCGGTTGCAAGGCCAGGTAATAATCCTTTTATGCCGCTCAAACACACCGAGTGTCGCCCTGGCGTCTGGTGGGTGCTAAGCTGAATAATCATTATGTAGACCCCACGTGATGCTGATTTTTTTTTTTTTAGAAAAGAAAATAATAAGAATTATAAATATGTACAGAAGTTTACAGTGTCTACACACACACACGCGCGCGCGCGCGCACACCACCACATACTCACGCACGCACGCACGCCACCACCCACACCACACACACACACAACATCCTATTACTTAAAAAAAAGCAAACTGGTTGTCTAGTGATAAAGAATCCACCCTAGAGGCCAGAGGTCTATAGTTTAAATCCATAAGAAACCACTATTTTCTTCATTCTCTTTATTTCAGTGTTATTTGGGTGCTAGTCTTTTGAATGTAGTGGTTTTATTTAAATTATGTTGAGATTTATGCCCTCAAAGCTTGGAACTTTCGGGCAAAAGGAAGTCGTTGAAAGAGACGGTATTTGTTTTCTCACGCGAGTGGCTTTTTTGTTTGTGGGGGGGGGGGGGGGGGGGGGGGGGGGGTAAGAACTTTGCTAGGGGCAACCCTCTTCTTTCTGTGTGATACTTTTACGTGCAGCAAATGTATGTCACATTTGGACCCTGGTTTACCTTTATTCTGATTAAATGAAAATAAAAAACCAACCCAAGATCCACACCACTGCCATGGTGTCCAGTAGATAAGGAAAAGTCTGGGGTGAGTCGGGGATCGAACTCGCCACCAGTGGCATTCTAGGCACGTGCCTTACCGCTAGGCCACCGGTGCTGTAGTTGCCACTCCTTTGTCGCTTTGTCCAGCCAGCTTTCGCCTTGACCGTTTAGACACGTATCCCCGGTACAGGTCAGCCAGGTGCGACTAAACAGGGTACTTAGCACACCTTTTCATCCCCTCTACTCTTCCATTCTTTCCTTTCCTGTTTCTTTTTCTTTTTTCCTTCTCTTTCTCTGACTGGCCATTTGGACGTAGCCCGCCCAGAGTATACTCATACCGTGAATTACTGATGGGAAAAAAAAGAAACAAAACCAAGAAAAAAAAAACCCACCTTATCATCAGGTGGTCGTTGCTGACAGCGGGTGGAAATTCTGGTCAAGTTTGATTGTATCTCTTTGATACTTTAAGTGCTAAGTAAGGGGAGAGTTAATGATGAATGTAGGTTGTTTGTTGTTTGCTTTCTGTTTCTGTCGTTGTGAATTTATATGTTTTTATTTGTCCATCTTGTTCTATCTTGTTCTGCCATGTTCTATCTCAGTTCTTGTGTCCGTAAACCCTTTCTTTTCTACACACACACACGCGCACACGCACACACACGCGCACACGCACACACACACGCACACACACACACACACACCACACACACACACACACACACACACACACACCACACCACACACACACACACACACACACACACACACACACACACACACACACACACACGAGTTTGCTTGCTTTTTTCGTATTAGTTTGAAATCAACGATGCCAATATGTTGTAGGATAATTAAAAAGAATATTGTTTAGCTTCTTTTCTGCTCACACTTTTCTCATTCAGATAACAGAACTTAAAGGAGTTGACCTGAAATATGCAAGTCGTTTTAAAGATCTGATTAAAAACAAAAAAAACCCATACATGTTTCAGTATCCAACTATGTACGTGCTTTATTTTTGCAATCAATTAAATCCATCACAATAACTACTCCTCTGTATATGTGCCTGAAGTGTTATCCATATATAAATTTTCAATACCAGATGCTTTTTCATTTGTGTTCAAAAGGGGACGGTTGACCTTTTTTTCAGTTCCCGAGATCATTATTAAAAATGTTAATTTTGATAAAGAGGGAGAGTTGATAACATATTTTCAATACCTTATTTTATATATTAAAAAACCCTTTTCCTTTTCTTCCTTTTGTGAAAAGAGGGAGCGTTGACCAAAATCTTTTGATACTCATATTTTTTCTTCTTTCTTCTGTATAATGGAATCCATTGAACAGGACTTTTCCATACACACGTGTTTCTTTCTGTTTTCTGTAAGGGAGCGAGTCAATCTATCCCTGTCGAACGTCAAGCAATAATCAGTGTACAGCAAAGCTTGTCAAATATTTGCCAAGGAAAATGGACTAAGGAGGCTTCCCCCAGGAACACCCACCCACTCACCCTGGACCGACCCAGTCATGCGCTGGGTCTCGCTTCACTTCCTTGCAATAATATAATGTTCGTCCTACACTGGGCTGACTAGTTGGGGTTTTTCTCCTCCCTATGTCGATGAGAAAATACTAAATACTTCAGTCACTGTTCCGCGTTCAAGCATTCACCTACCTGCTTTCTTTACCTCTCTGTCTGTGTGGGTGTCTGCCTCTCTTTCTCTGTTCGTTTTTTCCCTACAATTTTAAAGATTCTCTCTCTCTCTCTCTCTCTCTCTCTCTCTCTCTCTCTCTCTCTCTCTCTCTCTCTCTCTCTCTCTCTCTCTCTCTCTCTCTCTCTCTCTCTCTCTCTCTCTCTGCTCTCTCTCTCATATAAAAGATTTTGCTGTCTCAGTCTTACCTTAGTTTACTGGAATCAACTATTTGCTATCATTAATGAGAGTCCCCTATTAAGAGCAAGGGCGGATGGGAAAAAGTATGTCAATACTTATCTGTAATCTTGGGAATAAAGATTATCAGTCAGTCAGTCAGTCACTCCAACTCTCTCTCTTCTCTCTCTCTCTCTCTCTCTCTCTCTCTCTCTCTCTCTCTCTCTCTCTCTCTCTCTCTCTCTCTCTCTCCTCTCTCACACACACACACACACACACACACACACACACACACACACACACACACACACACACACACACACACACACACACACTCGCTTCCCATTAATTTTAGTATAATACAAACTCCAGCCATTCACCCTTTCCCTCTTTCTCGTTGGCGAATCATTGCGTGATTCTGCGTCTTGGGTGTGCTGCATTGTTACTGCTCCTGCGCTGTTGCTGCGTTCCTCTTTTGTTCACTAACAATCAGTGCACCCAACACTGCTGGGAAGATCAACAAGTGTTACACATGCAATATGCCTCATGTTGTAAGTGTAAACCATTGCGTTCAGACAGTGCAGAAATTGTTTGCCTTCGGGGCGGTGTCAACACTTGCGATGTGGAGTGTGTCTAGCCTAATTGGAAATAGCATCTCGGTATCTCTGTTCTGCCCTTCTGGATACATACATGCCTCTGTTTGTCTCTCTTTGTCCAGTATTGTTAGGTCAAGGTGGTTGGCTGTTTGACAGACCTGGAAATAAAAGTTTTGGGGAGTGGTGGGTGGGGGGGGGGATGGAGTGGAGAATGATGTAACGAATTGCCAGCAGGGGTCTGGGAGGTTAAAGTTGAATTGGAGGTTGGGCTTGGCTTCTTTTTTAATTGATTGTTTGTTGAGGTTGTTGTTTGTTGTGATAGTGGAATTTCTCTTTTTGGGGGGGGGGGTAGTTAGTGGATAAGGTAAAAAAAAAGTAGGTTAAAATCCACATTAAACCCTCCCAAATCTCAGTGTCCTGAATAGCCACCTTGTTGTCTAATGGAATTTTCTCTTTTGGGGTGGGTGGTGAGTGGATAGTGAAAAGTAAGTTAAACTTCCACATTTACCCCACAAATCTCGTCACATGCAAAGCTAAACGTTTTCCTTTTTTTTCTCCCACATTTCCAGCGGCTGGTGGATATATGAAAAAAAAGTAAGTAAGTAAACAAACTACTACATTTATCCAAGCAAAACTCCGCATTTACCCCACACATCTCTGTCACCTGCAAACTAACGTTTTCCCTTTTGTTTTCTCCCACATTTCCAGCAGTTGGTGGATATGAGGAAAAAAGTAAGTAAGTAAACTCTAAATTTCTCCAAGTAATCTCCACATTAGCCGCCGCTGTAGTCTAGTGGTTAGGGCGTTGGACTCGTAATCTAAAGGTTGCGGGTTCGATCCCAGCTATGGCGTTGTGCCCTTGGAAAAGGCACTTTACGGCTATTTTCTCACCCCACCCAGGTGTAAAAGGGGTACCAACCTTGTGTTGGGGGTTAACCCTGCGATCGACTGGCGTCCCATCCAGGGGGGAGTCTATGACTCTCAGTCACTTAACGCCACAGAAACCGGGATAAGCACCGGCCTGATGAGCCTTAGGCTCGGGACAGACTTTAACAAACAACTTTTTTTTCCAGCGGTGGGGGACCTGAAGCGGTTCAGCACGGTGCAGGATCACCATGTGTCCAAACACGGCTTCCACTGTTCCTTCTTCACCCCCGACTCGCGGCCCCACTGCATCAAGGGCCGGCACGCGCTGTGCGAGGTCACTCCGGTGGGGGCCCTGCGGGGAGCCGACCTGTACCGCAAAGACGGCATGCGGAGTTCAAACCTCTTCAAGCTGTGGCCTGTGGTTCTTCGGGAACATACCGTGAAGACACCTGACATGAACCTGCCCCGAAAACAGGTGAGAGAGAGAGAGAGAGAGAGAGAGAGAGGAGAGAGAGAGAGAGAGAGAGAGAGGAGAGAGAGAGAGAGGTAGTGAGGATGGTAGTGTGTCTATCGTGCTGTCTGTCTGTCTGGTCATGTCGTCGTGGTGTATCAGTGTCTGTGTGCTGTCTGTCTGTCAGTATTGTGTCTGCGCTGTCTCAGTCGGTGTGTGTTGTGTGTTGTCGTTGTGTGTGTTGTGTCTGTCTGTCTGTCAGTTGTGTGTGTGTGTGTTGTGTGTGTGTGTGTGTGTAGGGAGGGAGGGAGGGAGGGAGAGGGAGAGAGAGAGAAGAGAGAGAGAGAGAGAGAGAGAGAGAGAGAGAGAGAGAGAGAGAGAGAGAGAGAGAGAGAGAGAGAGAGAGAGAGAGGATTGTGCGTGTGTGACTGCGTGCAATTGTGAGCGTGTGTGGTTTTTTTCCGTCATGAATTATAGCGATGCTAACTGCATGCAAATCGCATTGAAACAAAAAGCTGGAAAGGAAACGGTTTTTGATATTTGAATACAATGGAAGGCATTGTCTTTTTTCATTTAAATACAAAGGAAGATTTGTTTAATCTTAGGTTTTGCCTTCACACACACACACACACCACACACACACACACACACACACACACACCACAACAACACCACACACACACACACACACACACACGCGCACACACGCGCGCACTACAGCACAGACACCACACACGCACCACACACACACACACACACACACACACACACACACACACACACACACACACACACACACACTCACACCACGCACGCATGCACGCACGCACGCACGGTTAAAGTTATTTATGGTTAGATAAAATGAACAAAAACTATTTACCTTATAATATTCCTCTGTCTCTTTGTACCCTTTTAGCTACCAGTCTGAACATTAATGTGTTAATGTAGGTAAAGTGTCAACCCCTAGCACAAATTATCCAGGTTCCAGAAAGTAAAAATGAAGATAAAATTCTGTCCACAGGGCAAAGCGGTGCTGTTCAACAAAAAATACAAACGCCTCACGCCCCGCCCCAAGACCGTGCACGGCACGGAGCACCTGGACTTCAGCGAACAGGCGGAGAACGAAGAAGAAGACAAGAACCCAGCCCAGCCAGGAGACCCGGGCCTGTCCAAATCACAGCCATCCATCCTGGTGGCGGTGGACACGTCAGGCACCGGCTTCTACCGCATGTCCTCGTTCCGGAGGTCCTAAAGGGCACAGTGTCCCTGGACCGCAAGAAGCGGCGACGCACGGTGTCGGGCGTGCCGGAGCAGATCATGCAGGAGATCCAGGCCTTCGAGCGAGGCAAGAGGAGCGCCAGATCCACGCCCAGGGACTACAGCTTCGACGACGGGGACGTGGGGCGGCCCAGAGAGGCGGAGAAGGACGAGTCCATGACGCCGTACTTCGACGAGATGGACGCCAAGATGGAGGAGAAAGCGCAGAGGCGCCGCCACGCCAGTCGCGAACCCAAGCTGTTCCGATACCTGCCCTGCCGGAGAGCGCGGTCCTGCCGAGGTGCGTGAAGGTGGCCAGCAGTCTGACCCGGGGCGTGATGGTGTTCGAGCAGGAGGAGGAGGCCTGCTGCAAGGACAAGAGCAAGTCCATCGCCACAGCCGCCAGCGGCTCCAACAGCAGTTCGCTCAGCCTGGGCAGTGCAGGCAGCTCCTCCGCCTCCAGCCGGCCCTCCAAGCGCTCCTCCCTCATCGGCAGCAAGATCAGGTCCTTCGTCACCGGCACCCTCCGCCCGCGACCCAAGTCCCTGGACCTGGACTCCATCTCGGTGTTGGATCACGACGCGGACGTGGAGGACGACAGCAGCAGCAGCAGCAGCACCCTCCACAGGCAGCTGTCGCCCAGCGTGCCTGACGACATCGCCAGCGTGGCCAGCTCGCGCGAGTCCAAGGTGGGTCCGGGGACCTACTACTACTTCACCAGCAGCACGCTGCCCCGCGACCAGGCCAGGAAGTATGACTTCCCCTGGGAGTCGCTGCCCAAAGACTGGATCACCTCCGTGCAGCTCCGGGAGATCTCCAAGAGGCGCAGGGAGGAGCGCAACTCATCCTCCGGTGAGTGCAGTGGTAAGAAGTGCTTTGTAGTGGTCAGCTGTTTGTGATGATGAGATGAAAGGTGGTGATGGTGGTGGTTGTGGTGAAAAAAATCAAATTTGTTTTAGTGGTTAGAATGATGATGAGATGGTGATGTGGTGAGATGATGTGGTGGTGGTGGTGGTGGTGGTGGTGGTGGTGGTGGTGGTGGTGGTGATGATGGTGAATGTTATGATGGAAAAATGATGGTAATAATATATGTATGGAATTCACATAGCGCTGAATCTTGTAAAACAAATTTTAGCTCAGAGTAAGAAGTAGAAGGAAGGTGGCAGGACGGTTTAGATGCTACCTTCCTAAAAAGTAAACCACGAGGTTCTGGGTTCGGTTCCCAGCCTTGCCCTTTCTTCTCACTTTGACAGGAAAATCAAACTGAATGTCACGTCTTCCGGAGGAGACTCTAAACAACTCAGACCCATGTTTTTACGGACTTGTGCACATCAAAAGAACCCACGACAGTTCAAAATCGAAAAGAGCAGGAAACTACCCCCCGACTGTTCTGTCAAAATTGGAAGGTTCAGTTTCCACCTATGTCCTCGGAATAATGCTATCTTCATGGTGGGAAAAAAAAGGTAGCAGATGCAAAAAGTCTTATTATTGATGAACCTTACAGCTATTGCGGAGGATATTGGGGGTTTACCTCTTTTCCTTCTGCCCTTAGCCTGACCTTGGAGAACTGTGTCATCATCAGATTTATCTGTGTGTTTCTGTTTGTACATCAAACATATCTCATATCTATCCTATAAGGAATGAAACAACAACACCCCCCCCCCCCCACCGGGATTGGAACCTGTGAGTAAAGGTTTTTAGACACTACAAGGCCACGTGACCTGTTTATTTCCTATCTTCCTCGTCGAACGCTCAGGCAGCAACTATTGTTGTCTGTCATATGAGCGAAAATGCGTTTTGCTGCCGTTAAGCGCCTGACAAGTCACGCCCAGCACATCCGTTTATTTCGTATGAGAACTAATGATATATCACAGGGACACACGGTAAGCAGGAAAATCCCGCTTTCATAGTTCATTGTTCTTCCTCTGTAAGATCCAGCTTGGACATTTCTCAACCACCCTTTGCCATTGTTTTGTACTGTGCAGTTTTCTGCAAGTTGGTAGAATGACAGCGTTGATGACATTGAAGTGTGTGTGTGTGGTGTGTGTGGTGTGTGTGTGTGTGTGTGTGTGTGTGTGTGTGTGTGTGGTGTGTGTGGATGTGTGTGTGTGTATGTGTGTGTGTGTGTGTAGAGTGTGTGTGTGTGTGTTGTGTGTGTGTGTGTGTGTGTGTGTGTGTGTGTGGTTGTTGGTGTGTGTGTGTGTGTGTGTGGTGCAGGCAACTGGAGTGGCAGCAGTAACCGGCAGTCTCTGGACTCAGCGCGTTCCTCCACCCTCCCCTCCTCCACCTCCCAGTACTCCTTGGGGAAAGACTCAGGCCGTGACTCTCCTGCCGTGGCCGATGACAAGTAGTTTATGTTGTATATGATTGATATGATATGATATGATATGATATGATATGATATGCATGAAGGGATGGAGTATGGACGTGTGTGTGTGTGTGTGTGTGTGTGTGTGTGTGTGTGTGTGTGTGTGTGTGTGTGGTGTGTGTGTGTGGTTGTGTTGTGTGTGTGTGTGTGTGTGTGTGTGTGTTGTTGTGTGTTGGTGTTGTGTGTGTTCGTTTTATCGTCTATCACAAACAAGTGATATTAGACTGGAGAAGGGAAGGTGGTGATAGAAGTGAAGTGTGTGTGTGTGTGGTGTGTGTGTGTGTGTGTGTGTGTGTGTGTGTGTGTGTGTGTGTGTGTGTGTGTGTGTTGGGAGGGGTAGAGCGCGTGCGTGAGCACTCTTGTGCACGGGTGAGTCAGTGTACGTGTATACACCAATGTGGTTGTATGTATGTATGTACAAGCCCGTGTTTTCGTGCATTACTGACATATAACAGAATGTGCCTAATCACGGATGCCTGTGTCTCAGGGAGCAGTGCGAGCAAGCGGCCCGAGACTCGGGCGTGTCCACCTTCCTGCCCCTGACGCGGCGCGGCAGCTCGGACACGGAGACGTGGCTGTCGTCACTGGCCAAACGCGCCGCCGCCAGGGAGGACGCCGCCGCCGCGGGCAGTGACGTCACCCAGTCCCTGACCCGGCTGTCCCAGCTGACGAAGCAGAACATCCAGGCGTTGGAGGACACCTTCAGCCCCTGAGGAGGTCCCTGCTCTCCCTGGAGGACGAGCTGTCCTCGTCCATTCCCTGGACCAGGACGGCTTCTACACCTCCTTCCACACCGACAGCGGGCTGCGGCGCAGCACGGGGACCCTGCTGGAGGTGGAGGAGGAGGAGGGGGAGGGGGGGAGCTGAAGCCCCTGAGGAAAGCCCACAGCACGCTGAGCATGGGCAGCACCAACACCATCGACAGCGTCATCTTCAGGCCGCTGGGAGAGTCAGCGGCGGCTGCTGAGGGTGACTCCAGCTCTCCTCAGGGAAGCGGGCGGGCAAGCTGCGGCCTCCTCCCCCTCCCTGAGGGGAAGCAGCAGACTGAGCAGCACCAGCAGTCTGGTGGAGGCCCAGGAGACGCTGAAGAGTGTGGGGCAGGCTCTGGCGGCCGCTGACGTGTCCGCGCCTCTGGGGGGCTCCAGTGCAAAAACTGCCACTCAGGGAGAGTCTCCGCAGTCGAATCCGATCAGGAAACTATATACACCCGGCTTCGGGCGAAGACGAAAATCTCCGTCCGTTCCATTCCCTCGTGGTGTCTGATAAGTGATGAAGACAGCACGGACAGCTCCTAGTCTCTGTCTGAACAGAACTTTGCCCCCACGCCGCTGCCCCTTCACTTCTGCAGGGCCGACTAGGTGCGGGGGCTCTGCCCAAGTCCTCCTCTCTGACAGAATCCAGCTCTACACTGCTGGGGTGTGACGGACACGCGGACGAGGAATCGGACACGTTTTTCGATTGCCGCACTCTTCCCCGGCGATACTCGGAGTCTAAAGTGTGGGAGGAGGATGGGGGGACCACTGTAACTCCTGGCCCGATCCCGCCGCGCCCACCAGTCCCCGTCAGCAGGCATCCTGAAGAGCGACAAGCCGGCCCGGGGTCCCTGAAGCCCAAGACCCTCAACTTCGCCCCAACCGTCAACCTGTTCGACCACCACACCTCTCAGGGGATCGATTGCCGCTGCACGCGGTGTCCTCCACCTCCTCCTCCTCCTCTGTGGACGGCAGCAGCGACGCCCCCTCCTCCTCCGCCAAGAGAAGCCTGGCCTCCAGACTGTCCATGTCGCTGTCAGCCAGGTTCCGCTCCAGGTCCAAGTCCCAGTCCGGCAAGGCAGGAGGCCGCAGGCTGGAGAAAGTGGCGGAGTGTTCCAGGCAGACCCTCCGCCCCGCCTGTATCCCGGCCCTGGTGCGGGGAGGAAGGGGTCCTCGGAGTCGTCAGTCAGGTCAGTGTCCAGCAGTGAGTCTTCCTTGCCCTCGCTGTCCGACTGTGGTCAGGGCGGATACCTGGACATGAGCGGGGCTCTGGGGCACCGCGTCAGGACACCTGGAGCTCTAGCAGTTCTGCAGCCTTGTCTGACCTGGACGGGGACTCGAGCATGACCTACGTCACTCAGTCTAGTTCCAACTCCACCCCCACCAACTCCACCCTGGCGCTGTGTGCCGAGGAACAGACCACTCCCGTCAACTCCCCTCGTCAGCAGCACGACGCTCACAGGGTCAGCTCCGTCACTCTGCCCGTGGGGCACCTCGTGCAGCCTCCACAAGCCGCTCCCAACTCCTCAGGCAGTGGCCCCCAGCCGTCCTCACAAACAGGGGACAAGGCCCAGACTCCGACAGGCAGGCAGTCCCTGGGTGGCCTTGCGGCATCAGCCGGTGCTCCTGGGGGCGCGTTGTGGGCGGGAGGTCGGCCTAACGCCAGAACCTCCTCAGAAGACAGCGGCTTCAGCTCCCCCACCACGCCCACCTCAGCGTTGGCCGGTCACCATCACCTCCTTCAGCGGCAGCCCCACAGCCACCACCCACAGCCAAAAACGCCACTCAGGGACACCACGCGCTTCTTCACGACACTGCCACGGGGGGTGACGATTCCAGAAGGACTCGAACCTCCACCCCTCCCTCTCATCTGTCGCTAGGACAGAAACACGAGCCCCTCAAATCCTCCCCCAGTGTCGATCACCCCAGCCCCAGGTCTGAGATTTACACAGCAGCCAGCAGGGACCCTCAGGGCAGAAAGGGGAGTGACGGGGCGGTCCGCCTCAAACCGCGAGTCCCAGTCCACAGCGGAGATGGGCGGAGGAGGAGGAGAGCCCTCACACCAGCGCGTGGCTCTGTCCAAGAGCCTCTCCTGCCCCACAGGGGTGCTAGCTGACGCCGCGGAGGGAGTGACGCGGGCGGACTCTTACCGCTGCGCTGTGCGGAACACGCAGGGGGTGGTGGGGGACGTGGCCACCCGGAGCTCTTCCTACCGCCTGGCCACTGGAGAGGAGGACGAGGAGGAGGACGCTTTCCCTGATGACCGCATGGACGCCGCTAACGCCTGGGGAGGACGTCGGGCCTCGGGAAGCCGCGACATACGGCGGATGGGCATCACCGACATCGACCAGCTCAAGTGCTATGACGACAGTGACGGCTCTTCCGCCAAACCCCCCACCACCTTCTCCTCCTCCTCTCTCGGTGCCAAAGCCTCTTCCTCCTCTTCCAGACCCTTCGCAGGCATCAACTCCTCCCGCAAGAAGATGAGGCCCGAAGTGCAGAACTTGCTGCGTGGAGACAAGACGCCGTCCCCCGAAGTGAAGAGGATGACCAAAGTGTCCTCCTCCTCTTCAGGGGGCAAAGGGGCCAAAGACAAGGACAAAGCCAAGACCACCTCCACCTCCACCTACATTCGCTTCGATCCCATCTTTGAGCACGGGGATGACCTGTACTCCTCCACGGACACCCTGAGAGCGGAGTCTGTGGAGGTGATCGGCTCTGAGGACGGCTTCTTGATGGGGGACCGCGTGGTGGGGAAACTGCCCCGGGCAAAGTGCGGGGTGGGGGAGGGGGCGGAAGCCTGTGGACGAGAAAGCCGTGATGTCCATTCTGGACAGCATCAAGTCCACCATTAAGTCCATGTCCGGCAAGGGTTCGGCCGACAAGGACAACTGGAAGTATGAGGGAGGCGTGTAGGGGTGTGTGTGTGGTGTGGGTGTGTGTAGGGAGAAGTGTGTGTGTGTGTATGTGTGTGTGTGCGGTGTGTGTGTGCGCGCGTGTGTGTGTGGAGGGGGAAAGTGTGTGTGTTTAGTTGTGCGTGTAAAGAGGGGATGAGTAAGTTGGTGAGTGAGTGAGTGACTGTGTGTGTGGGGGGGGAGGGGGGGGAGAGGGGGGGGGAGGAGAGAGAGAATATGAATCAGAATTGTACAGTGTGGTATGGCAGGTATCAACCGTGTGCCACATGGACTTCACACGGTAAAATCTGTGCCATTTTGTCTCACTCCTCTTGAAAGCAAGCTTGTCCTGCTTTTCATTACTCTCATGATCATCTTTGTTGTCGCCAACAGGCATCATAATCTCTGTCGTCATCATTAACATCGTTTGAATTGTATGTGTTCATTGTGTTACATCATTTACGTATGTTTTGTTTTACTAGATCACTGTATAATGGCAGAATGACGAAGTGTTGATTTTGTGACAAAAACAGGGTGGGACGTGGAGTCTGTTATTTTGTTGTTGTTAATTTACTTTTCTAGATATTAGCTTTAACAAAGTTTGCTTTTTGTTTGATGCTCAAAAGTATTGGTGTTGTGTGTGGTGTGTGTGTGTGTGTGTGTGTGTGTGTGTGTGTGTGTGTGATTGTTGTGTGTGTGTGTGTGTGTGTGTGTCATGTGACAATAGTTTTACTAATCATTGTTAATTCTCGTGTGGTGTGGTGTGTGTGTGGTGTGTGGGTGTGTGTGTGTGTGTGGCGTGCGCGTGCGTGCGTGCGTGCGTGTTCGTGTGTGGTATGTGGATTGGTGCGTTGTTGTGTGTGCGTGTGGGGTGTGAGTGGTGCGTGTGTGGTGTGCGTGTTGTTGTGTGTGTGGTGACGGGGGCGTGTGTTGTGTGTGTGTGGTGTGTGTGTGTGCGTGTGTGTGTGTATTTGTGGCAGACAACTGTGCACCTCTGGTAAGCCTAATTACCCATGACTGAAGTTCCCATATTTAGCTGCTCTTGAAATAACCTCTTCACGCGGTTTCTTTTTTTCTCCTTTCTTGCTTTTGAGACGGATGCTTCCAAGATGTTCGTACCCAGTATAGCTTTTCTTGTAATCCAGATCCGTCCCAGCAATGAATGATTCAGTTGTCATGCGGCTTCTGTCTACACGGGCTATTTCCAGCATCGACATTGACAGGAGACTGACTCTTAGAGACTGGATTCAGCATTGACACAGACTGGTTATTTCAGGATCCAGTGGCTAAAAGTTCAGTCATGCCTTTTTGGGGTAATAACATCACGGATTATATTTATAGATTACAACTTAATTTCGTGATGTGTAAACAAAAAAGATGGGAATTGGGGATCACGGTTACTTGTCATGCAGCGTGCGTGCGTGCGTGCGTGCGTGCGTGCGTGGTGTGTGTGTGTGTATGTGTGTGGGTGTGGGTGTGGGTGTGTGTGTGTGTGAGAGAGAGAGAGAGAGAGAGAGAGAGAGAGAGAGAGAGAGAGAGAGAGAGAGAGAGTGTGTGTGTGTGTGTGTGTGTGTGTGTGTGTGTGTGTGTGTGTGTGTGTGTGTGATGGTGAAGTCATGTTCTGTTGTGTTGTAGGATCATGACTGTCATCAGGTAAGACAGCAGTTCTCAATGATGTCAGAACTGACTGACCATCCACCCTTTCTGACACTCCTTCTTCCATCTAACTAACCACAGTAAACTAAACAAACAACAGCAGCAACAAAATACACCACTGGGCAACAACACAAGCAAACAAACGGTGGCAAAATGAAACAAGCACACAAACATCAAGTCCAAGCAGAAGAAGAAGAGCGCTGTGTAGATAGCGGCATGACAGAAAGTGTAGCCTATAGGTCTGCTATTTCTGGTCATCCTGTCAGTTTTGCGGTCTTTATTTTGAGATCAATAGTGCGTAGGAGGACCATCGAGCCTCCAGCCATTTTGAGCTGAAAATGCAAAACGGCAGACGGTGTTATGACTGTCTTCCCCAAAGGCCAGGATTCCTTTTTTCCCCTAGCCTTTTCTGGTGAGAAATTTCAAATTGTTGAAATTTGTGCCAGAAATTTGATTTTTCTCCAAGAAGAGAAACCTGTGAATCTAACCTGAAAACAAACGAAGATTATTCTCAACTCGTGTTGTTTTCAATTTCAGGCAAACACAAATGCCTTGTACAAAAACTATAGCAACCTTTCCAGATATATGTGAACTCACCTTTCTAATCCCCAACCACTTCTTTCTGTTTTCGATTTCGGAGTGAAAGGAGGAATGCTGTAGACCGTTGGGTGACGCTAACTGTTAGGTATTGTGAGCGTGAACGTGTAACACCTGTTAATTTCAGAGTGAAAGGAGGAATGGCTTTGAACATAGGTGCACTGTCATGATGTTAACTGTTGGGTGTTGTGAGTGTGAATATAATATTCTCTTCTTTTGTTATATCAGAGTCCCAGCACATTTATTCGATCTAGTGACTGCATCAACCAATCAACCACCACTACTCAGCTGTTCTTCAGAGACTTCGTGTGTGTGAACACAACATTTGTTTGTTGATAGTGTTTAATAACAGTGTGTGTTCGGATACTCTGAATGTTTGTTTTCTTGTTTTTCTTGTTGTTGATGGTGTTGCATAACAATTTGAATCAGGATACAGTTTAACTGCTGAGTGTCTATATTGTAATGAAGACGGTGACCTCGGGTTGGTCAGAACAGAATACTAAATCATAACCCCCCCAAAAACAACAACAACAACCCCCCCCCTCCCCCTAAAATTCCATCCTTCTCCCTGCAGCACACGCGTAAAAAAAACAGAACAAGCAAACAAACAAAAAAACCTAAACTTACGACAGGGAAAACCCCAAACCTCCCAAATCAGACGTTCATATCCAAACATAATTTGCTGGTTGTTGATTTTAATTCCTGTTTTGCCATTGGGGATCCAGTGATTTATGTACCCGTTAATCTGTTTAATCAATCAATTAATTAATTAATTTTTTATATCGAGGATAATGGAATAAGCACTCATGTGCTTTTTTTTTTTTTTTACATCCAGTCCCCTTGTGTATGCAGTTTTGTAAATCTTGTCACCTGTTCAGGAAGTGAGAGGTCAAGGTTCAAATCTGCTTCAAAGCCAGCTTTTTCTTCTCAGTTCCACAAGACTTGAAGTAGGGGTATTAGGACTTGGCTTTCAAAAGAAACTATAGGTTTTGAAATGTGTTGCTTCGTTTCCAAAATGGAAAGATTACAGATTTCAACATATATGTAAAAGGACCCACAGTGAGAAAACAGCAACAATCCTTGGCAAAATGATGTCGTATAAGCCCAGTTTTATAGACAAACTTTATCAACCCACACAGACAAGAAAAAGCGAAAGTGACGTTAATTTGCAGTAAAGTGTGTGTGTGTGTGTGTGTGTGTGTGTGTGTGTGTGTGTGTGTGTTTATAGGGTGGAGTTTGACATTTTGGTATAAGAAAAGAACATTGTTACATGTGTCGGTATGTTAGGCCTGAAATGCTCACATTATCATCATAGAATGAATCCAAAATCATGAGTGAACCCATTACCATTTCTCTGTTATATTGATAGTCCGTCCTGTTCCATGTGTTTTGATTTTTTTACATTTGTTTTTCAGCCCCAGAGAACAAGACTTGTGTTGTTATGTTGTTGTTATCGTTTTCCTAAAGTACCCCAGTTGTTTTCCTACTGTCCTTTAAAACCATCATCAGCCAATTATGCAATTTGGAGGAGGAAAAAAATCATGGGGGGGGGGGGGGGGGGGGGGGGAAAGGGACAGAGAGAGAGAGAGAGAGTGTGTGTGTGCGTGTGTGTGTGTGATGGATGCATGCATGTGTGGTTTTAATACGTATAATGTGTACCTATGTGTTGGTGTGGGAGATACAAGTATATATATACATTTTCTCATTTAAATGTTGTTATATGTTGACATTTTACCTGTACAGTGTGTTTAATTTGTAAATCATATGCATAAAATGAAAAAGGCATTCCGATTGTTTGATGTGCACATTCCAACAGATGAATAAAATAGCATTAAAACAATAAGGATTTTTTATAGGTGGCATCATTTATTTTACAAAGTTAATTGTAATATGTGTTCAAACATGAGAATGTACATGTACTTACTTTAGTTAGTATATTTTTGTCACGTGCTATATATATATGATCGAAACAAACGTGACTGAAATATTCAGAGTTGTCTAAAATATTCTTATTCCTTGCAAATGTTACCATACCATGTATTATTTATGAGCATTCAATATTCTGAATTTCATGAGAAATATATTTTTGCTTGGATCTCAGTGGCATTTGCATAATTAATCTGAAATGAGGAAAAAAAAAGTGATTATATTTATTTTCCATTGGAATACACCTCAACCAATAATATGTAAATGTACATGGAAGGAGTGAGTGAATGAATGAAGATTTTTGCTTGGTTTTCATTCAAAATGAACAAACATTAACCATACAACTTCGATGTAAGTAACCCAAATGCCTCAACTGACATACAATGTGTTAAAATTAGTTGTCAAATATGTTGCTTCTTTGCAGTGCTTTCATCTTATTTATACTGGGCGTGATCATTCAAGTTATGTTGAAGTAAACAGTTCATTGATTTGATGTTTTATGTTGTTTATTTTTGTATTTTGGAATAGGTATGAATTCTCATCGTGTCAATCCTGAATGCAAACATTTAAATTATGATTTTGTTTTTGTGATGTACGTTTGTTTCTTTGTTGGATTATTTCATCATTTATTTATCATTTTCCTTCTGATATTGTTTACTTGAATTATTGCATGTTTATGTGTTTTGTAGTTGTGTCTTACTGCAATACACTCTCACACACCTGCTTAAGCACATGGCACATGTGCATGCACGCATGCACACACACACACACACACACACACACACACACACACACACACACACCACTCATTTTGTTCAAATAATGCTCCCACTTATCATCATTGTCATGTATAATCAAGTTGTAAAAAAAAAAAAAAATGACAGGAAGGTAAAAACAAAGCGATTGATGATTTGCTGCTGTTGTTTATTCCTCTGTTATTCATCATACATTGTTTGCACCAATAACAAGCACACACGCTTTGTTTTACTTTGTGTTTGAATATTACTCAGGAAATAATATGACAAAAAGAAACCTTCATATTACCATAAAGCAGTGCAACTTCAAGGATGTATGTACAGGGAGCAGTAGACACATCAGTGATATGATCTACACTTGTTCTGCCGTAACATTTTAACAGAAATCATTAAGACAGTAGAAAAAGTATAGCTAGACAACAATGTTGACAAAGATGTCATCATTTGCCAATGAACATTTTTCTGTTTGCAATTTGTATTTGTTAAACCCCCCCCCCCCCCCCCCCCCCCACACACACACCACACAAACACACACCTGAATTGTTTTTGTTTTTTTTAATTCTTCAGTCTGTCTATTTTTTTGTTTTGTTTCATTTATAGAGAAAGAATGAAAGTGAGAATGAAAATGGAACAGAATAACATTTGGATGAAAATAATGATATAGCTGACAGCTGAAAACAGAATGAAATAAACTTGTATAAATTGTGGTTTTTCCTTTCTGTGTGTGTGTGTGTGTGTGTGTGTGTGTGTGTGTGTGTGTGTGTGTGTGTGTGTGTGTGTGTATTCTGATGCTGTCATTTGATGTGAGTATGCAAGCACACATACACCTGCCCATCCACACACAGTTTTTTTTTCTCAAACTGTGGATGAACATGAACTATGTTTTGACTGATCTGTCCAATAGCTTTTGAAAATGATTTTAATTGAAAATTGTGAGCACCAGAAAACACTTTTAGCATTCACACTCCTCCTTGTATGGGACTATTTCTATGAGTGGTGCTGGTAATAATTCAGTTCACTTCATCTCACTTTGCGTAGAGCCCAACCAACTTCTGCTGAATATCAAAACACCCATAACAAATCATGCTGGCAGCTAGTACAATCCCAAGATCAATAAATTATTAAAAAATATATAATTATTTGTTCAAGTTTCCAACATTGTAACATACAATTACTCATTTGTTCAATATGTTAAGTCATATCCATTTAAATCCTACCAAGATCAATGACAAACCATACAGCATATAAACAGATATTGTTCCACATGGGTAACCCAGAAGGTCATTAAGCCTAGATATAAACCAACCACACAATGATATCACACTCTGAAAGCACCAAAAGTCAACACCCACTTCACTTCATCAGAGCACAAATACCAGAAAAATGGGAATCCATTATGCTGAAAAAGTGACGACATTCCACAGACAACCTATGGCCTAAAGTAACACTGCGCAGTGTCAGTGCCGTGACTGACATTTTTCAGTCCTTCACACATAGTCAATGTTTCTGCAGTTGCTTTATCATTTGTAAGAAATTGGTAAAAACACCTTGGCTTAACTACAGGTTGCACTTCAGACACCTGATGTGGCCCAGCCCAGTAAAGCTCCAGGAAAAACTGTGGGCACTACGGGGTCACTGCGACAAAACTTTGCCATCCAGACCAGATTAAAAATGGCACAGGGATGCAGGAAAGAAGAATGAGGAGTCACATGGTAGACAGGAAGGAAACCCCCAACCACATGAAAATTCCAAACAAATTTAAATGAATGATCCAAAACACTTTTGAAGAGTGCCTTGGCAAAACCCTTGTGTGGTCACTGTCTACAGTCATGCAACGTATTCATGTCTTCAACCTCCTTTGCTTAGACCTCCAGAGAAAGGAACAGCAGAAGCAGCCAGCTGTTTCATCAGGATGAACTGTAAGATTCTGGTATGGGCTAAGCATCTGTATTTTAGGTTTTTATTTTTGCTGTTTTATGCATGAAAATCTTAAAAAAACAAGTAATACCGTTTTTGGTACACATTGTGGTGTTGTTGATACACCTGGTAAATTATATGAGAGGAGTGAAACATCTTGCCCAAAGTTATGAATAGACAGACAAATTACACATGCACCACGATTCACACACACAGTGGGATGGGAAAGTCTGGTGGTTAGAGTGATGCACATTGTGCTTGTTATCTGCTGACCAGGGTTTGAATCTGTTCAAGAGGATTTTTTCCTCTGAAGTTAACAGCAGTGCTGACTCCAATTCCCCCCCCCCTAAAAGCCGTTTGGATGAGACTATAAACTAAGGTCCCATGTGTGAACACATGCAGAACTTGTGCATATGCTAAAATCCATTCCACTTTTTGGAAGAGTAGGCCATTGTGTGACGGTGGGAACAGATGACAAAATTTACTAAACTGCATAAACTCAGGAACTGGATGTAAAAAAACACACAAGTGTTTATTCCATTATCCTTGAAATAAAAAGAAAAAAAGAATTAAAAAAAAAAACACCCACCAACATGCACACACACACACACACACACACACAGAGTCAAATTTGCACATATACATAAATACATGCACGCATGTGTATTGTGCTTAAATACATTAGATGCATACAAATATGCACATGAACAGATACATATGCAAAATGAATATCCTGTAGCTATACCAACCCCCCCCCCCCCCCCCCCCAAACACGCTGTGTTTTACAAATAAAAATTCACAATGAGACATTCAGTGAACAAACTTACAAAACACACCTTATCACATCCATCGCAATCCCCCAAAACATGCTGTAAACAAGAAAAAAACATTTGTATTTATAAAACATGCATCATTACATTAATCTCAATGAATCTTTAAAAAAAAGAAAGGCTAGCATAATAATTTTGACAAAATGTGTCCACAATAAGACATGATATAATGAACCAACAAAGCATAGATATAACTTATAATAATGATAATCATACATGGAAATTTATATAGCACTATAAAAAGTTAAAGTCTGTCCCGAGCCTAAGGCTCATCAGGCCGGTGCTTATCCCGGTTTCTGTGGCGTTAAGCGACTGAGAGTCATAGACTCCCCCCTGGATAGGACGCCAGTCTATCGCAGGGTTAACCCCCAACACAAGGTTGGTACCCCTTTTACACCTGGGTGGGGTGAGAAAATAGCCGTAAAGTGCCTTTTCCAAGGGCACAACGCCATAGCCGACAGCTGGGATCGAAACGCAACCTTTAGATTACGAGTCCAACGCCCTAGCCACTAGACTACCGCGGTGGCTATATAGCACTATATCTTGCCAAAAAAACAAATCAAAGCGCTTGCATTCGACCTATACAACACACAAGCAATCAATAACAATTAATAGTTTCAGCAAATTTGAATGTACATGCATGCATGCACCGCGCATGCACAGGGGCACGCACACACAAATGCGCACGCACACACACACACTTATAAAGGTTATACACTATGGCAGGGTGAAAGGAATTTCAGATGTTGAAGGCAGGGACAGATAGGATATAGAAACAGAAACCAAAAATCTTAGGTTTGAAATAAGTGTGTCTTAAGGTTGAATTTAAAAGTGTCATAAGGGGGCTTTTGCCGAAGGGAGAGAGGGAGGTCATTCCAGATCAATGGACCAGAAATAGAAAAAGAGCAGCGGCCAACGGTAGATAGGTTGAATCTGGTATTCTTAAAGGACAAAGTATCTGCAGCAGCAGAGGGAACAAACAGGCCGAGTCTTAGCACTTATCACTAACTGTGGCATGAATGCAGAACAAACTGAACAGCTTGCTCAGGGAATGCAGAAGAAGAGCTTGCTGATTTCTTACTTAAAAGCAGAAACATTCTACAGAAAAATAAAGCAGAAAGTTACCTAATGGATAGTTTCACATAAAGTCCAGTATAACTGAATGTATGGTCTTTTGGACAAGACTTTAAACCAGTCAGACCCTTGTGTTTACGGACTTGTACACATCAAAAGAACTACCATGGCTGAAAATTGGAAACAGCTGGGAGATATCTTCCAACTGTCCTGGCAAAATTGGTAGGTTCAATTCCCAACGTGTCCCCAAAGTTGGAAGTTGGTGAACTTCAGACCTCTATATACTAAAAAAAAAATCAGACCTTGCCAAGGAAAAAAACAGACAACCCCCAAAACAAACAAAAAAAGAACACAAAATCAAAGATGCCATCACCAGGATGTCTGCTAAGTGATGTGACAAGACACATTCTGCAAGTTGACTGCTAAGTATATAATATACTAGCAAAAAAACCTAAAGAGATTTGCACATAAACAAGAACATGGTAGATGAATTGTTATCTCGGTGATGTTTTAAAAAAACAACAACATAGCAACAATAAAAAAAAAGTGTTGTAATTACAAAACAGGCACCAGCATGTGAAAATTATGCAATGAAATGGCATTTTACTTCATAACAAGCATTAATTAACAACATGTTTTATACATGCACAAAACAATGAATGCCATTTACAAAAATCAAACCATTTTTTGTAAACATATTAACAATAAATTACAATTTTCTGAACATATGACTGTATTGTTTGGGGGGGGGGGGGTGGTTAAGATACATTCTAAAGAATAGAGAGTGAAAACATGGTTCACTTTTCTCTCAGAGTACAATACATGAATTCCTACAAGCTCTGATACTGGATATTTCAATACCATACACATGTTAAACTTCTATGACAATGTGAATATCTAATGATCCAAACTAAAACAGATAACAATGCATTTGAACAAACAGGGGGCATCGATTGCCTAGTGGTTAAAGCGTTACATTCATGATCTGATAATTCTGGATCTAACCACCACAGAGATGCCCTTTTTAGGGAAATTTCCCTGGAGTTAACATTAGCACTGACTCCACTCCCCTAAAAGTCCTTCGTATGAGACTATAGATCCAAGGCCTCATGTGCAAACAGACACAAAACATCTTGCTCACACATTCAAAAAACCCATTCCACATTTCAGAAGAGTAAGCCATTTTGTGAGGGTAGAAATGGCTAACAAACATAATTTTTAAAAAGCCGCAAGTACACAGGTGTCATGTTTTGTTAGACACCATCCCCGGAGTTGGAATGCAGATACCTTAATGGTGGGCAAAAACAGTCGCATATGCAACATCTTACAATAGGTACACCTCAAAGTTCTAGCTGAGGAATGAAAAAACACCTAAAAATGGAACCAACACTAAGCCAAACGACAAGCCTTTGATTTTTGAAGCAGCAAAATAATGAGTTTTTGCAGCAAAGAAACTTAAGGCCACATGATCTTAAAGATATAGAGCTCACCAAAAAAAAGAAGAAAAAAAAGCCTCATAAAAACTTTTAAACGACATACAGAACATTCACAAAGCCAGGTATTTGTATAAGAATGGGGTGGTAAACAACTTAAGGCTGTTTTCATCTGTGGAGATGAAAAAATTATTTGAATTTCCACCTGCTTTTCAGGTGCAATATATATATATATATATATATTATTTTATATAGGATATAATAATATATATAATTATATTATATATTATGCACCTGAAAGAGACAGTGGAATTACAATACTTTTTTTTATTTATTTGGTTTTTTAAAAGAAGAAAAACAGTACTTTCTTATGGAGAACAATGCTGCATAGCAGACGTATACAGTAACCTTAGCCCCCCCCCCTCCCCTAACTAACCAGTATTGCATCTTTTTTTGTCAACTGCATGCATCTTGCTAATGAATGATGCTGAGAACAGATTAATGAATATACTTTTCCCATCTGATCAGTGCAGAATGGCAAGCAGAACACACCCCCATTTAGTTTTTTGTTTTTTACACTAAAAACAATTCACACATGCAGAACACATGCATGCGCACACACACACACACACACACACACACACACACAACCACACACACACACACACACACACACACACACACACACACTCGTACAGAAAGCTACTTATCTGGAATGCAGATCTGAGGTGGGTTTTTGTTTTTGTTTGTTTGCCTCTCTTCATAAATATAAATGGAGTAACTCAACACACATGAAGGTGACCTTGACATCTCCCTAAATTCCTGGCAGTCATGGAGACATGCACTGAAGTTTACAGGCAGTTTGTTCTGGACAAGTTGAACCTGGCGGAACCCATCCCTCTCCAGGTAGCAGGGTGCATGCTGGGTATATTCGTGACGTCCATTCCACTGTATACAGATGGTCTAGTCTTCTACGAAAAGCAGATTTTATTTGAATGCAAACATCCCATGAAACACAAAAGAAGAAGAAATTATGTGAGCACCAGATGTTGTAACACGTGTTCACACACAGGACCTGGTCTGATTTGTCGTCTCATCCAAAGTACCTGAGGGGAGAGTGCAGTCAGGGCCTATGTGAACTCCAGAGAAAAATGGAGAATAGACATGCTGCAGAGATTCATGTCTGCACCCTCACTTACTATCATATCAGGAGTAACGCCTCCAACCACTACCCCAAAGGTTTATGGGGTTTCTTGTTTTTTTTTAAACCCAAGGTTTATGTACTTCATGAGGAAAATAAAATTATGGATAGCAGTAACCCACCCACCCACTCTGCTGGGTATGTCAGCCTTCTGTAAGTCTGCATTGTTGCTTTTTATCTCTATGCTTACTATTTTCTTTTTCTCTGCTCTGATCTTATGTTTTTACCACACGAAAAAATGTTTCATAAAAAGTGCGTTCTTACTTACAAAAATATTGATATTACCCCCAAAAAAACCCTTGAAAGTTACAAAAGTTAAGGCACAAGAGTAAAAAGAATAACAGGATATGTATAAAACAGTAAATCTATATATTAATAACAAATGTACATTTCTCGTAAGTAACAAAACTTTGACTCCTTACGTTATCAGTATATCTGTATTCTTTATCATAAATCTGTGGTAATTTTTTCACATAAGAAAGTCTTCTGAAAATATAGCATGATTTTGAAAGACAATGAATCCAGTATCTAGATAATGTGCTGTAATTTCTTGATCAATAAAATTAATTATCTACAATGACACGGATTTATAAGGCTTGTGTCTGAGACGAGACAGAAAATTCCCAAAGGACAAATTAAATGTTTTTAAACTGAAAAGAACAAACCATTTTCTCTCTACAAATATTCAAATACACTTATTCCTGACTCTGCTCAACAAACCGCAAACATACAAAAATTTATCAATAACCTGTGTTGATGGTAATAACTACCCCCATTCATATATGAATTCTGTTATCAATTCTTCAAACATCAGTAATACATGAGTTGTTCCAGTTTTACAATGTGTATAAATCTTGAATGTCTCTTTCAAACAGACATCCTTCCCACTCGAATCTACATGCATTAACTCATCATAAATATTAGCAAATAAAAAGTTTTGAAAAAGATTTTTAAAAAAAAAGTTTTGAAAAAGATAACATGATTAAAAAAATTTTCAATAAAATCCAAACCCAGAGGCAAACACTGGTTCCCTAATCACAAATAAAGATCATACATGCCTAACATGAGGCAGATAAACAGAACATGCAGTGTGGACTTAACAGCCTCACAGTCGAATCCCAATGAGACAACAGCATAGTCTGCATGACCCCAAGCATGTTAGGCTGTGGAACCTTCAACATGACAGTATGCTAGGCTGGAGATTCCTCTACATCAGTAACAACAACAACCAACAAACAGAGAACTCAAAACCCACCTCTTTCACTTCATTCCTGAGAACCCTAAGTTCTCATCTGTAAGATTTTCACCCAAGCATCATTCAAATCTCAGCACACAAAAAAGGGAGTTACATTCTGTAAAGGCAGTCACAGGACTAGAAAGGGTCTGCAGACTACACAACTGTTACTTTAAAAAGTCAGACTACAAAGGAAAGGTCGCAGGATGGTTTAGATATTCATTTGCTTAAAAAGAAACCGTGAGGTTCTGGGTTCGATTCCAAGACATGCCCTTTCTTCCCAGTTTGGCTGGAAAATTGAACTGAATGTCAAGCTTTTGGAGAAGACTGTAAACTAGTCGAACCCATATGCTTTATGTCTTGTGCACATCAAAGAAATAACAGTTGAAAATCAGAAAGAGCAAGGAGGTACTTCCAACTGTACTGGCAAAATTCGGTAGGTTCAATTCGAACAGTAACCATGAAGTCCAACTGTGGCTACCTTAATGGTGGGAAAAAATGGTGGCATAAGCAAAAATCTCACTACTGCTAAACCTTGGAGCTCTAACTATGAATGAAAACAAAAAAAGGTAGAATATTTTCTAGCTTGGCTGTAGAGAATAAGATTCAAACCAGTGATCCTTGGACCACATACTGAATATTCTGCCCATTTTGCCAAAATGCCTCCTCCAAGAATGGTTGAAATATACATGTTGAAAGTTAACTACAAAAAATGCATATAAATCAGCATAATAATGTAGATAATGCCAACAGAACTTTTAATAAATGAAATAAAACATTTAAGTATCACCTTCGTCACCAACAACTTTATCCTATAAATGATAAATCTATCTAAAAAGATTGCAAAGGAATACAGAAAACATCAAAATAAACAAGCAACATTTTTTTTTTTTAAAAGTAATCCGATCCCAAAAGGCACATAACTATAAATTTTGATTGCATTTTAAGCCCATATTTTAAGCATACATCAACATGCATCACATACACAAACAAATACAATTCTATACATATGAAAGTACACATAGCATTAATTAATATTCTTGCAATTTGTGGATGGCTTTATAAAACTTAAAACAAAGGCATTGCATGAGGGTGTGTGCAAACACATACACATCTTCTTGTTACAGAGTTACAAAAATTTATATATTTTTTTTAAAACAACAAATTCCTATGACTGTATTGCTAAACGACGTCACAGCTGATTTCTCTGTGTAGCACTGGGCCTGCTGTTCCTAAAGAGAGAATGTTCTGTCTGAGCATACTACTGTTTTACTCTCTTTAATTTTTCCTATCTGCCAGTGTGTTCATTTCACTACAGAGGTGGCTTCTTTCCACCAGATTTTACTAAGGACAACTTTGTGTTGCCTGAGAGATTCGATATGTGTGAAATGTATGTTGCATTTGGGTGTCAAATCATCATTTTATCCAAAAGACAAGCACCCGACCACCTCTTATGGTTATGTGTTTATAAGAAAAGTTGGCCTTGACAAACCCAATCTACAAGCTAATTTTTTTCCTTGTGTTGCAGTCTGGAGGTTGGCACCATAATGAAAGCAACAAGTCATGGCTTTGATCCCTTTTGACCTACCCACCCCCCCCCCTTTGTTACACTTGAGTGGTGGTCTGGGTGCTAAATCTTTTGGATGAGATGACAAACAGTGATCTTGTGTGCAACACTTGTTTAAGCTACTTAAAGAGTCTTACTAGCAAATAAGGTAGTTGTCCCTGGCAAAATTGAGCAGAAAAAACACCACTG
>CM060333.1:46159826-46197326 GCA_030674155.1 Stramonita haemastoma | reverse complement strand
GCAGCGAGATCAATTCAACTGGTTTAGCAACATAACTGTCACAGTGTCAGTGTTAGTGACGCCAGCATTTAAAACCATCTTGTTGAAAAGGGATTTAAAATGTTCTACGACGTTATTTTTGAATAGTAACAATCATGAATACGTAACACTCTCACTACATGTCGAAGATTTCAACAAGATGTTTCCATGTTGGACAGTGTACATCAAAACAATGACTAGTTTCGTTTTTTCTTGTTAGGAGCAGACGAAGAACGCAGACAACTTTATGGAGCCTATGTTTATTCATTACCTGCGCCACCACGCCCTTGTCCTCTTGCTCATCGTTTCCACCTAAAGCACGCTTTAACTTATCCATGGTAATTTCGATTTCAGTTTGCAAACTCTTCTGCTGTAGTATAGATCTACAGATCAATAAAGATGTAACTAGTATCAACCACGCTCTCCTCTGTTACCAAAATGCAGGGCTTCCGGTTGAGCGCCAAGCCGCATAACTCTTAAATCTGAATTATGCCACGCCTACTTTTCCTTTCACGCTTTCGAGGTTTTCAGTTTTTGTTTGTCGTTAATGATTAAGTTGTTATTGTTATCAACAAAATAAAGAGGAAAAAGAACAACAAAAAATAAAAACAAAGAAATGTGTGTGCGTGTACGCGCTCGCATACGTGTGGTGGTGGTGTGTGTGTGGGGTGTGGGTGTGTGTGTGTGTGTGGTGTGTGTGTGTGTGTGTGTGTGTGTGTGTGTGTGTGTGTGTGTGTGTGTGTGTTGTGTGTGTGTGTGGGTGTTGTGTGATATTTTATGACAACACTGCCTGAGTGTTATACTTTGTAGAGCTTTGTTTCCTCAGCTATCTTACGACACCCCTTACAAAAACGATACAAAGGTCAAGTGCAGGATTACATTTCCAGTTTTGCAAGCCATAACTGTTTCTGTTTTCCTAAACTGTGCATTCCACTGTCACTTCTTATTTTGCATAACGCAAAACGTATAGATCTACTGCATTTTTTTGTTGTTTTTTTTTTTTTTTTGTTATTGCGGTTGTGGAAAGGTCTGAATTTAAATACCCCCCCCCCCCCTCCCTTCTCTGTCTGTCTGTCTTGAATAGGCGAATCCCAGTCTTGCCATCTGCAATCTATCATGCGTTGTTTGAAACACACACAACCACACACACACAACACACACACACACACACACTCCTTGATTAAACCTTACAAACGAAAACCACATATTTTACTGTTCTCATCCAGTTCACACACAAAGATTAAAATCTCTTGATGTAAGAAATGACGAATGTCCATTATGTATATCAGCTAAAGAAGACGAAGTTCACTTTGTATTATGTTGCCCAGTAGTAGGTGACCGGGAGAGAAAAATATGTTCCTTAGAAACATATCAGAAGACCTATGTTAAACGATTAGTTTTGCTTTTGACGTCGTCAAATCAGATTGTTGTTCATAATCTTGCTATGTTTATTTATAAATCTTTCAAAAGACGAAATTGTTTTAGTTGGGTAAAGCAAACAGCCGAGACCCATAATTATGTTTGATTATAATCATGTTATGTGTATGTTTGTAATTTGGTAGGTATACATGTAATGAATCATTATGTTTCACATGATGATCTCTAATTACCCCCCTTCCAATGGGCTATGGCCTTATGGAATAAATCTTCGTTATCGTTTTCTCTCTCTCTCTCTCTGTAGTGTTTCGTATTGTATTACATTGTATTGTATACTATTTTCAGTCTCAGCAGATTTACTTATTGAGTGCCGCACTACCTGTTTAACAAAGTTTCTTGTCTGCATGTGTGTTTGATTCTTTATGAGAATGGCTATTTTAACAGTAATTTTTTTCAGGGACAACGTCTTTTGCCGTGGATTCTTTTACGTCCACTTAAAGCGTGCTGTGCATGTTGTAAACGGGACATTGGTTTATTGTTTCATCCATGTTGTGTGTGTGTGTGGGGTTGTGTGTGTGTGTGTGTGTGTGTGGTGCGCGCGCATTATTCTTTCATAATAGAGTACTCGTGTGCTATTTTTTTTATTTATATCCTGTCCCCGTGTGTTTGCAGCCTTGTAAATCTCTCATCTGTTCCTATCAGCACAAATAGTCTACTCCTCCATTTGGTGGAACAGGTTTTATTGGGTGAACAAGATGTTTGGTGTGTGTGCATATATATAAGGGTAAAAAGATAATGGCATTGCTCATTGGTTAGAGCACTCGCTTTCCCCAAGCTAACGTTAAGCAGCATCTTACGTGGTCACCAATTGGATGGGTAACTGTTTGTGCGCCTTGGCTTCAGTACAGTCCCCCAGCTGTAAATGGGTATCTGCCCTCTTTAGGGTCTGGGGAGGTAAAGCAGCGAGGGAGAGGAGATGGGCACTGCCCTCAATATGCTGGCCCCTAGAGAAGCTGAGGTCTCTGATGTCTTGCTCCCCTACTACCACATAGGGGACGGATAGCCTAGTGGTCAGAACATTGCGCTGGCAATTTGACGACCCGGGTTCGAGTCCGGTCGAGGAGATTTTTCTCCTGGAGTTAACATCAGTACTGACTCCACTCTCCCAAAGTCCTTCGGATGAGACTTTAAACCGAGGCCCCGTGTGCGAACGCACGCAGAACATCTTGCGCACACGTTAAATCCTGTTCCGCTTTTCGTAAGAGTAGGCATCGTGTGCGGTGGGTAACAGATGACAATATTTACAAAACTGCTTTACACACGGAGACCGGATGAAAAAAAGCAATGACTGCTTATTCTGTTATCCTTGATATAAAAGAATAAATAAATAAATAAATGAATAATAAATAGGTTATGGGACACCTTTACCTATGTATGTAACAACATTTTTTAAAAACTGTATTTTAATTTTTTTAAAGTTTCTTGTGTCCATGTTATTCGACAATCATGCATTAGAAAATAATTTTTCCTGTTTGTTATTTTACCAAATCTGGTACAAGAAAACCATTTTGCCTTTCATTCTATACATGTGTATAAGATTGCAGGCATCTTGAATTGGTATTTCCCGTAACCTTATCCCTTTACCTGTTGCTTTGCTGTAGGTCAGGGACATGCCCATTACCTAGGCCATAGCACTCCCAAGCCATTAATAAACAACCCCATCTGCATATCTTCCAGCAGGCTTTGATTTTCATTGTCAGCACAAATGTATTCTATGAAGCCTTTTTTTTCGTTATCATTTTAAAAAAAAAAAGGGGGGGGGGGGAGAGAGGTTGGAGGCCCCACAATGTAATTTTTGAAAAATCAAACAGAACAAAAAGCCAGTGAATAACAGAAAAAGACGGGGAAAACAGGAGTGAAAAAAAAATTAAGTGGGAAAAAAAGTTTAGAATAGAGGCCCAGGTAGTTGCAAATTCATGTAACTCTGATCCTTTGTCTTCTGTTCTGATGCAGCTATATTGGCTTCCTTAGTTCCTATCTGTGTGGTATACAAAGTTTGGTCACTCGCTTCCTGTGTCATAAAAAAGGCCTTCCTGCTGACCTGGTTCAGTGGTAGGTTATCTCCCACCTGTGTTCTCAGGTCAGCTGACCAATGTGTGTCTGATGTTCCTGGCTCATCAGACATAACACCTAAAGGCTACGTCAGCAAGCATTCTGTGAGGTTGCCACCATCATGTGAAATGCATGGCCTAGAGATGTCAGAGAGATTAGATCTATATATCCCTGAAGTCAGAATGTGGCTACTGTAATGGAAGGTAAAAACAGTCGCATACACAAAAAATCTCACTATTGGTGAACCTCAGAGCTGCAGCCAAGGAAAGAAAAAAACAAACTATACACTGTACATTATTAATTATCAAAAAAATCTGTTCTTGACCAATAGCTAAGGATCCATCTATGTTCATCAGACTTGTACCTGTTTTGATTTTGTGATGTGTTTGTGTGTGCGCTTGCAAGTGGGTTTTTTGTTGTTGTTTGCAAGTGTGTTATGTTTATATATTTACTTGTGAGTTACTAGCTTATATCTTTTATCCCATCCCCTTCTCACCATCTTTTCAATGCCCTTCTCCCCTAGCACTGCCCTTACATCTGCCACTGTCGATGTTTTACTGCACTCTCTGAATCACAGATTCATTATAAAACTAAATAACTGGACTCACATTCCACATCAAATCAAAACAAAACAAAAACACACACTTTACTGAAAGACATTTTAATGACAGAATTACTTTTGCATGGCTCTTCACATTTTCTTACAAGCCGAACCATGCTGTTTTCTTTTTTTTGTTTTATTTGTTCTCAATACACAGGTTAGTATTACTAAGCATTTGCATTGCATCTTGAGCAGCTCTCTGAGGAGCTGGAAAGATTCTGAGCAATAACTTGCTTTCAGTTTGTTTAGACAGAAATTTTATCTTTAATGATATTCAACTTGAAAATGATATTAATTCTATTCTACTTTTGTATAAAAGAACATTTTCCTTTTATGAAGCCAACGATCAGTATCATAAAAGGGTTAAAAAAAAAAAAAGGTGTGTATATGCATATAAAATCTTTCTAATACACACTTCATGCATTTTTCAAATCATCATGTACCACCTTGTTTGAATGTAATCCAGAGTAAATCATAACCAACACACAAAAAAAGTACTGCACTTTTGACCGTAAGTAATTAAAAAAGAAGTAGAAAAAAAGACAACAGCAGAGACATATAATATTATGGGGGAAAAAGCCAAGGTTTGATAAAATTAGAAGCTGAGATTACTGTCACCAGTATAAGTGCATAAAAGTCTCAAGAGAGAGAGAGAGAGGAGAGAGAGAGAGAGAGAGAGAGAGAGAGAGAGAGAGAGAGGAGGGGGGGAGAGAGGGGGGGAGAGAGAGGGGGAGGAGAGAGAGGGGGAGAGAGAGAGAGAGAGAGAAGAGAGCCATATAGGTAAAGGCAGAGATGAGAGAGGTGGAGTGGGCAGAGAGAGAAGGGTTGGATGAAGAGGTGGTGAGAGAAGAGAGAAGAGACGAGACCCAAGATTGAGAGGACGAGAGGACGAGATGAGGAGAGAGGGGAGAGAGCTCATCATAGTCTACTAATGTCCAAACTGAAGATAGTTGCAAGCTAGAATTCAGTGTTTGTAAGTTTGAAAAACCACCCCATAACTTTAGGACAAACTTATATCGTACCACGATTTCAACATTTCTCCATATTAATCAAATGAGCAGATAACACATTATATCCATGTGCAGCAAATGCAGACATTAAAATGCTGACCAAAATGGACTCACACAAAGGAGAAGATAGGAAACATACCTAGAATCACTGTACACGAGTTAGTTACTTTACAATACAAGGAAAAGGAAGAGAACAAAGATGTTATCACACTGGCAACCCAAATCTCATCAAATGATAATGACAGACACATTCAGCACAAAACATTTGGTTATTCTTGAAGCTGGTAAAACAGTAGTTCTGAAGATGCTCAAGGCTTTGAACACACCAATAATTCACTGGAAGAACATATCTATGCATGTCAAATAAAGAAAACAGATTTGAAGATAAAACAAATGCAATGCAAGTTATTCCCTCACCCCAGCCTTAGCATGACATTAACAAAGCAGTGGTTCTGACTTGATATGAACCAGGACAGAGCCTTTCCTAAAGCACAATATCCAGCACTGTATGATTTTATCTTAAAACATCATTAGTACAACAAGCCTGAGGTGTATGGCATGCATTTTCATGCTCCTGCAGCTGACAAACATTAAAAAAAAAAAAACCCAACAGTATCACATTTCAGTCCCACTTTACCCTGCTGTCTTGAAAAAAACGGAGCTCTCATATACCCCCTCCACAGCCATGTTCATGTAGGGACCCTAAAAAACAGACTTGCCTCTCGAGCTGTCAGGCCAGAATGATCAGGGAGAAACAGCTCTCAAACTCGATGTCTGTCACCATAAATGAATGTCTCAAGCAGCTTAAGGCATGAAAGTTCAGAATACGTCTTGTGCCATCTCAGACAGCTTGCATCCTGCAGCTTATCATCACGCTCTTAGCGTGAGGTCATGGTACTCATGTAAGCATGTGTGCCATGTAAATGTGATTGAAGCCTTGAGGAATGCAGCTGCCTCTCTCTACCTTGCAAACCTCCCAAACGATTTGTATGGCAGTTCAACCTGTTCACACTGACCGGACCAAACAAACATGTTGAAATGGTCCTGCTGAACCACAAGTTCCAACAGGACAAGGTGTCAGAATTTTTCCACCTCCCTTGAATACAAAGACCTGAAAGTGCTGTGCCACTTGTGGATTTGTTAATCATATAACACACTCTGCAATAACTGACACAGGTACTGAAGAGAATATGCCCTGAATTGTCTTATACACTACGTCTCTGTCCCATTGTATAATGCTTTTGTATGGAAATGAAGTGAAAAGGATGATCCCCCCCCCCCCCTTACTCAGGCTCTCTGGCCCACAAAACTGGGTACACATGTTAGCAAAAGGAGAAACTGACAGAGCCTTTGATTAGCACCATGACATCTGAGACAAATGCTCACCATTTCTGTCTGACAAATACTTGTTAAAACCTTTCAGACAATTATCCATCAGTATTTATCATACAAACATTCACCACTGCTTCTCTCTCTCACACAACACCTTTCATAGCAACATGCACCTGCATTGTTCAGACAATCAATCAACTTTATAATTATTTCAGAAGATCAACAACATCCACTTTCATTTTTCACACAACCAATCAACTACACTTATTTCAGAAGATATACAACACCCATTTTCGTTTTCCAGACAATCATCCACCATTACCTTTCTCACGTATGTCCATCATTATTTTTCAGATAACTATCTGCCACTGTGTTTTAAACAAACATTCACTGTTACTTTTTATTAGAGACCCAAATATCAGCCTTTTTTTTTATTAGACTAAATATTTTTTTTAGTTGGGAATGAAACTTATCCTTCTTTACAAAATATATGAACACAATATGTTGCAGTGACAAGTGCCTCTTAAACGTTCTTCCCTATTTTTGAGGGAAAGAAAGATTTCTTCTTTGTGTTCTCTCCCTCTCTGTGTTCCTTATCGGATGAGGTGCACAGAGCCTGGTCTTTTCCTGCGCTTGTAACTCTGCAGGAAGTCTGCCCTCTGGCTTCAGCCCATGACAAAGCAGTTAACTTTTCTGTGCAAGATACATACTGGGTATGTTATCCATTGAATGCTGACATGAGTTACAGGATCTTTAACTTGCATATTAGATCTTTGTTGGTGTACATACCCGAAGGAAGTGAAGGCACTGGCATGTCTGTACTTTAAAGTTTTCACATGGAGGTTGTGAAACGAACACCATTAATTTACCAGATACTGCTGCCAAGATTCCATCTCGAAATGTCATGGACCCACAGAACTGAAGTGTGGTTTCAAGCACTCAGCTGTAGTGTCTGTTGTTGTTATCTAAAACACGACACACATCAAACCTACTTCTTTCCTTTGTTTTCTTTTATAGAAGGTTTGATGCCAAACTGATGTTGTCCTGACTATAGCACCTTTGAAAACAAATTCTTGAAAATGTGTGTGTGTGTGTGTGTGTGTGTGTGTGTGTGTGTGTGTGTGTGTGTGTGTGTGTGTGTGTGGTGTGTGTGTGTGTGTCTCTCTCTCTGTATATGTACTGTGTGTTCATAGATGTGCATGTTTTATCATTCTTCTCACAATTTTCCACAGCCCATGTCAGAGCAAGCAACACAAAAAAGTTTGCAGACAAAGCCTTGAAATGCCACAAAGATTGCGCTTGTCATCACAACAAAATGGGAGACCTCACAGAGTCACTGTCGTTAGTTGGCATGTTGAAGTCACACAGTTAAAGCTCAGCGCTGTTTTCCCTCAGCCCTGCAGCTATGAAGAGTCATCTCTGCTGATGCCTACTCTGATCAGGCTGCCTCTTTTACACACAGTTCCTTCTGACCCCTGGTTGTGTTCATTTACTGGATTCCAGCTTCTGTAACATGTCCTGTGAACCAACACAAACACACAAGAGCTATCTTCAACATCAGCAACACTGATATTTTTGCACTGCAACAACATTGCTTATCATGTTAGAATCAAACCGGGGCCCTATCAGCAGTGATCGGTAGTGCATACATAATTTATTTATTTTTTACATAATCATAAACACTACATGCTGCTATAAGACTACACTTCTTTAAAAGCATGTTATCAAAGCTTTCCAGTGATTTATAGCTTTACACACATAGTTCACTTTTACATATCAATATCAAGGGTTGTTTGACCCCACCCTTCTTCTGAACAATACTGGCCAATGTTCATTCAGCCAGCAGCACTGAGCCTGCTGCTATAAATTCAGCGCTACCAGGGTTAAGACATCATGGCCATGCCCTTCTTCCTGGTAGCATGATGCATGCTGGGTATTTTCATGTTATCCATGTCAGCAGCCATACCCGCTTACTCTTCTACAAAAGGTGGATGGTGTTTCAATGTCTGCACAAAATGTTTAGGGAATCTCAGTTTGTAGTCACACCCAAAGGACCTTTCAGGCGTGTGGTGTCAGCACCAGTCCATAGTTTCATTCATTATTCAAAGGAAGCATCTCCATGAGTCCAACATAACAACTTCAGTGACACAGGTAGAAAAGACAAAAGATAGCATTCACTGCACTCTCCACAAAGAACAAGTACACATGTAAAGAAAAGCACTGGGTGGGTAGTGGGTCACCAAAAAAACACACCCTGCAATTAGGTAGCAAACAGAAAACTGCTTCTGAATGCTTCAGCAACAACTGTTAAAAAAAAAAAAAGAACTAGTCGACGCACACTCACATATGCATACTTATACACACACTCATGCACTGAGGTGTACACAATTTCCCACACATACTCACACTCACTCATACAGTCACACACACACACACATGCAAACTCACACACACACACGCACACACACACATGCTCACGCACACACACACACAGCACACACACACTTACACACATGTGTCTGATATCACTATTTAGTGGAAGGATGTTACACAGAAGAACTAAGTAACTCACACCTGCATACTCAGACAAACAGAAAGACAGACAGAGAAACTCACACCACACACAACCAACAAGCCAGTCACCCTAACCACCTACCACAACGCGACTGACGGCGCTGGCGGTGCCAGGAGAGCCCTGAGCCAGCTGGGACTTTAGTAGCTCCTGCAGACGGCGGGACTCTAACGGTGCAGCAGCAGACCCTGAACCGCTGGGCCCCTTCCTGGCCACCTTGGGCGGGGGGGTGCGACACTTGTCCCCCTCTTTGTCCCCGTTCAGCAGGTAGGGGTGGGCCAGCAGCTCCGCTGTGGTGGGGCGACACTTCACCTCTCGCTGCAGGCACTTCTGCGAAACGAGAAGCAGGCAGGGAAACCGACTGACATGAGGCTCCAGTAATTAACCCTCTTAGTCACAAACTGGGATTTGCCAGGGTTGAATAATTGCCTCCCACCCCCATTTTATTTATTTATTTTATTTTTTATTTATTCTTTTATATCGAGGATAACAGAATAAGCAATCGTGCTTTTTTTCATCCGGTCCCCATGTGTATGCAGTTTTGTAAATATTGTCATCTGTTCCCACCGGCACACGATGGCCTACTCTTACGAAAAGCGGAACAGGATTTAACGTGTGCGCAAGATGTTCTGTGTGCATTCGCACACGGGGCCTCGGTTTAAAGTCTCATCCAAAGGACTAAGTCTCATCCGAAGGCACAGATCCCGAACCGGGCTTTATGCACAGCAGTTTTCCATCAGGCAGTGACCTTCACCAATTGCTATCATATGCCAAAAGCTCTATCAGGCCATATGCACAAAGCATGCTGCGAGAGCCTGGAAGTAATTATAGCTGCTGGTAGCTACTTAGAAGGAGGAGAAGGCGAGTGAACATGTGTGCCTGACCTGATTTCGTGATGAAATGCGAAATCTAGGGGCAGTTTGTGTTCAGAGAATACGAATGCAAGAGGGTTAAAGCTCATGATATATGTGACTCTGATCTTAACTTACAGACTGAATGCAAACTTGACAAATAATCAATAGTAGCGGACAACAGAAGTTTGAAACAGAAAGATATGACGATTTAGTCATTAACATTAAAAAGTGAGGGGACTGCAGACCACAAACAGAGACAATGCGTTGCATTTGTGAAGCAGAAGCAAATGACCAACAACTTTCTATTAACCCACACTCAAAAAAGTTTTTATAGAAATTTTTTTGTGACTATAAGTGGGTACACACATCAAACTGACACCTCCATATCCAACCAATCACTATACCACGCAAATCCTACATGGAATGAATTATTGCCCCCCCCCCCCCCCCCCAAAAAAAAAAAAAAAAAAAAAAGAAGAACCCCCCCCCCCCCCCCCCCCCCCAAAAGGAAACAGAGAAAAAGGGCTGACCTGCAAGACGTCCAAGAGATGGAGGTCGGAGAGGTCAGGGAACTTGATGGGGACGGCGGGATTGGTGATGGCCTGCAGCTTGGCCATGTTGTTCTTGATGTGCTGGAATGGCGTTCGCCCGTACACCATGTTGTACAGGATGACACCCCAACGACCACACGTCACTCCGCACACCCACCTGCGTTCAGGCACACACAACAATTAGAAAACACAATCCTTTGACCTTTTTTTTTTTGTGTGGGTGCATAAAGAATGTGAAGGAACAGAGTAAAAAGCATTTACGCAGTTTAAATCAACAATTGAAGACAATGACACATCTGGTAAACAGTGAATCTGAAATAAAGTCCTCTGAAGTTGGTGTACAGCTGCCTATGTGGTGAGGTACTTAAAAAGTCACACACACCAATTCTCATCCAGGTGTGTACTTACATTCTCAGAGTGATCCCCAGGTAGGATGATAGAGTCAAAGTGGAAAATTCTGGGTGACCCCCTAAGGGGCTAAAACTGGGGAAAGCAAAACACCGACAATGACTTTTACGATCTGAGCAAATACTTGTATCTTAATTCAACTGTTGCCTGTAGTCAGTACAAGACATAAGCACAAACAAACAAAAAAACCCCAGAAACTAAAACTATATGCACAACAGCCCCCCTCCCCCCCCCCCCCAAAAAAAAAATTACACACACCTTATACTTGGGGCGGGTGTGGTTTTCTTTCTCATCCATGGAGTCGTCGTCGTCAGCGGTGTCTTCGCAGGCGGCCATGATGGCCTCTGGACTCATGTAGCTGGGGGTGCCCACGCGGGAGTCCTTCAGCACGCTGGTCTTGTCCTGCTGCAGCGTGTTGGCGATGCCAAAGTCAATCAGCTTCAGGTTCCCCGCCACCAGCATGAAGTTGGCTGGCTTCAGGTCAGAGTGGATCACCCCTGTGGGACCCACCATCGTTACAGGGATTACAGTTACACTGAATGGAGGAGATCAGCTTCTTCCTTCATTCCTTAGATCTTGGGGGACGGCACTGATTTTTTTCCCCCCAGGCTGTGTGTTAAGGGCGAGCTGAACCTGGTGGAGCCCATCTCTCTCCAGGTAGCTGGGTGCATGCTGGGTATGCATTGTGTCATCCATACTGCTGGTCATGACTGAACTTCTCTTCTATAAAAGGGGATGGGGGGTTACGATGTGCACAAGAAGTTCTACATGTGTTTGCGCATAGGACCTTGGGTTTTTAGTTCCCTCCAAAGGTGTTTCCACTGGACTGCAGTCAGCCCCCTCAGACAGACACAGACACTTCAGTGGAGACTGGAACTAGCACCTTCCTTACCTTAACCTTAATTCTCTCTGTGCCAGAAGGCACATAAGGCCTGGACATCATTTCTCCACTTCAGTTATGGTAAAATACCCAGTTTGTTGCTAAAACCATGTGGCTATTCTTGTCAGGGACTGCAGCTGCCTGAACTTCACAAGCAGAAATCTGCTGTGACTGAACGGGGTCGGCCAAAAAAAAAAGAAAGAAAAAAAAGGAAAAAAAGTTACTGTTATACCATAAAATAGTACTGACAATGCCTTAACTTCACATAGAAGAATTCTGCTGTGACTGTAAGCAGTGTGCTGTGAAATAACACAAAGCCTAAAAAAAAAAAAGCACTTTGATTTGTTTTTGCAAGAAATAGCGCTATATGAATTCTATGTACTATCATTAAAGAAGCAACAGCAGCAGCAGCGATGACTTACCCTCTTTATGCAGGGCATGGACGGCACGCAGCATTTCGCGCCAGAAGAACTTGATGAGCAAGGGGTCCAGTCCCTGCCCCTGCTTGGCTCGGGCCGTGAAAAACCCAGACAGGTCTGTCTCCCCAAACTCCAGCACCACGTATAGACAGTTTGATGTCTCATTCAGCTCACTGACACACACACACACACACACGCACACGCACACACACACGCACACACACATTGACACACACACACATTGACACACACACAACACACACACACACCCCACGCACGCACACAAACACAGAGTTATTCATGCTGCAATGGTACAGGTGGTGTAAAACTAAAATTTAACAGACTCAAAGAGAACCTCCCAAACAACGCAAACTTAGTATGCAAACTTTGCAATCACAAGCTCACAGTCAATAGTTTGGAACCAACTTCTGTAAACAGTCTCCAGTGCAAAACTTTTTTTTTTCACATGACAAAATCTACATGGCTTCAGCTGCAAACTTCCTCATGATGTGGGTTGCGCTCTATTGTGTGAAACTGCTTCTCTGCTAAATGTAAAATTGTCAATCAAAAATGGGAAGTAAATTTCATGATGATTTAAGGAAGAACAGCTCTCCCATTGAAGATTCAAATCTGAACACAGCACTGGCTCAGCATATGACTGTCACATCATTTTATCAGGTTCACAAATTAAAAAAAAAAAAAAAAAAAAAAAAAGTTCACAAAATTTGACTGTCATTCCTTCTCTGGTTCCTGGCCCAAAAGTTATATACACTTTAGTTATAGGATCACATGAAACTGGACAAACATCCAAGAAAATTCAAGATGTATGCTTAGTACTGACTTTTGATTTATGAAAACATGGAAGTGCTATTGGGTATTTAATCTACTGCCTTTTGAAGATCTTTAGATGATATTTTTCCCTTACATGTCTACTGTCCACTTCACAAAAACAATTTTTAGTTTGGCTGGCACGTATGATAAAGTACCACTAAAAGATGCAATTTCTTGATCTCTTGCAACAAACTGGCCTTCATAATTTGTGCCAACAACAACAGTTCAGACAATGTTACATAAGTGGGGCCCTGTCAGACAGACAGGCACAGGGGGGTTCTCGGCTGAACGGTGGGACATTTGACACTTGATCCAAGGGTCAGAAGTTCCAATCTCAATGGCAGCTACCAGGATGGAAAATATTTTCTCTTCAAAACCAACATTAGTGCAGACTCAAGTCTTTTTCCATTTATTTTTCCAGATGAGACTTTAAAATGATGTCAAAAGTATGTACAATGCATAGCCAATCTTGCATGCATATTGATTTTCATATCACCTTTTAAGAAAGAGCAGGCCCATGTGTGACAGTAAGAATAAATGAAAAAATGAAGAACACATACACACAAGCGTCATGTCTAGACACCTTTCCTCAAGTCAAGAGTGTGGCAACTTTAATACTCACAAAACTGTCATGAACAAACATTTTTTTTATCAATACAAGCTGAGGAACAAAGGGGAAAAAAGTACTGAAAAAAAGAGAGGAAAAAGTCCTCCCTGAACATCACAGAACTGATACCCACAAATTGAACATCTTGATAACGCTGTCGCAGTATTGCAGGCGTTGGAGCAATCGGATCTCATTGCGGAAGCCGTCCACCACCTCAGGTCCTGCCCCCTCCAGATCCACCACCTTGAGGGCCCGGATGTTCTTGCTGGCATCCAGCACCATGTACACCTGTCAGCCAACACCCACTCTGTCAGACACTGCATGGTACCAGCACAACACTGTATTGTCTCAAAATCACGAGAAATTTGTGTGGATCATTAGCATAGCTAAAAACTAAAAGTTAAAGTTAAAGTCTGTCCCGAGCCTAAGGCTCATCAGGCCGGTGCTTATCCTGGTTTCTGTGGCGTTAAGTGACTGACAGTCATAGACTCCCCCCTGGATAGGATGCCAGTCTATCGCAGGGTTAACCCCCAACACAAGGTTGGTACCCCTTTTACACCTGGGTGGGTGAGAAAATAGCCATGAAGTGCCTTTTCCAAGGGCACAATGCCACAGCCGAAAGCTGGGATCGAACCCGTAACCTTTAGATTACGAGTCCAACGCCCTAACCATTAGACTACAGCGGCGGCAGCTAAAAACTACATATAAGTAAACATTTGTCACATAAAATAGAACAATTCAGTATCACAGTTTCAGGCAAATCATTTTCTATATTTCTAAACAAATAAAATGTTTATATCAATGATATCTATATATGTGGCGTTCCATCACGAAATGAGTCGGATGTCATCTCCAGCCTTTTTCCGCTAGAGCCCAAAATATGCAGTAGGGGTGTCAGGTACCGATTTGGAGATTTTGTATAAAACTGATAATATAAACATTTCTGCACCGGAAAACATCAATAAAATAATGATATTTAGTTTCCTTTCTTATCAAAATCGCATTTTAAAACACCTACCACTGCAGAAGACCGATAGTTTTGATGAAAAAAATCCTGAAGATACGACTTTTCCGCAACCTGTATCCCCTCGAGATTTACAGTAGACCCGCCGAGTGACACACCATTTGAAAGCTCTGGGTCTCCGCCTTCAATCTGTGTCAACTATTTCTAGCGTGAGTGAAAACTTTATCCAATGAAAACGTTCAAAATAGGGAAGGAATCGTAAACAAAACATTGCTAAGGAAGGATTTCCTTCTTCCCATTGGCCCGAGAGAGCATGTGACCTCGCTCAGCCACTCTGCAGGGTCTGCAAAACAAAATGGCGTCGCTCGCTTCGAAAGTCCAGTCGAAAGCGATACCTCTAAATTCTGCTCGTTCTGACGATATTATTGAGGGATAGAACTCAGGAAAGCTTTAATAATGAAGTGAGGACTTTATTACAACCGAATGAAGTGCTATTATGAAAACGTAAGTGGAAACGATGTCGCCGATATCGCTGAGGTGACTGAATCGAACTCGGCAATGAATCGCTCGCTCGTTCTTCAAGAACAGAAAAACAAAAGTGTTTCTGATTCAAGCGATGCACGATGAAAATAATTACAGTGAACTATATTTTGTCAGTATGCTTTATCTCAACATCACCGAGTTAGTTAAACTAAACACCAATTTCTCAGAGAGCGAAAAGGTTCTGCCTTTTGACAAGTACCATGCTAAAAATAGGCTGAAAAACAAAAACTTGTGTCAGATAGGCTAGTAGGCCTATTGTGTATAGAAAAATGCACTAGGCTACAGATGAGAAATCATGTTTAAAAAGTGTGTGTGTGTGTGTGTGTGTGTGTGTGTGTGTGTGTGTGTGTGTGTGTGTGTGTGTGTGTGTGTAATTTCATGTGTGTGTGTGTGTGTGTGTGTGTGTGTGTAATTTCATGTGTGTGTGTGTGTGTGTGTGTGTGTGTGTGTGTGTGTGTGTGTGTGTAATTTCATGTGTGTGTGTGTGTAATTTCATGTGTGTGTGTGTAATTTCATGTGTGTGTGTGTGTGTGTGTGTGTGTGTGTGTGTGTGTGTGTGTGTGTGTGTGTGTGTAATTTCATGTGTGTGTGTGTGTGCAAATGCTGAGTTTCATGTATGTTGGGGGTAATGTGTGTGTGTGTGTGTGTGTGTGTGTGTGTGTGTGTGTGTGTGTGTGTGTGTGTGTGTGTGTGTGTGTGTGTGTGTGTGTGTGTGTGAGTGGGTGGGTATGAAAAATGTCATGTGTTGAAACTATGTTGCTGTTTGATGATTTTATTTTAATCTTAAGCAGAACTCTGGCTTCAGTTTTTCAATTAAAAAAATCTTGATTTTTACAAATTTGATTCTGGGGAAAAAATCAAGAAAAGATAGTAGTGAGGAAGGGGATCAGAGTCAAGAGTACAGGATGCAGTTTGTGTATACTCTATGTGTGTGTGTGTGTATGTGTGTGTAGGTGTGTGTGTGTGTGTGTGTGTGTGTGTGTGTGTGTGTGTGTGTGTGTGTGTGTGTGTGTGTGTGAAGTCAAATCAAAATGCTATTCACAGCCCAAATATCAAATTTTATCATTCTTGTTCATCTCACTCTCACAAGAAAAAAAATTGTACACAAAACTGCTTCATAAAGTTTGACTATTATAAATCATTTCAAAATAAGACAATAAAATATGAAAACAAGAACTACAAGTGCATCAGTTAACTGTGAGACCAGAAATATGGACAACTTACCTGGAAATAACAAAAAAAAATCCAACCAAAACAAACTAAACATGAAATTAATGGAGAAATATACATATACATACATATACATGCATACTCATCAGGGAAAGAGACACATAAATCAGGGGTAGTGGAAGAGATGATGAAAATATTTAGTAACATATGATATAACAGCTGATAAATGTTTAATTCTAGGAGAATGAAAACTAGTTTACACTTGCTTCACTGTGTGTGTGTGTGTGTGTGTGTGTGTGTGTGTCACTATAGTATGTGCACATTATGGCTTTATAAGTTTTATGTGTAGGTAAGTGTTGTTCAAAGCTGTGGCTAAAGAAATTACAGTATAAGAATAGTGAGTTTTCAGAGTCTAATTTTGGCTAGGGGAAGAGACTGGGGTTTTGTGCATGTTCACATTATCATAAAACTTTGGATTAATTTTCAATGTCTACAGTATTGCCTCATTTACTGTGCAAATTCTCTAGCAAGTATTCCCCTGAAACCTTGCATGTAGATGCAAAAATGACTTCTAAGATAAATGCTACTATTAAAAAAATTTTGGTCCATCAAAGTTTTAATTTTAAGCATAGTTAAATTTGGTAATGTAATTTTGTTGATTTTAAGTAAAATCCAGATTGATGTTGTCTACACCTAAGTGAATTTACATATCCTAATTTCTGTCCATGGTACCTTTCTATTCACATGTTTTGCCTTTGTAATGATATTAGTTTCAACATTCCATACATTAGCTAATTGTCCATGAGGAGATTACCTGTTTTTCACAAAAATATATAAAAAAAAATTTAATAAAAAATATTTTCCCATGATATTCACTGTTGAAACTTAATATTCTAGCTTTAAATAATGATTTCTCTTTCTGTGTAAAATATTACTGCAAAATATTTTGTAGAACCTGAGATACAATAATCAGCCAAAATGAGCACCGAGGCCAGGAGTAGTCCCCCATTAAAATAGGTCTAATATTTCAGAAAATTCATATATGACCACAAAACTTTGTAGGTATGTATTTCTTTGTGTACTCAATCAGCATGTAGAGTTTCATAAAGATTGAACATTGGTTGCTAAGGAAAATTTAACATTGAAATTGTGATTCAGTTTTTCTTAATTTTCTCAAAATGGCCCCCCTTTCATGTAAACCCTCTTCTAAACCGGCTATCTCAAAAACTAATAATCCGATTTTGATGGGGTTTTCACCAGTAGAAAGAGCATTCAAATTACATCTAGGATCATATAAAATATGCAAAAAGCCGGATTATGACATCAGACTCCTTTTGTGCTGGAACGTCACATATGTGTGTGTGCTTAAAGTACACACACACACTGGCGCATGTACACCCCTCCTCTTTTCGTATCAATATAAAGGTCTGGTACAGGCTCTGAGTTTTCAAAGAAATCAATCAGCATTCCTTTATTCTTTTTAGTATCTAAGTCAATAAAGTTTCTTTCACACAAAGAGGAAAACACTTCAACTGGTTCAGAATACACATGATGAGAGTTGGGGAAATCTTCAAGAGCAGAATCATCATAATATTTAATCAATGGTGTAATATTAGAACCAGTGCAGTCATTAGAATATAGAGTATAAAGGATAGGAGACAGAACAGCACCTTGAAGAGAACCAGTGGGCATTGACTTTTCAGCTGATGCGCTTTTTGAAATAAGATACACTGTGTTCGATTCATCAAATAGTTCATAACCCAAAGACTGAGCCGAGGACAGACATTCAGTGAAAGTAATTTGAGTGCTAGGAGATGGGGCCAGATGGTATTGAAGGCAGCGGAAAAGTCAATAAAGAGTATTCCAACAAAAGAGCCAGGTTTATATATGCTTTTGTAACAACAAAATGAATAACAAAAGTTTACAAACAAAAAAAAAAAAAGCCAGATTTTTTCCAAATGAGAGCATGCATTCTGCAACAAGGTAAAGCCACAGCAGCAGAGTAAGGTGCTGGTACATGGTTTATTACAGTCATGGCAGTGTGTGTGTGTGTGTACATTCGAGTTTGCTGTTTTCTAAAACTATTAATTGTCATTGATTGCTTGTGTGTTGTATAGGTCGAATGCAAGCACTTTGATTTGTTTTTGCAAGATACAGCGCTATTTAAATTCCATGTATTATTATTATAAACAGGTCAGCAGCTCACCTGTGCTGATCCCCCCCGTCCCACTTTCTTCAGCACACAGTACTGCTCCCCGTTCACGACCACTGAGTCCATCACCTCCTGAAACACCACCACGTCTCTGTCAGCTACAGACCTCCAGTCATATCATACTTTTCCCTTCTGCTACTTACACATAACACGATACATGGTTTTCTTCTTCCAGGGTTGATACAGAAATTTGGCTGGAAAATTCCAGGACTTTTCAAGATACCATTAAAAAATAGATAAAAAGGCCCCATAAGAAGTGGTTTTTGTGTGTGCGCACGCACACACACACACACACACAAAGATATACTGGATTGAAACAAAATCGATTTTCAGTATTTTTTCTTAGTTCTCTTTTGTTTCTTTTTTGCCCTTTTAGATGGATGGCTTGATTACAACCCCATACCCCCCCCCCCCCCCTCAACAAATCAAATGCATGGCTTAGTAAATGTACAATCTGGAGACACACATAACCCCCACATGGAAAACACACACACTCCCATCCACCCACATATGGAGACACATACTTCACCCACATATGGAGACACACACATCCCCTTCCCTCACAGTGCAGACACACCAGTGACTACTCACCCCTGATGGTGTATGGAGCACAGCTGGAGCCATGTAAGGACCTTTACAGGATGGTGTGGACATGACTGCACCCACCCTTCACAACACAGTCAACAACAAGTAGCATTAGTTCAACATTAACCACCCCTACAACCACAAGTACAAGGATATTTGACAGCACCACAAATAGTAGAAATGAGCATATGGCAGCACTCACACACACACACATGCACACACACAACACACACACTAACACAAAGGCAAGTTTAGCAATATGAAATAAAAAGAAAATGACAGCACCACAGCAACAGACAAGAATTGATCCACAAAAGAGGCAAAGACAGACAGCTAAGACAAGGCGGCAATGCTCACCCTTGCTGTAATGGTGGAGCAACCACAGATGCTGCTGGCAGTTGGCCTGGCAGAGGGCCCGGGTTTTTACTGCAACAACCACAGCAACGGCCAGCACTTCAGCTTCTCAGTCTCTCTGCTTTACTTACTGACAATGTCAATCACAATTAAAAAAACATAAAAACAAAACAAAAACATACCACATACACTGTCTCCTCTCTCACACACACAAACATGTGCCGAACACATGCAAACATGCCCACACATTCACAGACTTACATCTATGCACAAACTGTGAAAAATTAAACAATAACTAAAAAACCAAAAACAAAATACGAACAAACACATCCCCACCCAAACCAACCCTAGTACTATTACCCTCTTTTATTGAAAGGTTCTGTAAACCTACCCAATGTAAAAAACCCCAACAAAACAAAACAAAACAAAAGACCCTCTCCAAACAAAATTTAAAAAATCCATCCCCACCCTTTTCTTGTGAGCAAAAATTATCAATTCCCAAACCAACACAAACACATTCAAAACCCATCCACCAAACACCTCCCTGTCCTTTAACCTCTTTACTGCACTGCCGACAAACAGCGTTCATCATAGAAACCGTTGCCAGCAATCCTCAGTTGACAATCGCTGTTCGTCATGATTCAACGCTCTTTCTGTTTCATCCAGCATGTGCCTGAGCAAAATATGATAGTAGCGAAAGGGTTAATGGCCCCCCCTACTCACCTTTCCACTGGTTTGACAACAGTAGCCTTGTACTCTGTAGCAGTGCCAGACCCCCCTGACCCCTTCTGTTGCTTGAGGAAGCTGTTGGATGACTGGGTGGGAATGGAGTTTTCCGTCGTTATGGTCATGTCGCTCTGGTAACCGGATGAGGCCATGGAAGCAAAGCGTCCTGTTAACAACCAGTCAAAATGTATACCAGGATGAGGAGACAGCTTCTTGCTGCCAATTCACCTCATCTTTACCTGCCCTCTTTCCCATATCTTTCCAGCATTTTCAAGTAGGTATTTGCGTTCTGCACAAAGATAGATAGTAGTTTGAGGGAACAGAGGCTCTGTCTTCTGTTTTTTTTCATGGGTTAATCATGTCAATGCCATGATAAAAGTCATAAGAGAATGAATTATTCAGTATGATAAAACAGTAAAATGATCATTTATCACAATAAAGAATAATGACACTGCCAAACAATATCACAGGATATGAAATACATCCTGTATGAAATATAAACCAATTACAACATTACACAATTACCGGTCAGTTTTTTTTTAAATCCAGGTTTGCTTTAATGAAAAAAAAAATCAAGGAAGAAAAAGTGCTCTCTAGCCTTAAATCAACAGCATAATTGAGTGAAAGAGATATATACAATCGCTTCAACTTGTCACAACAGAAGGCAAAGTTGTTAAAAATACAATATAAGCGTACATTTCACCATTATAATCTATACAATTGCCTACATCCCATGTATACAAACCATAGTCATTTACACATAAAAAAGTGAAGTTAAAAAACAAATGAAAAATAACTCACTTGAAAAAAAGTCTTACACATCCCACAAAAGTTACAATAAAAGGACATGAAAAAAACAACAACAAAAAAAACAAAAACAACAACAAGAGGGCCAGTGAGATCCAGACTGAAACCCCAAAAGACAATGAAGAAGTAAACATATAAACCAATAGATAAATATACAAAACATGGCCCTATGGGAAGAAAGGGGTAGGACAGCAGCACAAAATACTGACCAGTGGAAACACTGAAGGGCTTGAAGGAACTGATGATATCCGAGTCCTCATCTTTCTCCTCACTCAGCTTGTGCACTTCGTGTTGCTGCATACGCACACGCATTGGCTTTCCCAAATTCAGGCTGCTGAAATCAGCACACACACACACATACACATAAATTTCATTTTCCTTGCATGTTACTGACAGCTCAACTGCCACTGAACTGAAATAAATACTACTTTCTGTCATGGTATATTTCTTTACGTGAAATTTGGGCTGCTCTCCCCAGGGACAGCGGGTCACCACAAGTGCAGCATCAGCCCTATTTCACAAAAGGTTTCTTGTTTGCAAGTGTATTAGTTTCCCTAGCACAGTGGCTTTTTTCCAACAGAATTTTGCCAGGAACAACTCTCTCGTGGTGTTTTTTAATTTTATTTTATTATTTTATTTTTTTACATGCACTGAAGACCCTATCAGGGCTAACAACCTATTCAACCCCAAACTTGCATCATCTTCAAATTCAAACTTCACTGAAGCCAATCATCTGAAATACGGAGTGGCATCAATCAGAAAAATACATTTCTTTGTGGCATATAAAAACCAGGCCATGCTGAGGACATTGGTCATTTTGCAGAGAGACTCAGAGAGAGAGAGAGAGAGAGAGAGAGAGAGAGAGAGAGAGAGAGAGAGAGAGAGAGAGAGAGAGAGAGAGAGAGAGAGAGAGAGAGAGAGAGAGAGAGAAGAGAGAGAGAGAGAGAGAGAGAGAGAGAGAGAGAGAGAGAGAGAGAGAGAGAGAGAGAGAGAGACAGACAGACAGACAGACAGACAGAGACAGGGAGAGAGACAGAGACAGAGAGATAGAGACAGAGAGACAAAGACCCACAGAGAGAGAAAAGGAAAAAAGATCAGCATTCAGCCAGGATTGAAAAAGAAACAAATACAAAGTGTAAACAACGCGCTTAACACCAGACATCAGCACAGAAATAGAAATACCTGATTTTGAGCTCTGACGAGGGCTTCTTGGCTGAAGAGAGCACATCTGGGGTACTGTTGAAATGTCGTAAGGAATGTTTACTGGCTGAAGGCGGATGGGTAAAGGTTGGCAGGTCTGATGCCAGACTGTCATCTGCTGACATGTTTCCGACACTGGGGCCGATTTCCATCTGGGAATCGGGATACCTAAAACATTTTTTTTTAAATTACAGAAGAAAATGAAAAGAAAAGAAAAACATGAATACAGGATTCCCATAGACCTCAGCACTGAAAATCAAGGAGTCAAAAATGACATCTTGAAGAGCTTTTAGAAACATTCCAAGCAATAATTATAAATTTACAATTTTGTCTATCTTTTCATCTGCATACCAAAAAGTGAATCAATGAGCAAACCTAAGCAGTTCATAGATTTTGTATCTTTATATGTTAAAAAAAAGTCTCTAACTTCTTCAAATGATAGTTCTTTTTATGTTTAGTTCACATTGGTAGCAAATAATTAGGAAATTTTGTCATTTAAACACATTTGTTATGGCATACTAAATGTCTCTTATCATTACTCATTAATGTAAAACTATTTTATGTTCCTCTGTGCATACTAAATGTTCCTTATCATCACTCACTACTATTCGATGTTCATCTGTGATGATTTGTGGGGACCCCCCCCCCCCTCAAACAAACAGATAGCAATAGACAAAATAAAGAAGAGGAGAGGAATAAAAGCAGGTGGAGGCAGCTTTGGGCTGAAGGAAAGTTCTGAGCAAGCACAGGAAAAGGGCACAGTTTCAACAACTGTTTACCAAACCAAGGAGGACAGGCAGACTTACCCTGAAGCACGTTTGGGGATTTTGAATTCAAAGTCTCCTGTGTTCTGGTTAGTTCTTCTTCCCAGGATCCCAGGCACTGTAATGTGATACAGTAAGTTAATTAAATGTAATGTCAGTCTTTAGGAGAGAAAAAGAAGAATGATCAGATTTGGTTTACGTTTCATTCTTTGACAACTGTGCTGTGAAAAGAACGGTCTATTTTCTCATCCTAAACTGGCTAAAGGTTATGTGGTTACTGTACTTACAATAATAGCTGCAATACTGTTATAATTAGACAGCCATTACATGTGCAATGTCAAAAAAATACAGAATAACATTTTAAACAGTGAAATCCTGGAGTCAGAATGCAGCAACCTAGAAATGGTTGCTCATATACAAAGCAATATCTCACCATTGGTGAATCTCTCAGCTCTAGCTGAAGGAATGCCCTAAACAGACACCTTAGCTGCTAAGACTCAATCCTGTGCCCCAAGTAACCACTAACTAACTGTAGACAATCATTCTTAATCTTAGATTTTCCCATACTTTTCTACATCCTACATCTGAAAGGTTAGAAAAGATACCCATTTTTCCAGACTTCCAAGACTCTACATGCACCAGATTTCACTGAAAATAACGCAACAGTGTCCCCCTCCCCCTCCAAAAAGAAACCAACCAAAAAAAACCCAAAACAAAACAACAAACATCCCCCCCCCCCCCAAAAAAAAAAAAAAATCAACTAGTCACAACAACAACCCCCCCCCCCCCCCCCCCCCCCCAAACCAACAAAAAACAACCCTAAAACAATAAATGGAAACAAAAGCCCCCCCCCCCCTCCCCCAACCAAAGTGCTCACCATGGGGTTTGAATTCCAGACTGGAATGACTATTACCCTCCATCCAGTTGCCTACATGGGCAAGTTTGCTCACAGTTTTGTCAGCTGCTTTGCTAGACGTACCCAGAATTTTTGAAATGTTTTCTGCCATGGGGAAAGAAAAAACAAAAACAACTCACCTTACATAAAGTTCCTTTTGAAACTCAAATTCTTTTTTGTTTTTTTTTGGTCACAGATCTACATTAATTAAACTTGACAAAATGTGTGTGGAAGGGGTAGGTGCAGAGAATATATATATATTTTTTTTTGGGGGGGGGAGGAGAGAGAGAGAAGGTGAGAGAGAGTGAGAGAGAGGAGAGAGAGAGAGAGAGAGAGAGAGAGAGAGGAGAGAGAGAGAGAGAGAGAGAGAGAGAAGACAGACAGACAGACAGACAGAGAGAGAGAGCGCCAGAGAGGGAGAGAGTCAACTATATGAGTATTAGATTTCTTGAAGAACATCTTTTCACATACATAAAAAAAAATCTACCCACAAAGTGACAAACTAGTCTAAAGAGAACCTAAAGACAAAATCTAAACCAACAATAGTGCATTCACACAAAAGCAAAAACACAATTTCTTTACCAGTTACAATATTAGAATATTTCTCTTCACAAGCAGAAAAAACATAGCAAATATTAGCATTCAACTTGCAATGACATAATACAGATCAATCCAAAAACAAACAAACCTAACAACCCATGATGATCGCCACATGTGATGAGTGAAACATAGTGCACATTCTGCATGATCCCTGAGCACATTAGCTATGGAACACTCAACAGCAAAAAAAGCAAATAAAAAACAACCAAACATCAGAAAGTCATGACATTTACCTTCATTTCCTACCCTAGGACAAGGGGGCGCAGAGTCCTTCATGTGGAAATTGCCTGACAAGCTTCTGTCCATCACATCAGCTGTCCTACTGGCAGTGGCCCCTGTCCCAGTCCTGCAAGAAGGTCTGAGATAATCCCATGGCATTGTTCCCATTCTGACTTTCTTGTAAAATTGAAGCTTGTTTCCCTGAAAAACCTGAGCTCAGAGCATAGTCTGGTTTGGAGTAGGCTTTGCCTCGTTCTGGGTAATGAAGACTATCGATGGTATTCTGTTTGGACAGTTCTGTTTCGGTGTGCTGAGTGGAAGATGGTGTGTCGAAGGAGTTGGAGAAGCTTGCCTCAGGCTCATGGCTTGCAGTTTTCTGCAGTGTTGTCCGGATGAGGGCTGCTGCATCTGCAGCTGCTGCAGCTTGGCTCTTATGGCCTGGAGTGAGGACAAGGTGGTGGCCTTGTCAGACATCTTGGCCTGCTAGGTGCTGTCGGCTGGGCCAGATCCCAGTTATGACCATGAATGCTGCAAACAAGCACACACAATTTATTCAAGTCCGGTACAGGGTTATGACATCATGCATGCTGCAAACAAACATAATATAGATCTTTAACTGAAGAAGGCCTAACTACAGTAACATTATAGGATCTTATAAGGCATATTTCTATTTAGAATGAATTACAATTCACAGCACTGGTCGATTTCTTTGAGTGGAATTTAGGTTGCTTGAGCTCCCCACAGAATAAGTTGCCACAATGCAATGTCTCTTTCTCTTATAATAGAATCACCATGACTTTGTAACAGTAAAGATTTTTTTAACTATGATAAAATTTACAGAAAATGTTGTAACTTATGTACACTGAAAATGAAATAGTTATTTTACTATTGGCAAGGTGGGGAGCACACACCTTTGTGAACAAACTGGTGTACATGCTAATTCCAAAGCCAGAGGATTATGTAACAGACATATATTACACTTTACAGAGAATTAGAAGGCTTAAGACTTGAAGCTGATGGTTCTCTGTGATATCAAAGGTGCATTGATTTAAATTTAAATTAAAATTTTTTTTATATTAGTATTGGACTTTTGTGGATGGATTCCAACACCAATTACCTTAGTTAATTAAGCCTAATTGCTCTGCCAGTGGATCCATTCTTTTTTCTTCCAGATAGTAGATCTATACATGACTAAAACTCAATGTGCTAAACATTTTATAACTGCAGGCTGTTCTGCGTTTCCATTTATGCCAGCAAAAACACTTGTTATAGGAGCTTTACTGATGAGTGATGTCATTTTATTGAATTTATTTCCTTGATACTCTTTAGTTTGTCAAGGGATCCTTGGGTATTAGTTTTGTTCCAGAAGAATTCAGCAACCTTTGAGTCTGATTTATTTAAACCATTATTAGAGGTGGATTGGAGGCATAGAGGTAATGCACCTACTTAGTGAAAAGTCTGGGTTGGAAGTGTGCAGTGGTCTGATTCCCGTTTGGGCCTGAAACTTCCCCCCCATCCATTAGACCATGAGTGGTGGTCTGGATGCTGGTCTTTCAGTGAAATGATAAATCAAGGTCCTGTGTGTTATTTATACATAATCATTTAGTGCACATAAAAGAACCCATAGCAACAAAAGACCTGTCCCTGGCAAAATTCTGTAGAAAAAAGCCACTCTGATTGGGAAACAAATATAGCTGCAGACTGGAAAAAAAAGGTGGTGCTGCTCTTGTGGCAATGTGCTCTCCCCGGGGAGAGCAGACCAAATTCCAATCAGAAAAATCTTATAAAGTGATATAAATAAAATATAAAATAACATTCAGACTCCACCTGGGCGCATTTTTGTCATCTATAAAATTGGCCACCACTGGCCTGACCTTCTACAAAAAGAAGGGGAACAAGATGTTAAATATGTGCATTTTGAAATGGAAGGCACTGGCAGATCTCCATAAACTGATAAAGGCTTAAAGCAGAAAGGTTAATCTTGAATACATGTTAAAAATCCCTATTACTTATCAACCCACCAGGTTGTACTATGATGCACTTTACTGAATAAGACCAGTGGTTATATCATGCAGCACTAACTATGCTAAACTATTGACACTGACAGTGATCATAGAAATTTATAAAAACAAACAGCAAAGCAACCCAAAATCAAGTATCTGAAATCTATCTCAGTATTTAATCAAAGCTTAAACAAAAAACTTTTATTTCTCAGCATTTTGCTTTTTTAAAACCAAAAGAACATTTTGTCATGTGTTTCTGCTGGCATGAAATGGTCTACTCTTCTGAGTGAGAGGTGAAACAGATTTTACTTTTAATGTCTGCACAATACAAGATGTTCTGCATGCGTTTGCATATATATATATGGGACCTCAGTTTATAAATAGTCTCATCTGAAGGACTTTCTGGGGAGTAGAGTTGAATGGTACTGATGCTGATCAAGTTTCAAATGAAGTTTATGACTAACAAAGGATGTTGTAAAGGGTAAGCCCCCCTCTCCCCTCCTAAAACAGAGGGGGAGGGGAGGGGGTGTTATTTCACCAACTGACAACTTATTCGGTTTGATTTATCACAATGTTGAAGTCTTTTGGCTTATGCCACAAAGTTTACTGGATTTGATTTGTAAGCACTTTGATTTGTTGCTTTACAAGATTTAATGCTATAAATAAATTCCATATATTATTATTATTACTATCAATATTTATTTTTTATTTTATTATTCTATTCTTTTAAATCAAGGATAATGGAATAAACTCTCATGTGCTTTTTTTAACATCCAGTCCCCGTGTGTATGCAGTTTTGTAAATCTTGTCATCTGTTCCCACCAGCACACATTGTCAATGGTCTACTCTTACGAAAAGCAGAACAGGATTTAATGTGTGTGCAAGATGTTCTGCGTGCATTCGCACACAGGGGCCTCAGTTTATAGTCTCATCTGAAGGACTTTTGGGGAGACTGGTGTCAGCACTAGTAATATTATGATGTAAACACTTTATTTGGGTAACTAACTTAAGTGGTACTACACTAGTAGTAGTCCCCCCTGAGGCTCGTGGGGTATACTTGCTTAGCGAGTATTGTAAGAATAAAGCCTCTGCCCTCCATCCAGGCATGTCGTAAGAGGCGACTAAGGTGGAAACCTCACCTAGAGGTAAAATAGGTTATGATGGGGCTAACAACCCCATCATGTAAAAAAAAAGCCTGTTACAGAAACCTATACTAGAGCATCCGACATTGGTGGCTACGGTAATGAAGCGCACCAGGCGACTGGACTGATGACGGACGACAGCCAAACCCGAGAGGGAGCTGGCGCCCCGATGGTGGATTTACTGAAGCCGAAACAGAAGATGAGGGTGGGGTGCTGGAACGTCCAGACCTTGTACCAGACTGGCAGGATGCCCCAGTTAGTCAAAGAGTTTGACAACTACAATCTGGACATCTTGGGGGTCAGCGAGGTCAGATGGACCGGCACGGGAAAGAGGAGACTGGCGTCAGGACATACCATTGTCTTCTCGGGAAGATCAGATGACCAGCGCTCTGAGGGAGTAGCACTACTCCTCAACAGAAAGACTGAAAAGACACTGCTAGAGTGGAAACCATTCGGACCAAGACTTTTGAAAGCAAGATTCCACTCCAAGTACACCAAGCTGACAGTGCTAGTCTGCTATGCACCAACTGAAAACGCAGATGCAGAGGTCAAGGACGATTTTTACGATCAACTCCAAACAGCCGTGGAGAGCGTCCGTGCTCATGACATGTTGCTCATCCTTGGCGACTTGAATGCCAAGGTGGGCAGTGACAACACCGGGAGGGAGCATGTTATGGGCAAACATGGAATTGGTATCACTAACGAAAATGGAGAGAAACTAGTGGACTTCTGTGAAGAGAACATTCTGCTTATCGGAGGCACCCTTTTCCCGCACAAACATATCCATAAAACAACGTGGACGTCACCAGACGGGACCACCAAAAACCAGATAGACCATGTCATCATCAACCGAAGATGGAGAAGCTCTCTTCAGGATGTCAGGGCCTACAGAGGAGCGGATGTTGCCAGTGACCACACCCTTGTGTTGGCCGTCGTTGCCTTGAAGCTGCGTTGATCACGAGGAAGACAGGCACGTCAGCAAAGATTAGACTCTGGCAGGCTGAATGAGACGCTCACCAAATATGCTTTTGCAGTGGAAGTGGGGAACAGATTTCAGGCACTGGGGGAACAGCAGGAGATAACAATAGACAGCTTCAATCAGGTACTTCGGGAAACAGGAGAAAAAGTACTAGGCTTCCGACGAAAGAAGAAAGAAGAGTGGATCAAACAAGAAACCTGGAAAAAGATAGATGAGAGGAAGTTAACTAAGCAGAAGATCAACAACACCAGATCAGAACTCTTGAAAGAGCAGCACAGAAGAAGATATGCAGAACAAGACAAGGAGGTGAAGAAGATGACAAGAGCCGACAAGAAAGACTACATAGAGAAACTGGCAGATGAGGCAGAGGAGGCAGCAGGTAGAAATGATCTAAAGACGCTGTACAAGATCAACAAGCAGCTGAACAATGGGTTTAAAAACTGCGATGTGCCAGTGAAGGACAAAAATGGAAAGGTTGTTGAGGGAGAGGCAGGAAAACTACAGCGTTGGAGGGAACACTTCGAGTCGGTTCTTAACAGACCGGACCCCCCTCAGCTAGCAGACATCCAGCCGGCAGATATAGACCTTGACATCTGCACCGATCCACCGAGCCTGGAAGAAGTGACAACAGCAATCAAGGCAATGAAGAGCGGCAAGGCACCAGGGGCAGATGGTGTGACAGCAGAGATGTTAAAGGCAGATATGGATGTGATGGCTCCCATTCTGACTGAGATCTTCAGAAGATTTGGGTAGAAGGTCAGATCCCTGAAGCATGGAAAACTGGTCTCATCTTCAAGTTGCCCAAAAAGGGAGATCTTGGAGACTGCAACAACTGGAGGGGCATAACACTTCTTTCCCTCACCAGTAAGGCCTTCAGCAGGATTGTGCTGTCCAGATTGACGGCAGCCCTTGAGAAAGACCTCCGACCACAGCAAGCAGGTTTCCGCCCTGGGCGATCCTGCTCAGATCACATCTTCACTCTGCGCCAGATTCTGGAACAGAGCAATGAGTGGAATACACCGCTGTATGTCAATTTCATTGACCTGGAGAAGGCGTTTGACAGCATCCACCGAGAGTCCTTATGGAAGATCCTAAGGCACTATGGAGTCCCTGCAAAACTTGTCCGGGTCATTGCAATGTTGTACGGCGACTTCAAATCCCAGGTGATCTGCGACACAGAGCTCACGGAAGCCTTCAGCGTCAGCACAGGAGTGAAGCAGGGCTGCATCCTATCGCCGTTCCTCTTCATCCTGGCCATGGACTGGATTATGAAGAATTCCATGGACGGAGAGAGGAGAGGGATCAGATGGACCATGACAATGACAGCAACAAAAACGCTGGAAGATCTGGATTTTGCCGATGATATCGCCCTGCTGTCACACCGCCACCAAGACATGCAGGAAAAGACAGATGTCATGGCAAGAACTGCTGGAAGCCTTGGCTTGAAAATCAGCACCAAGAAGACAAAAAACATGAGAATGAATGCCAGAGTCCAAGAGAACATCAGACTGAATGGGGATCAGATCGAGGAAGTAAATGACTTCACTTATCTTGGATCCACAATGTCAAACACAGGAGATGGGGAGGTGGAGATCCGGGCTCGACTTGTAAAAGCCAGCCAGGCCTTTGCCTCACTCAGGAGCACATGGAAGGCAGGGAACATACGCCTGAGGACCAAATTAAGAATTTTCAAATCAAACGTGATTAGCACCCTCCTTTATGGATCAGAGTCATGGAAGATGACCAAAACCATCAGCAACAAACTTGATGCCTTCCAAAACAGATGCCTCAGACGCATTCTACGCATCTTTTGGCCGAATACCATCACCAATGAAGAACTCCACCGAAGAACAGAAACTGAACCCATCTCCATACAAATCAAACGGAGGCGTTGGTGATGATAGGACATGTGCTCTGCCAGCAGACTACAGCCATATCCAGAATCGCCCTACGATGGACTCCAGACGGTCGAAGAAAGAGAGGCCGCCCCAAGGAAACTTGGAGGAGAACAGTAGAGAGGGAGATGAAGGAAAAGGGTTGGACATGGGGCCGTCTGGAGCGTACTTCAGCCGACCGACATCAGTGGCGGGCTCTAGTTGAGGCCTTATGTGCTACCTGAGCACAAAGAGGACTAGATAGATAGATAGACACTAGTAGTAGTACTAGTCAGTTTATAATGACGTTGAGTTCTTGTGCACTACGGTATTAACAAAAAACATCACCAAGCAAACTCCAAAGTGAGAAACAATCATTGATGAATCAACCTACGGTTTTTCTTACCAATCTGATTTTTATTCTCACTTGCTAATTAGCATGTAAACACGTAAACAAGTAAAAACACACCCAAGTGTCTGGCAGAGCAAAATTTCAGTTTATTTAAAACCTTATTCAGGCCAAAAGATTGGCCAACTGACAGTGACAGTAAAAAAAACAAACACAGACCTATGTATACACATGAAAGTGAGTGCATACAATACATTTAGAACAATTGTGTGTAAACACTGAAAACTACTCATGTAAAAACACATTCCCTCACACAGGCAATATGGGCTAATCTAGTTACACACACCCTTCACCTCTCTACTCCCCCTTCCTCTCTCCCTTCCACCCTCTCTCTATCCATCTCTCTCTCCCACTCACTCACACCCCTCCCCCAACCCTGCCACTGTGTCATATCAATATCATATGTTCTTGATGTTAGTAAACATCAAGAAGAAACTCCATTAACAATCATTGATGAATCATCCTGCGGTTTTTCTTATTAACCAATCTGATTTTCATATCAAAAAGGGTCACTCGTCTGCTATGAGCCACTCTTTAAAGTAAAACATTCTCCGATTCAGTGCTGTGGTGTTTCTAAACGTGTACAAAGAAGGCCCCTCTAGGCCTAGGCCAAAGATACTCTTGAGTATCTTTGGCCTAGGCCTAGTCTCTACAGTGTCTGCTGTGGTTAGCCTAGTATCTCGTTAGGCTTAGTGTGGATCTCCAGAAAAGCGATCTACAATCCCTTTTAGGAGGATGACCATGCAGAATAACTGATCATCACGAATACAAATATATTCAAGCAAAAGTGAGGAAACAGCAAAACAATGAATGACAAATAACGAATGATTCACAAGGTTCAAAGTACCCACCATTGATACTCGTTTACGAACACGATGATTTCAATGTGCATTCAACTGCCGTGCGAAGTAATTTCATTGGTTGATTCTGTGGAATGTAAATTTTGGGGAGACAACTCGCAATAATTTTCCGGTGGGAATTGTTTTGCTTTCCAATGTGTCTGCTTTGGCCAGGGTGTTCCAGCATGATTTATTTATCGTGCATTGGAGTTCATCTGCAGAGCTGGTAATCTACTATTTTGTTCGATCTGTTCTTCCTATTTTATATTTAAAACGAGTTTTGTTTCTGGTCGCTTATTCGATGCAACCACGATGAATCAGACAAGAAGGAAATTGCGAGTTAGGCAGTGTGAGGTGAATTACTTCCTTGTTGTGTTGTCGGCTAACTTAGTGACGTGGAATCAGAAACTGATGCGGAGAAAATTCTTTATCTTTTTCAAGCTCCCGAAATTCGTTCTTTTTATTTGATCATTCCACCCAGAAAACTTTGCACAGTAGAAAATGCCCCATTTCCAATTGCCAACTGTTAGAAAATGAAAAGCAGTAATGATTTTAAAACAAAATAAGTCACAAGCATCAGTATCAGGGATACGCATGCAGAATATTCCACATGTTTATGTTGCAATACACTGGCTGAGACATTCTTCCCATGCAGTAGCAATTTGAAAATAAACAAGTGCACGAGCCTGTAACTAAACTACCTCCAAATCATTCCCTTCCTGCTGTCCATGCACCTACTGACCCCTTCTCAAAGGCAACCTTACCACACACACACACACACACACACACACACACACACACACACACACACACACACACACACACATGTACACACACACACACACACACACACACACACACACACACACATGTACACACACACACACACACACACAACACAACACAACACAACACAACACAACACAACACAACACAACACAACACACACCTGTGCTGACTCCACTCTATAAATTGAGGCCCCGTGTGTGAACACATGCAGAACATCTTGCAGACAAGTTAAATCCAGTTCCGCGTTTCATAAGAGTAGGCCATTGTGTATTGGTGGGAACAGATGAGATTAACAGAACTGCATACACACAGGGAATGGATGTAAAAAAGCTTATGAGTGCTTATTCTATTATCCTCGATATAAACGAATATATGGATAATAACACACAACACCCACACACATGTGTACACACACACACACACACACACACACACACACACACACACACACACACACACACACCACACACACACACACGCACATTGATACTTACTCCACTCCACTCCACCTGAAGCCCTTCAGATGAGACTAAAAACCAACCGGGTTTCCATGTGTGCAGTAATAATAATAGTAATAATATATCATTATATGGAATTTATATAGCGCTATCTTGTAAAAACAAATCAAAGCACTTGCATTCAACCTATGCAACACACAAGCAATTAATAACAATTTATAGTTTTAGCAAATTTGAATATATGTATACACACATGCATGCATGCATGCACACACACACACACACACACACACACACACACACACACACACACACACACACACACACACACACACACACACACACACACACTCACACACACCACACCACTTTTTGTCTAAAATCACGAAATGTGAATAGACGTTAAACTGAAGATACATACATACACACACACACACACACACACACACACACAACACACACACACACACACACAGAGTTTGTGTGTGTGTGTGTGTGTGTGTGTGTGTGTGTGTGTGTGTGTGTGTGTGTGTGTGTGTGTGTTTTCTGTTTTTGTTGTTAGTGCTGTTGCTTGTATTTTTTATAGGCATATTGTATTTTTGAGGCTGTTGAAATCATGTTGGTTAATTAATGTTGGTGAAATGTTTTTCTCTGCTTTAAATTTTTTTTTTTTTTTTTTATAGATAGATGGCTTGATGAAAAAAGCAAATAGATGCTTACTCAATGTACCATCTGAAAATAAAATTTTGACTTTGACTTGACTTGACACACACAAACACACACACACATGTGTGCGCACGCACACACACTTATAAAGGTTATACACTTTGGCAGGTAGATGTTGAAGGCAGGGATAGATAATAAATGGAAACAAGGAGAAAATCTTAGGTTTGAAATAAGTGTGTCTTGAGGTTGGATTTAAAAGAATCATAAGTAGGCTTTTGCCGGAGGGAGAGAGGAAGGTCATTCCAGATAGATGGACCAGAAACAGAGAAAGAGTGTACATTAATTAAAACCCCTCTGTATGTCACAGCTTCAGTCATAATAGAAGAAGCCAGCTATGGCCAGCAGGATGGATGACACAGTCATCCAAATGCAAGAGGGAAAGTGGCAAGGTGGTTTAGATGTTCACCTGCCTAACAAGCAGGGTTTGCGCTAGGATTTTTTAAAACGGGTATTGCGAGTTGCCATTTCAGAGATATCTTGACCAGCTCCCCAAAATCGGTCCCCAGAAATAAAATCCGGTACGTACTGTGAACAAAACGAAACTATTCAGTGAGGGGGTGGGGGAGGGGGGGATTGTTCTGCAGCAAAACTAAATCTAAATTGAACGCAAATCTCTCAGACTTTGCCTGCTGCTGCCACTCGCTTCTTGGGCACGAAGCCACGCAGGAAATAGGATTTTTTTCTAGCGCCTGTGCCACTGTCTGCGTCAGTCTGTTGTTTTGCATGGCATCATTCGTGAGACTTATATTCTTCTTTCTTGTTTCTATGCTTAGCGCTCATCTAGATCTTTCGTTCAAATTAGATTTAGTTTTCACTCTTTTCTCTCAAAGCAGCGCGCAAATTCATAGTCAAAGACCCTCAGCTTTTCGCAAGAGCAGGCCATGTGTGCTGGTGGGAACAGATGACATTTTCCAAAACTGTATACACATGGGGACTGGATGTAAAAAAGCACAGGAGTGCTTATTCCATTATCCTCGATATAAAAGATTAAAAGAATAAAGAATAAATAAATCTAGGCCCCATTTACTCATTGTGAATGGAAGTTACTGTCATACCGAGAAGAGCGCGAAGCTCTATTCTTTCACAGTAAAGCTTGCTGTTCTGCGTGCTAGGCTCATGAGGCTGGCGCCAAAGATGTTCGTAGGAAGGGGTAGGTGCGTAAGCACAGTACAGGCGCATGACAGACTGTCAGAAAATGTCACTTCAGACTTTTTTTTGAGACGGAAATCTAATCGGTCACAGGCAAACAGAATTGGTACACGGTACCGGCTGCTTCGAAAATTTTCGGTATACCCTGTTTACAATCGGTAAAATACCGACAATTACCGGTTATCGCGAACCCTGCTAACAAGTAAACTGTAAGGTTCTGGATTTGATTCCCAGCCTTGCCCTTTTTCCCAGCTTGATGGAAAATCAAACTGAATGTCAAATCTTTCAGAGGAGACTCCAAACCACTCAACCAGTCAGACCACATGCTGACAGATCTATATGTGCACATTAAAAGTAATCCAAACAGTTGAAAATCAGAAAGAGCAGGAAGGTACCTCCTGATTGTTCTGGCAAAACTGGTAGGTTTATTTCCTGTGTTCCTGAATTTGAAATGCACCTTCCTTAGTAGAGAAGAAAAAAACAGTGCATAATATATATATATAATAATATGCAAAGTTCTCACCATTTGTGAACCCCAGGCTCAGAGCTCTAGCTGAAGAACAGAAAAAAAATCCCAATGCACCTTGCTACCAGGAGGACAAAAGATCCTTCAGGTTTAACTTCCTCATAATAATGATGATGATAGTAGTAATGATAATAATAGTAATGATAATAGTAATAATAATAGTAATGATAATAGCAATGATAATTATAACAATAACAATAATGATAAAGAAGAAGAAGAAGAAGAAGAAGAAGAAGAAGAGATGATGATGATGGTAGTGATGATGATGATGATGATGATGATGATGATGATGATGATGATGATGATGATGATGATGATATCATATGGGAAATAATATTGTGCTGAATTTGTAAAGCGAACACACTGCAGGAAAAGTTTGGGACAGTGGTGCCCCCAAAACTTCTCAAGCAGTTACGGGGGAAAACAAGTCAACTCTATAATATATATTATAGTGTACTGTACACAACACAGATATATATAATTATATTATTGCTTTTCACTAGCTTTGATAATTAGCCTACTTTGTTTTCATGATGCTTTCCATGCTTTTTGAAAGTGTTTTAAATATATGAAAGACAGTGTTCAGTGGATTTTATTATTATTTTTTTTTTTACATGTGTGTGTATGTGTGTGTGTGTGTGTGTGTGTGTGTGTGTGTGTGTGTGTGTGTGTGTGTGTGTGGTGTGTGTGTGTGTTTGCAGGACATCACAAGAGCAGCATTGCATGAACCATGAACGGCAAGAAGCAAAGCCAACTACTCACATGCCATAAGCAAATTGTTCCAGTTTTTAAACAATTTTTTTTTTCCACATCTGGAACATTCTAGATTGAGAAATCTGTTTGGATCTGGCGCAGCTTACAGGAGCTTTCTGCTTAACACCCGCATAGAATAAAATGGGACAATTGTAGCCATGGCAACTGAAGAAGCAAAGAGAGAGCAGGAGAGCCAAATTGTTGCAGAACTCAGGGACGCAGATCATGAAGCAGCAGCATGTTGCCAGCCCCCATCTCTCAGACCAAAAGACAGACCATTAGACAGCACAGTGGTGCTAGCAACCACCATCAACAATCTGAGCCTGTCAGAACGAAAGCGTCACAGTGAACCATTACCTCAGCAAGACAGCACTGACAGCAGGAGACAGAAATGCTTTGAAAGGAGGCGACTGTGGACAGCTTCGAAGCAGGAATCCTTTGATCTTCCAGAGGAGCTGAAATGTTCAACCGAAGACAACGTGTTTGCAGAAGGGGTGAAATCAACTCAGGAATGGAGCGGGAAGACCCAGTACCGGCGCAGTTTCAGCGTCCCTGCGACGCTGCCTGACATTGTGCCTGAGCGGAACTCCCGGTCTGGAAACAGCTCTCCCGATGTGGTGTCCTTCAGTGAGAATGCAAAGCCAGACCACCAGCCTGTGAAATCCATCCTGAGCACCTCCTCCTCTGCAGGCACAGTGCTGAGGATGGAGGAAAAAGAGAAGAAGCAGAACTTTGAAGGGGCCGTGCACTGCGGCGGACCCTTGCCCGTGCCTCAAGAAATCAAGAGGAAAAGATCGGTCACATTTGAGACCGTGGCACAGGTGGTGAAGATCTGGTCTACAAAAGGGATGCAAGCTCGGTCTCACTTCCTCAGCAGTGGCTATGGCTCCCAGTCGGACAACTCGCAGGCCTCACAGGGAAGCAATGTCTCCAGTGAACGGGGATCCATCTTTGCAGATGACATTGTGGTGGAGAAGAGAAGCTTTGACACAGTGGACTCTTCACAAGGTGATTACCCCTCAGTGGGCAGCACCATTGTAGACGGAAACGTAGACGACAGTGAAGAGGAAAAGAGCAGAGACAAACTAGGAGAAGAAACCAGGCAGGTGAACAGACAACAAAGCCAGCAGGTGGCTTCATCAGGTCAGTCACCCGCGACAAGCAAACCCCCAACTCCAGAGGAGCTTGATGAGATCGAAATCTGGCGCCGAGAGAATGTGCCTCATTTTCACTACGGGAACA
>CM060333.1:46149826-46154826 GCA_030674155.1 Stramonita haemastoma | reverse complement strand
TGCAAAAGTGAAGTTATTGTTGTTTTTATGGTTAGGATAATATTATCACTTCTGCTACTAAAAATGCTGAGTACTGCTGTTGCTACTGCTGCCACTGCAGTGATGTTACAACATCAGCATTCACATCTGTTACTATTAACAGCTCTGTTATATACTATTCTATTACTGCATGCTTTTCTTCCTCCTACTTTTGCCCTTGTTGCACTGTTGCTTCTACTCTACTACTACTACTACTGTACTTACTACTACTACTACTCCATCACTATACTACTACTATCTACTACTACTACTACTACTACCACTACATACTACACTACTACCTACTACTATACTATACTACTTACTAACTAACATACTACTACTACTAAAACTTCTATGTCTAGAACTGAAGTCCTGATGAAGATTATAATGATGATGATGATGGTGATGATGATGATGATGATGATGATGATGATGATGATGGTGATGGTGATGATGGTAAAGAAGAGAGGAGAAGAAGAAGAAGAAGAAGAAGAAGAAGAAGAAGAAGAAGAAGAAAGGATGGAGGGGGGATAAGGATAATGATAATGTGTGTTCTGTGATCTGAAATTATGAAGACATTTACTGCTGCTGTTCAAACTAGCCCAGCTACTGCTGCTGCTGCAGTTGCTGTTAGTGCTATCTATGTTTTGATTGTTATCAAAAGTGAAGAAAGTTGACTGTTTACAAAGATTCTGTATGAAAAAATGACTTTTTTGTGTGTGTGGTTAGGTGTGGAACAAAAGACGGACAGACATCACAAGCCTTGATGAAGCTGTTAAGTTCACCTTTGTTCACTTTACTTCCCCCATCATCACAGGGTCAGTTTGACCTCTTTGTTAAGGTAAGATTTATGTGTGTGTGTGTGTGTGTGTGTGTGTGTGTGTGTGTGTGTGTGTGTGTGTGTTTGTGTGTGTGTGTGTTGTGTTTGTGTGTGTGTGTGTGTGTGTTGTGTGTGTGTGTGTGTGTGTGTGTGTGTGGTGTGTTGTTTGTGTGTGTGTGGTTGTGTGTGTGTGTGTGTGTGTGTGTGTGTGTGTGTGTGTGTGTGTGTGTGTGTGTGTGTGGTGTGCTAATATCTCATGTGTCTTTAGTTTGTTGTGTGTGTGTGTGTGTTGTGTGTGTGTGTGTGTGTGTGTGTGTGTGTGTGTGCGTGCGTTGCGTGCATTCGTGCATGTGTGTACGTGTATGTACTAACATCTCATGTGACTTTAGTTGTTTCTCTTCAGAATTGTGACATGGGCATGATTTAAGATAGCTTTCTTTTCATGATAGAGTGTCCCAAAGTTGAAGGCGTTCAGAATCAGCTTGACCCTAAAGAAGTTTCTAAGACAAGATTCAGTTTTCAACGTTTTTCATTGGGTGGCTTTATGTGAAATCCTACTGACAACAGTGGTAGTAGAGACAGTTTAAAAAAAAAAAAAAAATTTGGGGGGGGGCAGTGGAGACAGTTGAGTTGAGTTAAGACAGAGAGGGCAATATATACTAATTTTTAAAGAATTGATCAAACTAGGAAAGATGACAGATTAATGTTTGATTTCATCAACCTATGACTAATTTTGTGTTGGACACTGATTGTTTAGGAAGAAAAAGAAGAAGAAGAAGAATTACGAAGAAGATGAAGTGGCCAGAAGGGTTCAGAGGATTTAATTTTGGATGGCGCTTGTTGTCAGTTGGACAGCCGTCTGCCAGTGGAGCGAGCCCCCAGGAGTGGGAGGACTGGCTGATGGTGTGCCCCCTGTCTCACACCTGCACTGTGGCCCTGGTCACCCCCCTCATACCTGTCAGGCCACCTGCACAGTGGGTCGTCAAAGTGGTGAGTGGTCAGTGAGGATATCGTCTATTGGTGCTGTGTGGTGGTTGGTGGTGGTGGTGTGGTGGTGGTGGGGTGGTGGTGGTGGTGGTGGTGGTGTCGTGATGGTGGTGGTGGTAGTAGTCGTGGTGGTCATGGTGGGTGGTGATGGTGGTGGTGGTGGTGGTGATGGTGGTGGTGGTGGTGGTGGTGGTGGTGGTGGTGGATGGTGATGGTGGATGGTGGTGATGTGATGATGATGATGATGATGATGATGACAGAGGTGATTACAGTGATGATGATGATGATGTCTCGTTATACACACTGGGTTATCAAAGTTGATAGGTCACCTTATATATTGTGAAGATGACAGACTAAGGTGTTTTTTTTCTACCCAGAAAAGATAAGTGCTGTGGACCGGAACTTTATAGTCCAGTGCAGGGGTAAGCATTTGTGGAATCCATTAAAGAAGCACATGAAATGCTAATGCACACATAATATTTTGAGAACTGGGAATCGGTATTTAGAGTACCTTTGTGAATGAAGTGTCTGTGTGAAAGTATAAAAAGAAACAATTAGGATTTACATCTTTATTATTCAGAGACAGAGCAAAGCAGTATTAAACTCAGTAATCTTTGTTAACTAAAAGTTCCTGTATTGTATTCAAAGTGTAGGTTTCCAGTGTCATTTTCAGATGTCAAAAAAAAAAAAAAATCTTCAGCTTCAGTGGGCAAAGCCCCCTCATCTCACCAGACACCATGCCCCATGATCCCACTGAGGGCCAAGGCATCCCCCAGACCCCCAACACATTTTCCTCCTTTTGATTTTTTCCCATTCTCCTTTCTGTGCACTGCTCTGTTCTGTACTATACTGATACTCTACTGTACTGTTCTGTACTGTGCTAGACTGTATTGGGTGACGGGATGGCTCAGTGGTCAGAGCACTTGCTTTCCCCCAGCCAAAGTTAAGCAACATCGAACATGGTTACCAAGTGGATGGGTGACTGTTTGCGCCCCTTGGCTTCAGCATGGTCCCCCAGTTCACCCAGCTGTAAGTGGGTACCTGCCCTCTTTAGGGTCAGGGAAGGTAAAGCAGCGAGGGAGAGGAGATGGGTGCCGCCCTCAATATGCTGGTCCCTGGAGAAGCTGAGGTCTCTGATGCCTCAATCCCCTAGGCCCACATAGGTTATGGGACACCTTTTATATTGTACTGTTCTGTATTGTGCTGTATTGTGCTGTGCTGTACTGTACTGTACTGTACTGTACTGTACTGTGCTGTGCTGTACTGTACTGTACTGTACTGTACTGTACTGTACTGTACTGTACTGTACTGTTCTGTTCTGTACTGTACTGTACTGTGCTGTACTGTGCTGTACTGTGCTGTACTGTACTGTGCTGTGCTGTACTGTACTGTGCTGTACTGTTCTATACTGTACTGTACTGAACTGTACTGTACTGTACTGTACTTCCCTGTACTGCTCTGTCCTGCCCTGTCCTGTCCTGCCCTGTCCTGTACTGTCCTTGTCCTGTACTGTACTGTCCTGTACCGCACTGCACTAAACCACACTGTGCTGTACCCTACACTCGTTTCTCCCGGCAGGCCTGCCTACACAGGCAGAAGAACCAGGTGGAGGTGTACAGGAAACTCAGGGACCTGCAGCATGCACACATCATCCCCCATGTGTGGGTAGCAGCCTCCTTCACCCCTCCACTCCTGGTCATCTGCACCCAGTTCTTACCGGGTAGGTTTTGTGGGGGTTCTCTGGATATGATGGACAGGGGGGGGGGTGGGGGGGGGTGGAAGAAGGGAGATGGGTGGGAGGGGGTTGGGGTTGGGGTGGTGAAACCAAAGCCTGTGTTAACTCCGGGGAGGGGGGGGAGGGGAAACCCTCTTATGCAGATATGCCTCCCTTGATATGCTGTGACTTATCTTGCCAAGCTAAGGCTCTAACTTTCCATTTTTATCTTTCACATTTTGTTAGAGCACTCGCTTTCCCCCAGCCATGGTTAAGCAGAATTGAGGGTGGTTACCATTTGGATTGTTGACTGTTTGTGCGCCTTGGCTTCAGCACAGTCCCCCAGTTCACCCAGCTGTAAATGGGTACGTGCCCTCTTGAGAGTCAGAGAAGGCAAAGCAGCGAGGGAGAGAAGAGATGGGTGCTTAGAGAAGCTGAGGTCTTTGACATCACGCTCCTCTATGACCACAAAGGTTATGGGACACCTTTACCATTACCTTTTACATCACATTTGTTATTATTGTGAAGGTTTCCTTCTTAGCCAAAAGATTATGAAGGTGACTTTTTTTTAGGGGGTTTGGGGGGGGGGGGGGGTGATGAGGGTTGGCATTGACTTGACTTGATGGCTTGATGTTTTGTTTTTTGTGAAAAAATTTTTTGTGGATTTTTTTTTTCATGTTTACTATGATTGCAGTAACCATACAATTGTTCTTTTGGCTTAAAAGCTCTTCAGGTTGGAGCTTCATGAAAATGTTTGAAATCTAACCTCCATCCCTCACCCTTGTTTTTTGCATTATCATGTTGGGCAGGTGTGTCGGTGAGGGATTTGTTAGACCAGCGAGTACGGCTAAACTGCAGTCAGAGTTGTCGTTACTGGCTGCAGATTCTGGCCGCTGCGCAACATTTGCACGATCTGGGCATTGTCTTCCTCAACTGGACCTGTGAGTGTTCTGGAGTTTTGATGTATGCTGTTTATTGTTTATTATTCTTTTTATTTCAAGGATAATGGAATAAGCACTCATGTGCTTTTTTACATCCAGTCCCTGTGTAAGTGTAGTTTTGCCAATTTTGTCATCCGTTCCCACTGGCACACAATGGCCTACTCTTCCTCCAATAAGCAGAATGGGTTTTAACGTGTGCATAAGATGTTCTGCAAGTGTTTGCACATGGGACCTCGGTTTATAGTCTCATCCAAAGGATTTTGGGGGGGGGGAGTGGAGTCAGCACTGATGTTAACTCCAGAGGAAAAATCCTCTTGAATGAGATTTGGACCCTGGTCAGCAGATCAACAGTACATCACTCTGACCACCAGGCTATCCCGTTCCTCCCCCCCTCCCCTCCTTGTTAAGTTTGTAAGTACAGTTGTTGTTGTTGCTTTATGGATGTTGTCATGTTTGCTTTTTTTTTTTCTCCCTCTCTCTGTGGTAGTTCATACCCCATCTTCTTGAAGTTGTGTGC
>CM060333.1:46114826-46144826 GCA_030674155.1 Stramonita haemastoma | reverse complement strand
CTGCCATTCCCAGTGCTTCTAGTCCTTCCAGCCTGACCCCCCCGTCCCCCCCCCCCCCCCCCCCCCCCCCTCCTTCTGCAATACCTTCCTTCGCCCATAGGCAGCAATGCTCCACACAGCCCCTGAGGGAAACTTCAGTTTCAAGGACGTCATTGTTGTGTGTGTGTGTGGCTTTTTCTTTTCTCTCTCTCTCTCTCTCTCTCTCTCTCTCTCTCTCTCTCTCTCTCTCTCTCTCTCTTCTCTCTCTCTCTCTCTTCTCTCTCTCAATAAACATTCGAGTTCGAGTTCTACTCTCTCTCTTCTCTCTCTCTCTCTCTCTCTCTCTCTCTCTCTCTCTCTCTCTCTCTCTCTCTCTCTCTCTCTCTCCTCTCTCTCTCTCTCTCTCCAGCAAATTGACTTTGATATGCTGTCTCACACATGTATTGCATTGGCTCAAGAGGTGTGAACAAAATAGAAAGTGTTGTTTAGTACCAGGCTTTTAGAGGTGGAAGATTAGTCACATTGCTGGTTTGGGTTGATAACAGTTCTAAGATGGTAGCCTGCTTTTTTGACTGCTTGGTTGTTAGGGGACAGAATAGCATGGTGGTCAGATGTGAAAATCTTCCGTCTTTTGATGGATCTGAGCCTTGTTGATAATGATGGTGATGACGATAATAATAATTTAGAAATAATTTATACAATTTTTATTTATATCTTGTCAAGTAAACAAATAGAAGTGCTTTTGATAGGCTCCAGGGTCATTTTTGAGATCAGTTTATATCTGTTGAGAAAATTATAGGATGTACATACATGTGCGTGTGTTTGTGTGTGTGTGTGTGTGTGTGTGTGTGTGTGATTATTATTTATTTTAAAATTTTTTATTTATTTATTTTTATATTTATTTATTCTTTTATATCGAGGATAATGGAATAAGCACTCATATGCTTTTTTACATCCAGTCCCTGTGTGTATGCAGTTTTAAAACGTCATCTGTTCCCACCGGCACATGATGACCTACTCTTACGAAAAGCGGAACAGGATTGTGTGTGTGTGTGTGTGTGTGTGTGTGCTCTTTGATTCTCAGGCATCTTCAATCTTGAAGGGTGTTCTCATTTGCATGGTTCTCACATGGATCAGTCTTAATCCTAAGTCTTACTTTGCAAACGAGCCAAATCTGCTTCATTCATTAATTTGCTCCATCAGCTGTCAGAAGCCGCCGCTGTAGTCTAGTGGTTAGGACGTTGGACTCGAAATCTAAAGGTTGCGGGTTCGATCCCAGCTTTCGGCTATGGCGTTGTGCCCTTGGAAAAGGCACTTTACGGCTTTTTCTCACCCCACCCAGGTGTAAAAGGGGTACCAACCTTGTGTTGGGGGTTAACCCTGCGATAGACTGGCGTCCTATCCAGGGGGGAGTCTATGACTCTCAGTCGCTTAACGCCACAGAAACCGGGATAAGCACCGGCCTGATGAGCCTTAGGCTCGGGACAGAACTTTAACTTTAACTATCAGCTGTCAGAGACACCCTAACGAGTGCTATCTTTGTCTGTTCCTCAGAGCCCATAGGTCAGTTGATACTTGTTGGAGCATTACAAAGACCACCAAATAGGCCTAAAGAGGATTAGGCATGCTTTCTTGAAACTGATCTACATGGAACAGTACAAGGAGGAAGACAAAGAGGCAGACAGGAAAAACAGTAGAAAAACATCAGAAAGTGGACTGGCCTTGAGTGGAATGACATACTGCAGAAAGCTGAGATAACCACAAGGTGTGGAGGAAGCTGGCTGCAAAATCTTCAGTGGTGCCCCCACAGTCTACTAGTCTATGGGAAAGGTGAAGTTGAAGCATGTAAACATAAAAGAAGCAACCAAATTCTATAAGAAAAGCAGAGCACGAATCTCTAACTTCAAAATAAAGCGAAGAGGGATGAAATTGTTCACTAATTCTTTGTGTAAACCCAAATTCCGGTCTTGTGTACACATAGTGGGTTTCCAGTGTCATTTTTTAGACGTCAGAATACACATTATGAGTTTTCAGTGTCGTTTTTCGGATGTCGAAAGTACACATTGTGGGTTTCCAGTGTCATTTTCCACATGTCAAAAGTACACATTGTGGGTTTCCAGTGTCATTTTTCAGATGTCAGAGTACACATTGTGGGTTTCCAGTGTCATTTTTCAGATGTTAGAGTACACATTGTGGGTTTCCAGTGTCATTTTTCAGATATCAGAATACAGACTCTTCTCAGCTGCAGAGGGCTTTGATTCCTGGCCCCCACCAGGACTTGATCTTGAAGCCCCCAGGGGGCACCAAGACCCATAGACCTCCTCCACTTTTTCCTCCTTTTTTCCATTCTCACCTGTCTGTAAGTGGTGTGCTTTTGGTGTTGATGGGTTAGGGCTCAGGGCCAGGACAGTGTAGTGGTTAGAACACACTAAAAATATTGAGCTGATGGTAACTAAGGTCACAGGTTCACTTCTGCTGTGAAGTGTCTTTTGAGGGGAATGTACCCCCGGAAAGTTAGCATTTGCATTGACATCACTGTCGTCATAAGGCCTATGGGTGGGAATAGAGGAGAAGGTCAGACACAAGCCAAAGTCATCAGTCCCTGGATCAGAAATCTCCTCTGGGACGTATATAAAATCACCTTCACTGTTTTAGGGGACGGGATAGCTCAGTGGTCAGAGCACTCGCTTTCTCCAAGCCAATGTTAAGCGGCATCAAGTGTGGCTACCAAGTGGATGGGCGACCATTTGCATGCCTTGGTTTCAGTACAGTCCCCCATTTCACCCAGCTGTAAACGGGTACCTGCCCTCTTTAGGGACAGGGAAAGTAAAGCAGCGAGGGAGAGGAGATGGGCGCCACCCTCAATATGCTGGCCCCTGGAGAAGCTGAGGTCTCTGACGCCTTGCTCCCCTACAGCCACATTGGTCATGGAAACACTTTCACCTTTTGCACTTTTTTTTAATGTAAAAGTACCATTCTTGCCTGAGAGAGAGAGAGAGAGAGAGACAGAGAGACAGAGAGACAGAGAGACAGAGAGTGACAGAGAGAGAGACAGAGAGAGACAGAGAGAGAGACGAGAGAGAGAGACAGAGAGTGACAGAGAGAGAGACAGAGAGAGACAGAGAGAGAGACAGAGAGAGAGAGAGAGAGAGCCGAGAGAGAGACAGAGAGACAGAGAGACAGAGAGTGACAGAGAGAGAGACAGAGAGAGACAGAGAGAGAGACAGAGAGAGAGAGAGACAGAGAGAGACAGAGAGAGAGAGGGTTGTACTTGAGGGAAATGGCATGAAGTGTACATTTTTGTTGTTGTGATTGACAGTACATATGGTTGTTGCGGTTTTTTCATTTTCCCCTTGTCTGTAGATTGGTTAGGTTTGGGTTGTTTTTTTTAAAAAAATCCTTATTCTTTTTTTGTTTTACTTGTGATTGGAATATGTTTACATATCATCAGATACCATTGCTTTCCTGGTTTTAACAGGCTTTTTTTTTTAAAGAAATAAAGAAATTGAAACAAAATATTCATATGTGTATACAACAGTTTTTTTTGCCTGCCTGTATCATTTTTACATTTTGAAGAGTTCAACTCTTTCTTAAGAGGACAACAATTATAATTTTGTTCCATATTTATCCTGAAAAAGTATGTATGTTAAGTGTTTTTGGTCTTTGCAATATTGACGCTTGACTGGAAGCAACGTTTGACTAGTCTATTTGATTGTGCTGATCTCCCCATGGGCTGTGCCATGTCCAGCGTCTAGATGGCTTGTGTGGACCAAATGTGTTCACCGCCTTCAGGTTGTTGTGGCAAAGACACATGCACATTAATATATAACTATCTCTCATTCCTATAAACTCACAAAAAGAGTCACCTAACACACACACACACACACACACACACACACACACACACACACACACACACACACACGTGCGTGCGCGTGTGCACACACAGCCCAGGAGGAGATCACCACAATCAAAAAAACTACATCATGGTCAAACAACGCTTCCAATCAAGTGTCACTATGGCAAAGATCAGGAGCTTTCCAGGAGCCGACAGAGGAAGCAATCACGCGTTTGTGATGATGGCTTTCAGACTTGGCCTCAAGAGGATTAAGAAGCAGAGCAATGTAAGGATTCAGTTCAATCTTGAGAAACTCAAGGACCCTAACAAGACAGAAAACTTCAAAGCAACAGTAGGAGGAAAATGTGTACCCACTCCTCTCTTTTGACAGCAGGCCACTGAAGGAGAAGTCTTGACCAACTGACTTCAGCACCGACTTCAACACTGCAGGGGGTGGGGGGGGGGGGGGTGTGTGGAGGGGAACAGGATTGCCTTGTGGTCAGAGTGATGCTCTCGTGATCTGCTGACCTGGGTTTAAATCTCGTTCAAGAGGATATTTTCTCTGGAGTTAACATCAGTGCTGACTCCATTCCCCCCAAAAATCCTTCGGATGAGACTTTTAACTGAGGCTATCGCACGCAGAACATCTTGTGCACATGTAAAAACCTGTTCTGCTTTTTGGAAGAGTTAGGGCATTGTGTGCTGGTGGGAACGGATGACCAAATTTACAAAACTGAATTCACACGGGAACTGGATGTAAAAAAGCACATAGGTGATATTCCGTTATCCTCGAAATAAAAGAAAAATAATGAAAAACAATAACAACAACAACAACAAACACACACACACACACACACACACACACACACACACACACACACACACACACTTTAAAATAGACTGTACTGAAGAATACTTTATTTTCTCAAAGTGAGAAATGATGAGTGGCATATTAAGATTAAAACCACACAGCATACAATAACCAATATAGATAAAAGCATCCCATAATAAAATGAAATAGCATTTGACATCTCAGATACTCTCTCTCTCTCTCTCTCTCTCTCTCCTCTCTCCGTCGAGGAGATTTTTCTCCTGGATTAACATCAGTGCTGACTCCACTCTCCCCAGAAGTCCTTCGGATGAGACTTTAAACCGAGGCCCAGTGTGCGAACGCACGCAGAACATCTTGTGCCACACGTTAAATCCTGTTCCGCTTTTCGTAAGAGTAGGCCATCGTGTTTGGTGGGTTACAGAAACAAAAATAACATCCAGCATGCAAAAAACAAAAAAATGCTGTGAAGACAAGGTGGCTGAAGCTGGCAGGCAGACCTCCAACAGAGTTACAAGCAAAGAAGACCAGGCAGACCCATCCTCCACTAAAGGGAACATGGAGATCTATCAGTCTGAACACATGTCTTAGCTGAAGATGCTGGTAAGAAGAAGATGGTTGGGGGTGGGAGCTGCAGGACTTTGTCTGCCCTCCATCTTTTTTTTGTTTGTAGATTTTGTAGGTTATGGGATACCTTTACCTTTTACCCAATCTTTTTTAGGGTGTCAGGGAAACTCAGCCTTTTTCCACATCAGTGTTGTTTTCAAGCTGGCATGAATTGTCAGTTGCTGCACGTGCGATTCCCTGACATGACCCCACCCCACGTGCTTGAGACCTCCAGACGGCAGAGGCTCAGCAGAGAAGATGGCTGTGAGGCCCTCTTTTCCAGCAAATCTCGGATTTCTTCTGCTTTCTTTGTAGACTCCTGACAATCAGAAGACGCTTGCTGAGTGTTGTTTGCTCTGGACTCTTTCCTAAGAGATGGATCCTTGCTTAGCTGGAAGATCTCTCGATTGCTGGCTGCCCCAGTGTCACAGAGGAAACGGACAATGTCAGGCTGTTTGTACTTGACAGCTACATTGAGAGCTGAGCTGCTGGCCGCATGCCCTCTATCCCTGCTGAGATGCAAGAGTGAGAACAAGCCGGCCTCAGTGGCCACTGTCAAACAGGCATCGTGGTCTGCACGAGGTGGGCGTTGTCTGGTTCTGCTGGAACAAATCCTCTGCACCAGATAAGTCAGGTAGCCCACATGGTAAACGCGTTCAAAAACAATCTGACGGACGCCACTGTCCTCACAGTAAACGACACACTTGAAATGTCACTGTGACCAGAACCTGCCACTTTTTGCAGCAGGACTTTCGCTACTTCAACAACAGACTGGGAACAGTCTCCATGCAAAAGTTCAGACAGTACTGCACTGTCCTCTGTCAACAAGCTGTTCACCAAAGTCTCGCACAGATCATATGAGGGTCGATGAGAAGACTGCATCAATATCTTCTTCACGTATGACCACTTCTTTTGGGAAACCAAATACCTCAAGAGACCTTCCCAAAACGGCTGTGTTAATCTGGACACAACGCTGGATCCTCTGAAGTTGACTATGTCTTCAAGGCTGTTGTGGGCTGTGGCCGCCAGAACGAAGGACTCATAGTTGTGAAGTTGGTAACACTCTTCCAGGAAGAAGTTTTTATTTCCATGTGGCAGTTTGAAGTTGTTTCTTTTTTCCTCAAATGTGTTGGGCTCCCCCATCACCTTGCTTGCTGTGTTGCTTCACCCTGCATATAAAAAAGAAACCTGCAGTTTAACCACATGCACACAGAATCCTTGCTGAGCTACAGAATTGATAGGGAAACAAAGATACATGCAGACAGAAAAAAAAGAGTGGCGCTGTACTTGTGGTGATGCGTCCTCCCTGGGGGGAGCAGCCTGAAATTTTAATTTTCATGCAGAGAACACAGTGCAATGCAATACAATCAAGTAAAACTGACATGTATGCAATACCACCTCCCAGCTGTTGCAAGTGGCTAAAAACAATCATGTTACCTAACTAAAGATTTCTGGGTAGAAAAAGACCTCCATTCCTCCCCGGCTCTTGCCATCTTGTTCTAGGTTTGCTAAAGACTGCCCAGTCACCACCCAGTAGGGCTGTATGTCTTTTAAGAGAATCTCCAACATTTCTACCTGGTCAGAGAGGTCTGTGGATTTAGGGTATGGAGACAACTAGTGAACTCTCCCTTCTCCCTCCCCTTACAAGGACTGAGAAGGGAGAGGGGGGGGGGGGAGACAGCAACCTTCCTTGACAAGGAAAGAGAGGGGTTTCCTTCTTCTCTCATTCGCTTTACACACTTTTGTGTCTGCAAAAAAAAATGGCGTGTCCTTCCACTCTTCTCTTGGGCCTTACAGCTTGGTTTATAGGGTTATCTCCGTTGGGCACGTACAATCTTCCTAATATAAGTCCCTGTATAGCGTAACACCTTTGAAGGATGTGTTTTCAGTCTAGTTTCTTTATCACAGGCACACAGGCCAGAAGGAACCAGTTTCAGCTTTGTAGACATAATATGGTGATTTTGATCGTCTGTCGCTGCCCACAAAGTATAGAAATTATAATTCATAAATTATGTCTGAATGCTTGAAAAACTTAACATTCCAAAAATATTTTCTGTATTGTTTCTGCTCATCAGTTCATCACATATTGTTTGATTGCCCTGTGCTCATTGTCTCCTATAAAAGCAAAGGAATGCGCCTAGATCTAAGCAAAGAAAAAAAAGGAAATATCCAAAGTATTTTCTATGACTGGAATGCATGTCCTGTTATCAGTTGTGGAAAGTATTTGCCAGTCATGGGCATTAGGAGAGTTGCTGTGAAGTTAATCTTATAGACATGATTAACATCCATTACATTCTTCATCCATCTGCCCTTTCCCTCATCTACTTTCTCTGTAGGCCTACATTCTTAATGTGAATCACTGAATGTACCCTTGTCTAAATCACCTTGTAGTGAATGGACATTAAAGTAATGAGAAGAAGAAGAAAAGGTTTTCAAGTGTAGGACAAATTATAAGCAGAAGAGAAAAGGGCATCATCATAGAATCCAAATTTGCTTCACATACACAGCTCTGTTCCTTGCAACCAGCGCTAGGATGAATCATTGGCTGGGGAAAGGTTCTGGGTTTGATTCCCAGCCTGGTCCTTTCTTTCCAGTTTGACAAAAAAAAATCAACTGAATGTCAGTCTGTGCAAATGCATGCAAAACATTTGCAAACATCTTGCCCACACTTAAAACCATGTTCCCCCTTTCAAAAGAGCAGGCCATTGTGTGCCCGTATGAGCAGATGACAAAAAAAAAACAACAAACAAACTAGCATGCATACAGGAGTAGTGTTTAGACACCATCCCTGAGGAAAAATCAGGGAATTGGAGTCTCCAGAGTGGCTCAGGGCTGTTTTTATAAAAAAATTTAAAAAGGACAGGCACTGCACTGGTGGCGATGCACTCTCTCCCAGGGAGAGCAGCCCGAATTTCAGGCATTGAAATCTGCTGTGACATAAAGTAGTATAAAAAAGAAAAAAAAAGTACAGGCATACTATACAGTCACTTGTCTTTCAAAGGCTGATAAACTCCCTCACTGCGTGGTATTAAGAAGATATATATATATATATAATATATATATATATATATATATATATATATATATATTATCTTTTGAAGTTCTCCTAAACACAATATCATACACATACAATGTCACAAACATATATAGTGTCAAACTGTCACATACAGTGACACACACACACACACACACACACACACACACACACACACACACACACGGCACACACACACACACACACACACACACTACACTACACTACACTACACTAACACTACACACTACACTACACTACACTACACTACACTACACTACACTACACTACTGTTCTGACACAGTTTGTCCCAACAACACAGTTCCTTGTAATTGCAACAACTGTGTTGATTCCCCTGCTCACACAGTTCGTCCCAAATTACATGTTAGGCCCCCATGTAAAAAACAACAGCAGATCTCTAATCAACGTAATTTCAATATTACAATGCACTACTTCAGCATTTTAGAAGCTCCTCATACATTTTTGTCAAATTTCTGACTTCAGTTCCAAGTTGTGACAAAGTGCCTTGACATACTTTGTCACAACTTTTCAGCACCAAAAGCATGCAATGGCAAAAGTTCTTAGTACTTTTATTATCATTTCTTTTTTTATACTAAGAACTTTTGCCATTGCATGCTTTTGGTGCTGGAAAGTTGTGACAAAGTGCGTCAAGGCACTTTGTTACAACTTGAAACTGAAGTCAGAAAGTTGACAAAAATGTATGAGAAGCTTCTAAAATGCTAAAGTATAGCATTACACTGATTAAAGAGGTGTTTTGTTTTTTTTTACATGGGGGGCCTAAAACAGTTCGTTGTAATTTACCACGAACTGTGTCAGCCCCCAATGGACACAATTCGTTGCAATGCAACGAACTGTGTTGTTGGGACGAACTGTGTCAGAACAACTACACTACACACTACACACAGTCACATACACATTGTGAGTCACACAACCACACCCCTCTCTCTCTCTCTCTCTCTCTCTCTCTCTCTCTCTCTCTCCACCACACACCACCACACACACACACACACACACACACACACCACAGAGAGTTTTATGGCTGTTCTCTCCACCCCAAAATTTCAAATGAGACTACAAACTAATCTCCTATACAAATTCTCACAGAATATCACTCACAAACATTAGGTTAAAACCTGATCCCCGTTTGGAAATAGTATGCTATTGTGTAGAGAATTGGTCTCAGAAATGGCAGGCATATCTGAGCTGTTTGTAGCAAAAACACATGAGTGTTTAAATAAATTACCCCCCCCCCCCAAAAAAAAAAATCAGATAAATGAAATAAAAACCTGGATTTTCTGCTGATTTATCAGAAAAGGAGAATAAAACTGAGGTTGGCAGCCTTTTGGAAAGAAAATAGGGTCCACATCAGCCCTTGAAAGAAAGAAAGGAGAAAGAAAGAAAGAAAGGGCGTTCTACAAATGAACTGTAAACAGGACTAAATCATATTCATGTACATTCCTGTACATATTCATATTACATTATATACTATTACTATTAAAAAGTTAGTTAAAGTCTGTCCCGAGCCTATAGAGGCTCATCAGGCCGGTGCTTATCCCGGTTTCTGTGGCGTTAAGCGACTGAGAGTCATAGACTCCCCCCTGGATAGGACGCCAGTCTATCGCAGGGTTAACCCCCAACACAAGGTTGGTACCCCCTTTTACACCTGGGTGGGGTGAGAAAATAGCCATAAAGTGCCTTTTCCAAGGGCACAACGCCAAAGCCGAAAGCTGGGATCAACCCACAACCTTTAGATTACGAGTCCAACGCCCTAACCACTAGACTACAGCGGCGGCTACTATTACTATTACAGTATTAGTATTACTATCAGCATAACACAGAATAAACAAAATTCACAAAAATACGAATTTCGAAAATCTGAATATCTGCGAGAGAAGACGAATAAAGTAGCAAAATACTGACAGGTGATAGGCCTGGTAAAACTTGAATGGGCAAAGCTTGGATAAGCGAAATGCTGATGTCATCAGGGCTTCAGACAAACAAAGACCGATCTCAGCCTACTACTCAATAGGCCTACTAACAGAACATGTTTTTACAAATTACACATAACATTTTATATTGCCAGTATATTCATTTCTCTAGAATTTTTTTTCAAAATCTTGCAAAAAAGGCATAAGAGTTATTGTTTTCACTAGTAGGTAATTAAGGACTCAGTTTATGGTAGGCCTACATTGTACTGTCCACCGAAAACAAACTCCACTAGCCTGCATAGACAAACACATGTCTTTGAGTTTGAAATAAAATGCACTATACATCTACATGTAACCCCCCCCCCCCCACACACACACACACACACATACACACACACAGAGCAATTCATAAGACTTACAGAGCAATAGTGCAGTAGCGAAATGTCCAGTGAGAATGTGACTTCTTCAGTTCCAGGGAGTTGAAAACTGTCCACTCACCCCCGTCTGTCAAGACAAAACTCTGTCCTGTAGGCCTAGGCTACCGCCTCTATCAGAGGATAGCCTATGACGTGTCTTTCCACAGTCACGTGCTTCATTAGGCTTTGTGTTCTTGTACCTGGTGTGTGCTGTGATTTTGAACCGTCAGGATGGTAAAGGGGCACACAGGCAGTGTCCATGGGTGCAAACTGATCTGACTTATTAGTTTCTAAGTCGAATAGCCTCTCATAGACACAATCGCCAGTAATGTTCAGTTAACAATCCCTGTTTGTCATGATTCAACACTCTCTGTTTCATACAGCATGTGGCTGCCATAGCAGCAAAGGGTTAAACCCTTAATGTCTTGGCTAGCTAAAGCTCCAAGGTTCACCAATAGTGAGTTTGTTGTGTTGTTGTTTTTTTTGGGGGGGGGGGGGGGGGGTTGGCTGGTTACTCCCCCTTATGAAGGCAGAGCCCCATTTTAACTGGGGGATAGTTGCTAGGTATGATCATATTTCATATTTCCCTAAACCACTGAAGGCTGACATGAATTACTGAATCTTTAACATGCATGTTAAATTGATCTTCTGCATGGGTATATACCATACATGAAAGGAGTAATACTAATGATAATGATAATGATAATAATAATAATAATAATAATAATAATAATAATAATAATAATAATAATAATAATACATGGAATTTGTAGAGCTATATCTTGTAAAAACAAATCAAAGTGCTTGCCGACCTACACAACACACAAGCAATCAACAATTTACAGTTTTATCAAATTCGAATGTACACTCACGCTACACACCACACCTGCACAACACACACACACACACACACACACAACACACACACACACACACACACACACACACACACACACACACACACACACACACACACACACACACACACACACACACACACACACACACACCGCGCGCGCATCCATGCATGCACCCATGCAGCAGGCATGCACGCGACACACACACACACACACACACACACACACACACACACATACACAACACACCTTATACACTCTGGCAGGTAGATGTTGAAGGCAGGGACAGGTAAGAGATGGAAACAGAAGGAGAAAAACTTAGGTTTGAAATAAGTGTGTCTTGCGGTTGGATTTAAAAGTCATAAGTAGGCTTTGCCCCAGGAAGAGAGGGAGGTCATTCCAGATCAAGGACCAGAAACAGAGAAAGAGCAGCAGCCAATGTTAGATAGGATGAATCTAGGTATTTTTAAGGACAGAGTATCTGTGGCCCAGCGGAGGGAGTGAGAAGGTATATACAAGTGAAGACATTCACAGAGGTAGGAGGGTGCAGTTTTGTGGAGACATTTGTAACAGAGGGTATTGATCTTGTAGTTTACTCTCTCTCTCAAGACACTAGCAAGTCTGCACTTGAAGTTGACCTGGGAGATCCCTAAAAATCCCACCCATAATTCACCAGACACCCTTGAGATTCCAGCTGGCTACTTCATAACCACTGGGATATAGTATCCATCAAATAAATTTGTTTCCTTTTTTGTTTGTTTGTTTTTGCTTCTCTCTCTCTCTCTCTCTCTCTCTCCTCTCTCTCTCTCTCTCTCTCTCTCTCTCTCTCTCTCTCTCTCTCTCTCTCCACTCTCCCCAAAAGTCCTTCCATGAGACTTTAATCGGAGGCCATGTGCCAATACATGTAGAACATCTTGCCCACAGGTTAAATCCTGTTCTGCTTTTCGTAAGTGTAGGCCATGTGTGCCGGTGGGAACAGATGACATTTACAAAACTGCATACATACCAGGACTGGATGTAAAAAAGCACAATAGTGCTTATCCCATTATCCTCAATATAAAAGAATAAATCAAATCAAATCAAATCCCTCCCTCCTTTCCTCCCTCTCTCTCTCTAGTTTTATTGTTTAAAGTTAAAGTTAAAGTCTGTCCCGAGCCTAAGGCTCATCAGGCCGGTGCTTATCCCGGTTTCTGTGGCGTTAAGGGACTGAGAGTCATAGACTCCCCCCTGGATAGGACGCCAGTCTATCGCAGGATTAACCCCCAACACAAGGTTGGTACCCCTTTTACACCTGGGTGGGGTGAGAAAATAGCCTAAAGTGCCTTTTCCAAGGGCACAACGCCAAAGCCGACAGCTGGGATCGAACCCGCAACCTTTAGATTACGAGTCCAACGCCCTAACCACTAGACTACAGCGGCAACAGTTTTATGGTTTAGTATCTTTTTATCTTGATATTATCCCTGAAAAGGGCAGGGACTGGATGTATAAAAGCACAGGAGTGCTTATCTATTATCCTGGAATAGAAGAACTTGCCTTTGTCTCTGTCTCTCTCTCTCATGTTCTAAGTAGTTTAACAATTTCTTCTTTTTGTTACTTGGGTTTATTTTTGTAAGGCTTAAAGGGTTTTTGTCTATGGGTTGAATTGTCCCCTCAACACTACCCGCTTGTGTCAGTAGGAGGGATGAACGGGAAGTTTTTTTGTAAACACATACCACAGGTTACCAATTCTTTGGGCCCCGTCTACAGTCTTAAAGCCACTTGTGTTTTCAGCAGGGTACAAATTTCTGCCACAGAAAATCTATTTTCTTCTTTAGCTGGTAATTATCTTTTGAGCAGAAACACTGGTTCTATAGTGTTCGTGTTTGTAGCCTAGGGTGTGAAATGGGCTGAGTATAAAGGTCACTTTTCACATCACATGACATATAATTATTACTAGAACTAAGCAAAAGAGAAAAAAAAATTGAAGAAAAAACAAAAACAAAACCTTCAACTATTGTAGGAAAAGAAGCAAAGATACCTCCATGATTGTTCTGTGAAGAGTGTGAATCCTGGTTGATGACAGGTTGTAGGTGCAAGATGTTCACTAAATAAGAGAAAGGTTTAATATGGGCATAAGAAACAATAGATGCCCACAATTGTTGTACTATAAGAAACACCACTTTTATGTTTACTCCATGTAGAATTTGAATCCTTGTAACATTTGATGTTGAGATTTTTTGGGATTTTTTTGGGGGGATGAGAGCCCATACTGCACTGACCCCTCTAGACAGAACTCTTTTGTAAGGCTACATCCCAAAAGCAAAATGACAGATCATCAGTGCAATTTTTATTTCAGTTTAAAAAGGGGTGTGGAAGGCCCACAGGCAAGTATACACACACACACACACACACACACACACACACACACACACACACACACACACACACACACACACACACACAGAGGCCTATTCCTTTGTCTCTGAAATCAATAGGCCTAGTCTAGTCAGCTGATTACACACAGCTGTGGAGTGACCAAGCCCTATCACACTGGCCAACAACTGGGCCAACAAACTGACTGAAGTAAAAGGAGCTATTGTCTCCCTTACAGTAGGCAAGGTGCTGACTTTGCATTCACTATTGTATTTTGTGGAAGGAAAATGGCTGGATGGTTAAGACTTTGGCCTGTCAATAAGTTAAGTGTGAGGTTCTGGGTTCAATTCCCAGCCTCGCCCTATCTTCCCAGTTTGAGAAAAAAATTGAACTGACTGTCAGTCATTCGGATGAGACTATAGCCCCTGTGGAACTCAGCAGAACATCTTGTATACACCTTAAAAACCCATTCCACCTTTCGGAAGAGCAGGCCATTTTTGTGTCTGCAGGAGATGATGACATAAAAAAAACACCTAGCAGGCACACAAGTGTCGTGTTTAGAACAACGTCCCTGAGAAGAAATGGGGCAGTTGGAGTCCCCATGGCAGTTGGGGATTGTATGTGGCAGCATTCTGGCGGCTCTTGCAATGGCACTGGAACCATGCGTATGGGCGATTGCCTTTCCAATGGACCATTCCAGCCACAGAGAGACACTGACACTGACACTGACACTGACACTGTTTTATTGTCCATACAGCATTACAGCCCTGTAGACAAGGGGGAATAACAAGTTCAGATGAATTTGTGTAACATAATAACATTTTTCAAATTTTCCTCTCACTTCGCACTTACATATACTACTGCACATTCTAATTGCCACGCAGGTCACACACACACACACACACACACACACACACACACACACACACACACACACACACACACACACACACACACACACACACACACACACACACGCACACACGCGCACACACACACACACACACACACACACACACACACACACACACACTCTCTCTCTCTCTCCCTCCCTCCCCCCCCCCCCCCCCCCACACACACACTAACAGAATCAATGCGGGACCCAGATGGTCAACACGTAATGCACCATAGGACAGGCTGGACCATCTTGGGACTTTGAAATTCCTTATTTACAATGTTGAAAATTTGTACAGTAAATTAAATAATACCGCTTTCATTGATTAGGTTTCTACTTTTAACGTTGTTTGTTTGACAGAAACATTCATTGTTGATTCATTTGATTATAGTGGAATTTTTCATGATTTTGTTAAAGTTGCTGCTCCTGCTAAAAGGTTGTCTCGTTTAGGCAGGAATTCAGGTGGTGTTCTTTTGCTAATTCAGAAATCCTTGTCAGCTTATATCTCAGTAGTTAATATTGTTTGTGAAAATACTGTAGCTGTTAAGGTTAAGAAGTCTGTGTTTAACTGTGACAAGGATGTACTGATGGTGGCATGTTACGTTGTACCAGAAAATGGTCCGTTGTATGACACAATGGCGATTAAAGATGGTATAGTAAACTTAGAAGAAAGCCTCATGCAAGTTCTACAAAACAATAGCATGCATTTACTGATCCTTGGTGATCTGAATGCAAGAACCGGGAGCACACAGCCATGTCAGGAGGATGTAGTTAACTTTGCATCTTGCTTCGATGATGATGATAATATTGATGACTTTTTAGGTAACGATGTTTTACGGCGAAGTTCAAAAGATAGCACTGTTAATAACTTTGGCCAGTCCCTGTTAAACTTATGTTTCATGTTTGATTGTGTCATACTGAATGGTTGTTGTGATAGTGTCTCTAGTGGAGATTTCACATATGTTTCACCACATGGATGCAGTGTAATTGATTATGTTATTTTGTCAAAAGATATGCTTTCTCTCAACTGCTGTGAACTTAATGTCAGTGACCATATTGATTCTTGGCATCTGCCAGTTGAATTCATATGGAAAAAAACAGAGGAAGACATCAGTCCACAGAAAGTAGACAATGCAAGCACTGAGGATCGTTTTATCTGGTTTGAAGACTGTCTACACACTTATGTAGAGGAACAAAAATCCGCAGTCTTCAAACAGAAGATAGAGCAGGCTGTCATATCTATCAATACTGATATTGACAGCTCTTTGAACATATTCATGGAATCACTGTACAGTGCAGCTGCTTGCATGGTAAGAACGACAGGTAATAGGAAAAGAACAAATGACGGGTTTGATGATGAATGTAAACGAAAGAAAAGAACAGTGAGAGGGTTATTAAGAAAATTTAAACGATCAAAAAGGTTGTGTGATGAAAAGAGGATAGCATATGTAACAGAAAGAAATCAATATAAACTTTTGTTAAAAAGGAAGAAAAATGAATTTGATGAATCAAGATTAAAAAAGCTTAAAGAATCAATTCATGATGCAAAATTGTTTTGGCAAATTATTAGGTCAGTTAACAGAAAAAGAGTAATTTACAATAACATTAGCATTAATCAGTGGTAGGACCATTTCTTTACACTGTTTAATGGAGAAGATGATGTACCACAGCAAGAAGAAAGTGTTGAAATTGAAGAGGGTGACTTATCAGATATTTCCATGGCAACCTGTAATGAGTCAATTTCTAGACAAGAGGTTGTAGCCAGCATTGGTAAACTCAAGTCTGGAAAGAGTGCAGGTCCTGACAAGATTGTCAGCGAAATGTTGAAACATGCTGGTAATGAGGTCATTGATTTTCTTGTTGCCTATTTCAATAAACTCTTTGATTTTGGCCTTTTTCCTGTGGAATGGTCAAAATCTATGATTGTACCCATCTATAAGAAAGGGGATATAGACCAACCAGGTAATTATCGTGGAATAGCTTTAACTAGTGTGGTTAGCAAGATATACACAGATATTTTAACCAAAAGGCTTTCTAGATGGGCTATGGAAGAAGATAAAATAATTGAACAGCAAGCAGGCTTTAGAGCAGGCTATTCTACAGTTGACCATATTTTTACGCTTTTTGCCATTGTTCAAAAATTCTTGCAACGACACACTAAACTTTATGTTGCCTTTGTAGATTTTAGAAAGGCGTTTGACTCAGTCAATAGAAACAATTTGTGGGAAGTATTGAGGAAATGTGGTGTATGTGGAAAAATGTATAAGGCGGTACGAAGTGTTTATAACTCTGTTTTGGCATGTGTGCGTGATAAGAGTTATTATTCAGATTATTTTGCTTGTCCAAAAGGAGTAAAACAAGGTTGTTTACTCAGTCCCCTATTGTTCTCTCTATTTATAAATGAATTGGCTCTTGAAGTATCCAGAGCAGGAAAGCATGGCATTCAACTAATGACTGATACTGTTGAAATATTTCTATTATTGTTTGCTGATGATGTTATCTTATTATCTGAATCTGCTATTGGTCTCCAAAATCAGTTGAACAGACTTAAGAGAGAAGCAGATAGATTATGCTTGGTTGTCAATCTTGAAAAAACTAATGTAATGGTGTTTAGAAAGGGAGGGTACTTAGGTTCTAGGGAAAAGTGGATGTATGGGAATGAAGAAATTAAGGTTACCAATTCGTATAAATATTTGGGGATGGGTTTCACAACAAAGCTGAGCATTAATAGTGCCTTGGTAGATGTTTGTAACAGAGGAAAAAGAGGAGTTATGGAAATACAGAAATCTATGAAAAAACTGAATACCACAGATCTAAAACTGTTCTGGAAGATGTTTGATACTCAGATAGAACCAATATTAACGTATGCATCTGAGGTTTGGGGATTGTATGAAGAAGGCAAGCGAATTGAAAAAGTTCACACATTTGCTATAAAGAGATTTCTATCTGTTCCTTTACATGCATCAAACCATCTAGTTTACGGGGAAAGTGGTAGATACCCGTTATACATAAGGACATATATAAAAAGCATTAAATACTGGTTAAAACTTCTTAAACAACCAGCTTCTAGAATATGTAGACAGGCTTATGAAATGCTAATCTTACAACATGAATCTGGTCGACTCAATTGGGTGTCAAATGTACAGAACACTTTATGTGTGAATGGATTTGGTATTGTGTGGCTGAGTAGAGACGTAGGATGTGAATATAGTTTCATTAATGAATTTAAAGATAGACTTATTTCATGCTACAAACAGAACTGGCATTCGGATTTAGAAAATAATGACAAATATATGTGGTATAGTTCCTTCAAAAGTGTCTTTCAAACAGAAAGATATCTGTCTTTTATAACTAACAAATGGTACAAGATCAGTCTCAGTAGATTTCGGCTAAGAGTCAGTGGCCTTAAAAATTGTAAGTATTGGTTTTTAAGTGAAGATAACTCTAACGATAATATATGCCCTTTATGCCGAAATGCCACAGAAGACGAATTTCACTTTCTTTTCGATTGTATGGCCTATTCTGATAAACGCAGAAACTGTGAGGCGCTAAGTGTGTTTAAAGGCATTGCTGATATGAATTCTGTTGCAAATATTCTATCTGTCAGCAGTGAAGAGAAAATAGAAAGTCTAGCTAAATTCATTGGAGAAGCAATGAATATTAGGAAAAAGATAACGGAACAGCCACAGAGAGAGAGAGAGAGAGAGAGAGAGAGAGAGAGAGAGAGAGAGAGAGAGAGAGAGAGAGAGAGAGAGAGAGAGAGAGAGAGAGAGAGAGAGAGAGCTTGCCCCCATACTTATTTACCCACGCTTTGCACTCTAGAGCCTAGAGCACAACTCCACAGTCTTCCGAGACAGATAGATAGATACTGTATACCACTTTCAGTCATGGCAGATTTCTCTGCGTGAATTGAGATGCTATTCCTGGGAAGAGCTGTTTCCACAAGAGCAGCACCACCCATATTTTTTTCCCTGTCTGCATGTATATTTGTTTTCCTTTGAGAGTGGCTGTTTTTTTTCTACAGACTTTTGCCAGCGTGAAGAGGATAAGGGTCAGACCAGTGCCTCGTGGAGAACCAGTGGAAGTTTATTTTTCAGTAGATATTGACAGACAATAGACAGAAACGACAACAGTAAGGAAAGAAAGAAAGCAAGAAAGACAACACAAACAATAGCAACGGTAATAATCATCATTTTGATAGCGATTTCCAGGGAGGGTCCAAATGGTGAGAAGGGCAGTTGCTTGAACTGACAGTCTCTGGATAGCCTACTCCTGACAGCAGATTGAAGTCGTTACCTGATGGTAGTAATATCACACAAAACTGCAACTTTTAGGTTTTGGTCAAGCTCACGTTTATTACCACACAGATAATGCAAAGTCACACATCAGGTTAAGGGCTGTCTACAGGTGTATATAAGCAAAAAACACTAGCACCCCTCAACATCTCTTTAGCTGTGGCATCACCAACAGCAGGCCATGCATCACCTGCAGTGGAGTTGTGGGCTCCAATCACATTATGTTTCTATCACAGTCTCAATTCTGCACAATCCTTACCAATAGGCTTACATTTCCAACAATAACACGCCTTTTTGTTTTAAAGACCAGCTCCAATCCGATCCAATCTAATTTTTCTGTTTATAGCTCTTGCCGACCACAGAAGACATAGCCTACAAGGACGTTTACCACCTTGAAACGTAATTTTCAGATTGAAGCTGAGCAGCTATGTACATATCAAAACAAGATTAAAACCAGCTTTTTGTCGTTCCTCGTTCCTAGCTCACCATAAGAGTCAACTGACGAGGGTGGGTCACTACGTCATGGGAGGACCACATTAATTTATACACAACATTGTATCAAATAGATTAAAACCAATACCCCAGTCCTGGGCTTCAGGCTCACAAAAGATAATCCAAATAACGTCTTAGGACTGTCAAATTGTTTGTATCCAGCAATTCCTTCCTTCACAAAATTTTTAACCGGATAACTCAATGGTTACAGCACTCGCTTACCCCAAGCAGCACTGAACGTGGTTAGGCTACCAAGTGGATGGACGAACATTTGCGCGCCTTAGCTTCAGTACACTCTTCAAGTTCACCCACCTGTAAAGGGTACCTGCCCTCTTTAGGGTCAGGGAAGGTAAAGCAGTGAAGGAGAGGAGATGGAGCCGCCCTCAATATGCTGGCCCCTGGAGAAGCTGAGGTCTCTGATACCTTGCTCCACAACGACCACATAGGTTATGGGACACCTTTACCTTTGCATAACCCCATCTTTCACTTCTATCAATGCTCTGTTGTCTGCTAGTCTCAGTAGCAAAAGATGCATGCACGAGTTCATCAGTGCTGGCATAGGAGCAGCCCACAGTCATACTCATATCCTCCTTCTTGCTCTTCTCTGACATTGTTCTGTATCATAATCATTGAAACGAGCGCACTTGCTCTTCTCTGACATTGTTCTGTATTATGATCATTGAAACGAGCGCACAACACATCTTCCCTGGTTTGAAAACGGTTCAAATGAAGTCTAAAACATGATTTCGATACAAATGATTTTGCGCAGAGAAATGTGCTGTTGCTGAAAGTGGTATACAATACAATACAATACAATACAATACAATACAATACAATACAATACAATACAATACAATACAACACAATACAATACAATACAATACAATACAATACAATACAATACAATACAATACAAATACAATGGAACATAGCACAACACAATACGATACAGAACAGCACAACATAGTACAATACAACACAATATATTACAATCCGTACAATACAACACAATACAGTACAATGCGGTACAATACAACACAATACAGTACAATATGATACATGTACAGTACAGTACATTGCATTTATAACACAGAGCACCATATACAGCACAGTATAGCGCAATAAGTAAATGCACTATAACACAATACAGTACTATACGATGCAGTACAGTACAATACAATATACAATATAGTACAGCACACTACACTACAGCACAGTATAATACAAGACAGTGTAGTACACTACAATACAATGCATTACAATACAATACAGTACAATACAATGCAATATAACACAACACAATACAAGACGACACAGTACAATACAATACAACGCCGTTCAGTACAATACAGAACAATACGATACGGTACAGTACAACACAATACAACTCAGCACGACACAGAACAGTATAGTATAGTACAGTACAGTACAACAGTATAATACGATATGATACAGTAGAGTACCGTACAATGCAATACAGTACAAGACAGTACAATGCAGTACTGTATAATACAGTACAGTACGATACCGTAAGCACAATACAATATAATACATACAGTATGATACAACGAGTTAGTACAATACAATACGATACTTTATAATGCAATATACAGTACACAGGAACAAAATACAGTATAGTACAACACAGTACAATGAGTACAATATACAGCACAATCCAACACAGTGCAATACAATGGAATGCAATAGAATACAACACAACACAACACATTACATTACATTACAAAACAATACAGTACAATACAGCGCTATAAAATACAAGACGATATAATATTATGCAATGCAACACAATACGACACGATACGATACAGTTCAATGCAATGCTATGTAAAACATTACAACACAATACATTACAATGCAGTGCAATGTAACACAATACATTACAATACAATGCAATGCAATACACTATACCAGGTCTTGTCATAAGAGTAAATGCGTGTGCCTTTGAGTTCTGTGTGAACTATACTGTTTATGGGCTCATGTGTGCACAAATGTGCATGCACGAATGCTTATATGTGCATGCCAATCTTTGCACGCATTTGTTTGAGACTGTGGATGTTTTGTCATACATAATTAGATACAAAACTGTACACAGTTTCAAGGGCAAATATAGGCAAATAAAGCTATAATAATATCAAAAGGATGCAAACCAAATCGGAAAATGTTGATCAGACAAAGGCAATTTTCAGTATAATTCAATTCAATTCTTTTATTTCGAGAGTAATGAATAAAGCACCCATGTGCTTTTTAACAATCGGTCCTTGTGTACATTCAGTTTTGTAAACTTTATCATCTGTTTCCGTCCACACTCAATGGCCTACTCTTCCGAAAGTGGAACAAGTTTTAACGTGTGCGCAAGATGTTCTGAGTTCAAGAATATCAGAGAATTTTTCGGGGAGAGTGGAGCCGACACTGATGTTAACTCCAGACGTAAAACCCTCTAGAACAGGGCGTCTCGACGGTGGTTCCAACCCAAAAATTTGGTAAAGAAAAATGAGTTTGAAACACGGCACGAGGGTGTGATGGTGATGGTGGTGGTGGTGATGTGGGACTTTCTTTTTATGTGCAGGGTATGGGAAGGCAGCCCTGCTAAAATTCGTGACTGCACTGCACTATTTCTTATCATAAATGCTCTTCCTTTCACTTTTTTATGCGTAGCTTATGTTTGACAAAACTTGCTTAGTTTTGTGATAGTAAACTATTTCTACTTGTACAAAATGAGGACCAAAATCTCCCCGAAAAATCCCCAACTTAAAAGCAGATAATAAATATCACGAGAAAGGTTTTCCATAAGAAAAGAAAAGTTAAAGACACATCACGCAAAAGCTTTTATATGACATTTCAACGAAATGAGCATAGAAGCCGATAACATACATAACAAACCAGAAAAGTTCTTCAAATAACATAGATACCAAACAATATTACATTTTGTTCCTTTCACAAAAAAAACACCAACAACACACACCCCTTAACCCCCCACCGCCTAAAAATCAACCCCCCAAAAAGAGAGAAAATTCAAGCTAAAGAGAAAGTGAGCAGACGAATACTGCCACCCGGGATTGATCCATAGAAGACCGAAGAGGAAGGAGCAGTCCCACTGTAGTTTGTGGACATCTGCCCCACCAGGTTGTAACTCGAGTTGGCACAGCCGGACCCGAACCACCATCCCCCACCTCTGGACAGGGCACACTGGGCGTAGTGGGGGTTGCCGTGGTTGTGGTCGTAGGTGCTGAAGGGACTGTCGTTCAGATCCCCAATCAGGTCGTACCCCACGGGACTTTCAAAAGGGCCTAACTGGGCTGTGAAGGTGATGTTGTCCTTCAGTTTGAAAGAATTGTAGCTGTGGAGAGGAGTAGGGAGAAGAGGGGTCATGTTGGACGGTATGTCTACAGGTAGATCTGTTATTGTCGTCACGGCAGCGTCGTCGTCGTTATTATTGCCGTCATTGTCGTTCTCAACGTTTTCACCGCCTTTAGTTGTCGTCGTCGACATCATCATCATCATGACTACCGCTATTACCCTCATTATTACCACCACCACCACTACCACCCTCCCTTTCACTACCACCACCACAACGACCACCACCATCACATCACCACCAATACCCACCACCACCATCACCATGTTAACCACCCACCACACCGACCCCACCACCATCATTACATCAATCGCCACCACCACCGCCCCACCGTCCCTTTCCCCCACCACATACATCACCATTACCCAACCACCACTATTAACCACTACCCCCCCACCACCACCACCACCACCACTCATACACCAAAACCACCACTATTAACCACTACCACACCACCACACCCACCACCACCTACTATCACCACCACCCCACCACCACATCACCACCATCACCACCACACCACCACTACACACACCACCACACCACCACCACCACACCCAATCACACCATCACCACCCCCCACCACCACAACCACCCCCCCCACCACCACCAAGATGCTACCTACATGATGCGTTTAAGCGTTTTGTCGAAGAGGCGGATGTACAAGGCCAGTTTGTAAGGCTTGGAGTTGCTGATGTAGTACAGGTTCCACAGTCCTATCCAGTGGGCTGCCTCGTCCCCAACCTGGTTAAAACCTTCCATGTACTCCTGCCACGTCAGGTTCAAACCTCCCTTGTGAGTGTTGAGCTGTCTGCACAGGGAAAAGGGGAAAGGAAGAAGACCTCGGGTTTATATAATGCAACCCGACCTAGGTAGAAAAGGAGGACTACCACCACCTCAAAAGAGAAGAACAAGTCAATTTTCAGACCGCACTGGCACAACAGGCTAAACCACCATATGTCCACAAAGCTGAAACTTGCTCCTTCTCCCCTGTGTGCCTGTGGTAAAGAAAACCAGACAGCACATCCTTCAAAGGTGTACGCTATTCAGCGACTAGAAAAGTGTGACCAACGGAGATAACCCTACAGACCAAGCTGTACGGCCCACGAGAGGGGCTGGAAAGGACATGCCATTATTTTTCCCAGACACATCTGACAGTGTAAAGCGAACGAGATTATAATGCAACACATATATACTACACGGCAAAGGTAAAGGTGTCCGATAACCCATGTGGTCGTAAGGGGGTGAGGCATCAGACACCTCAGCTTCTCTAAGGGCCAGCATATTGAGGGCGGCGCCTATCTCCTCTCCCTCACTGCTTTACCTTGCCTGACCCTAGAGAGGGTAGGTACCCATTTACACCTGGTTGAACTGGGCGACTGTACTGAAACCAAGGCGCGTAAGCAGTCACCCGTCCAATTGGTAACCACATTCGATGCTGCTTAACCTTAGCTTGGGGGAAAAGCGAGTGCTCTGACCACTGAGCTATCCCGCCCCCTTAGGAAGAAGGCCTCGAGTTAATGCGGGAGAGGGAAGGAGGGGTGGAAAGGGGGTGTGGTGGTGGTGGTGGTGGTTGTGGTGGTAGTGGTTGTGGTGGTGGCGGTGCTGGTGGGAGTTGTGGTGGTGGTAGTCTACGTCGTCGTCGTTGTCGTCGTCGTAGTAGTAAAGGTAGTAGATACACGAGAGAGAGAGAATGAATGAATGAATGAATAATCTTTATTTTTCAAGGGTAACAGAGTAAGTAAGCATTACATACTTTTTTTCATCCGGCCCTTGAGAGAGAGAGAGAGAGAGAGAGAGAGAGAGAGAGAGAAGAGAGAGAGAGAGAGAGAGAGAGAGAGAGAGAGAGAGAGAGAGAGAGAGACAGAGACAGAGACAGAGACTGACACTGACACAGTTTTATTGTCCATAAAGCATTACAGCCCTGTAGACAAGGGGGAATAACAATTCAGATAAATTTGTGTAACATAATAACATTTCTCAAATTTTCCTCTCACTTCGCACTTACATATAGTACTGCACAATCTAATTGCCACGCAGGTGACACACACACACACACACACACACACCACACACACACACACACACACACACACACACACAGAGCCACACAGACTCTCTCTCACCACACACACACACACACACACACACGCACGCACGCACGCACGCACGCACGCACGCGCGCGCGCGCGCGCGCACACACACACACACACACACACACACACACACACACACACACACAACAAGTGCTGTAACAGCTTTACGAGCTCTGAGAGAGAAGATTTATTTTTTATTATTTTTTATTTATTCTTTTATATCGAGATAACAGAATAAGCAACATGTGCTTTTTTTTCATCCGGTCCCGTGTGTATGCAGCTTTTGTAAATATTGTCATCTGTTCCCACCGGCACACGATGGCCTACTCTTATGAAAAGCGGAACAGGATTTAACGTGTGCGCAAGATGTTCTGCGTGCGTTCGCACACGGGCCTCGGTTTAAAGTCTCATCCGAAGGACTTTTGGGGAGAGTGGAGTCAGTACTGATGTTAACTCCAGGAAGAAAATTTCCTCGACCGGATTCGAACCCGGGTCTTCAAATTGCCAGCGCAATGTTCTGACCACTAGGCTATCCGCCCCCCTAATGAGCCTAAGAGAGAGAGAGAGAGAGAGAGAGAGAGAGAGAGAGAGAGAGAGAGAGAGAGAGAGAGAGAGAGAGAGAGAGAGAGAGAGAGAGAGAGAGAGAGAGAATAGAAAAAGAAAGTAAGAAAACAAAAGCAAATACACAAAAGAGAAAATAAACCCGTAAAGAATGAAGGAAAGCACGGAACAAATACAAAAGCAAACAAACCAATAAAAAGAAAATCAAAGACAAAAATACAAAGAAAGAACAAGCAAACATCAACAACAACAACAACAACAACAACCAACAAACATGGGACAACAGTAAGCAAATAAAGCAACCAAGCCATTACCACAGACAGACAGACAGACAGACAGACAGACAGACAGACAGACTTCATCCAACGCTCAGACGGCAACTATTGCCGTCTATCATGTGGGCAAAAAAAAAACGTTGTGCTATCGTTAAGCGCTGGACAAGTCAGGCCCCAACACATCCCACACTGGCGAGGGAGAGAATAGTTATCTCTAAAGTCTCTCTGGTGGGGAGGAAAGGGCAGGGGGACGGACTCAGAAAGCAGAAAACAGACAAGAAGGAAGTGACAGAAAGAAAAAGAACAAGGCTGTAACAAAGAGAGGGATAGAAAAGAAAAATTCCTAGCACAGCATTTCCAGAAGGTAGGGATGGTATTTATACTGACAAGCCCCCCCCCCCCCCCCCCCCCCCCCCCCCCCCCCCCCCCCCCCCCACATCCCCACAGGAAAAGACAGAGAGAGAACCAAAAAAAAAAAGAAGAAAAAAAAGCGAAAGCGGGAATTACCTCAAGATGACGGTCTGTCCATTTCCCCGGCAGAGCACAGTCATGTTGTGAGGACTGGCCGAGGGTTTGGCCGTCAGGAAGGCGTCCACCTTGTCCAGGTTATAGTAGCCAGAGGATTTGGCCTCCGAGCAGTCTGAAACATGGCGCCTGGCCTTGCCATCACTTGACTTCTAACACACTAAAGGCGGATGCGCTGGTCTGCAGCCCAACGCGTTTTTTTTGTTTATATGACAGACAATTTTTTTGGTCGCGTCGTCGTCATCGTCATCATCATCATCATCATCATCATCACATTACTATTCTCTCATTATCATTTCATTATTATATTATCATACATTCTTCTATTATCATTTTCTTATTATTATTATAGTATATATATAGTATGTATATATAGTTATCATATATATATATACAGCAGCTAGTAATAATGATAGTATAGAGTAGCACAGCAGTAGTAGTAGTAGTAAGTAGTAGTAAGTAGTAGTATGTAGTAGAGCAGCAGCAGCAGCATAGTATAGTAGAGCACAGTAACAGCAGCAGCAGCATAAAGCAGCAGTAGTAGTAGTAGTAGTAGTAGAGTCAAGAAGAGTAGTATAGTAGTAGCAGCAGCAGCACAGCAGCAGCAGCAGTAGCAAGTAGTATAGTAGTAGTATAGTAGTAGTAGTAGTAAGCAGCAGCAGCAGCACAGCAGCAGCAGCAGCAGCGAGTTAGTAGTAGTAGTGGTATAGTAGTAGTATAGTAGAGCAGCAGCAGCAGCAGCAGCAGCAGCAGCAGTAGTAGTAGTAGTAGTAGTAGTAGTAGTAGTAGTAGTAGTAGTAGTAGCAGCAGCAGCAGCAGCAGTAGCAGCAGCAGCAGTAGTAGTAGTAGTAGTAGTAGTAGTAGTAGTAGTAGTAGTAGTAGTAGTAGTAGTAGTAGCAGCAGCAGCAACAGCAGCAGCAGTAATAGTAGCAGTAGTAGTAGTAGTAGCAGCAGCAGCAGCAGCAGCAGCAGCAGCAGCAGCAGCAAGTAGTAGTAGTAGTAGTAGTAGTAGTAGCAACAGCAGCAGCAGTAATAGTAGGAAAAAGTCACTCTAATAGGGAAACAAATACAGTTGCAGACAAGAAAAAGGGAACAAAATGGGTGGCGCTGCAGTTGTGGCGGAACGCTCTCCACAGGAGAGCAGCCCAGCAGAAAAATCAGTTGTGAAATAAAATGGTATAGTAATTATAATAATAACAATAACAATAACAACAACAACAATGATGATGATAAATAATATAATAAAATAATATAATAATAATAATAATAATAATAATAAATAATAAATAATGATAATAATAATAATAATAATAATAATAATAATAATAATAATAATAATAATAATAATAATGACGATACTCATCATCATCATCATCATCATCATCATCATTACCACCACCACCACCATTACCACCATCATCATCATCATCATCGATCATCATCATCACCACCACCATGACCACCACCACCACCACCACCACCACCACCACCATCATCATCATCATCACCATTACCACCACCACCACCACCACCACATCATCATCACCACCACCACCACCACCACCACCACCACCACCACCACCACCATCATCATCATCATCATCACCCCACCACCACCATCACCACCACTACTACCACCACCACCACCATCATCACCACCACCACCACCACCACCACCATCATCATCATCATCACATCCTCCTTCTCCTCCTCCTCCTCCTCATCACACCACCACCACCATCATCATTATCATCACATCCTCCTCCCCCTCCTCATCATCATCACCCCACCACCACCACCACCACCACCATCACCACCACCACCACCACCATCATCATTACATCCTCCTCCTCCTCCTCCTCATCATCACCCCACCACCACCACCACCACCATCATCACATCATCATCATCATCACCACCACCACCACCACCACCACCACCACCACCACCACCACCATCATCATCATCATCATCATCATCATCATCATCATCATCCTCACCTTGCATCAATCGTTCACAGTAGCTGCCCACATAGCCATTAAAGCACTGGCACAGCCCCGCTGTCTTCAGTCCGCCGTTCTGACATTCAGGGCCAGCCGTTGTGGTCGTGGGAATGTTCTGCAAAAAGAAAAACAAAAAAAAAGGCAACCCAGTGTGGATAAAAAGAATGGATGCTATCCCTTAGTTGTATTGTATTGTAATGTATTTTATTGTATTGTATTGCATCGTATTGTATTGTATCACAATGTATAGTATGGTATTGCATTGTATTGCAATATATTGTATTGTTTTGTTTTGTATACTACTACGTCCTGGCAGAAAGAAAAGAAAAAAGAAAGACAGAAAATACAAAAAGAAAGAAAAAATAAAGAAGGAAAAGAAAAAAAAGAAAAGAAAAAAAGTGAGCGAAAAAAAGAAAAGAAAGAAGGAAAAGAAAAGAAAAAAAAGAAGGAAAAGAAAAAAGAAAAGAAAGAAAGAGGGAAAGAAAGAAAAGAAAAAATGAAATGAAAAGAGAGAAAGAAAGAAAAGCAAAGAAAAAAAAGAAGAGAAAAGAAAGGAAAAAAGAAAACAAATGAAAAAAGAAGGGAGAGAAGGCAGAAGGTATGAATGACAAACAAACTAAAATGGAAAAGAAAATAAACAAAAATTACAATTATTCTGCAGATGAAAACACGATAAATCTCCCCTTAAATCAAAGCTACAATCCAAAAAACTGAAGCAAAACTTAAAGCCAAATAATCTTCTTTTTTGTTTTTAAATCACAAACCCACCTGTAGGCCTACCTGCACTTTAGAAGTTCGTACCCATGTTTGCCAACCCGTGCTCTCACTCACTCCACAACTTCCGGTGAGTGCTGTGACATCACTCAAGGAATGACACATTCCTTGGAGAGAGGAATAGACGTATGCCAAGCACTTGCCATCTTTGGCACAGTTTTTGGCACACTCCACACTGCTGCTTGCCCGAAAGGTGCCCGAAGCAGCAGATGCAATGGATGCAGGGGGCAGACATGATGAACCGGACTGCTGCTTGAACAGTTCAAGTTCAATGCTGCCCGCAGCCGCCTGGACACCCGGTCTATGCGACACTGTTAGAAAACAGGCTAAACAGCTGAAGAGGGCACCTTTTGTGTTGAACGTAATCCACTGCATCTTTGGAGGAGTTTTTGTTTTAATTTTCTTGTTTTTTTTTCCCCCTCAGTTCTTCACCATTTGCAGAATGCTTGGGAACTGAGGTGCTCTGGTTACTGGTCCTGCAGAGAAATGGACAAAAAATTAATAAAACTCAATAACAAACATATAACAGAGGCATGCATGTGTTGCCCTGTACCCACCCATGTACAGACAAGTACAACAGTCTTTTATTTCCTTCAGAGGTTTGTCAGCATGCAATGATTCATACTCTCAGGCAGTTCCTCCAAAACAAACACTTGTGTAAGAAATACTTTGCAATAAAACACAGTTTCAAAGTGCATAGAGATGAATAGGCTGGTTTACATATGCATATTTGATAAATGTTATGGATACACTTTTCTTTGACCTTGACCTAAGGCCACAAAGTCAAAATCTACAATGAAAGACGAACCATTTTCAAGTCTGTGTTTTGATGTGAATGAGTGGAATTG
>CM060333.1:46080711-46104726 GCA_030674155.1 Stramonita haemastoma | reverse complement strand
AAGGACATTGCAATCTCCATCCCAGGAGGGATCAGACCGTTTGGTTTGTGTGTGCTGTGCCAGTTACTACTAATCAATCGCTGTTTTTCAGGTTGTGACATTGAACAGACTTGTGTGTATACACACCGTGTATGAATTACTCTCCCAGTGTTCCAAATTATCTTCATTCTTGCAAAGACATTGTTGAATGCAAACATTCAATTCGTGTGCAACAACCCAAGCAGAAACATTGTGAATGTGAGCACTGGGAGGAATTCTCCCTGATTGTTGCTGAGGGACCGTGACAGTCCCTGGACCAAAGCGTGTACAACTTGGTGGTTGGCATTGGTGATTCACCCAACTGTGGAGTGACCTGATAATCGAATCTTCGTGACATTTATCACCAAATCACCAGTGAAAGGAATAAGTTGTTGTTAGTTTGATTGTGTCTGTGTGTCTTTGAGTAACTATTGATTTTTTTTTTCTTACATTACATCATACCCCTAATTGAGTGCCCCACTCCCATCCCCTTTATTCCATATAAAATAGATTTTTCACCTTTCCTGTTGCTACATTACATTGTTGTTGGTTGGATTGGGTTATAGATCTATATCTATATACACTGTATGTGTATTTTTTGAGCAACTTGAAAGCAGTCTTTTTTTATTTTTCCCCCTTTCTTTCTTACATTTCATCCTCCCCCCTATTGAGTGCCCACTCCCCCTTTATTCCTAATTATTTCTCATTGATTGTCACCTTTTCCAGTTTTTACACACATTATCACATCAAGCAACTAAAAATCAGTCTAGTTTTTCACTTTTTTTTCTTACTTCATCCTTACCCCTATTGAGTGCCCACTACCCTTTATTCCTATTCATCTCTAATTGATTTTCACCTTTTCTTGTCTTAGGACACATTATCACATCTCCAGCAAAAACCAACACAATTGATGCATTCAAGACACAACCCGTGGCCCTCTAAGTCCTTAAATTTGCCTACGAATTTGCCACTTAAATATAAATCATGCAGTCAATAAAATTGAAGACATATCAACACTTATTAGAAACCATGGCAAACCATTTCACATACTAGGGCTATCTGAATCAAGACTCTCGAAGCACATAGTAGACACTGATTTATATATCCCAGGATATAAAAATCATACAAAAGGATCCACAAAGGCAAAAAAGAAACAGGAATCATCATATATATTAGTGAATCTATAACATTCAAGCGTCTCATTCATCTTGAACATTGTGATGTAGAATCTGTCTGATTTGAAATCTCCATGAAAGGTTCACCACCTATTGCAATGGGATTCTGCTATAGGAATCCAGCAGAAAGAAAAAATTGGATAGACAAGTTTGACAAAATGATGAATGTAGTTCTATCAGAATCCAGGGAAGTAACACTACTAGGTGATTTTAATATGATCTAACAAAAGTAAATAATATATGGACGCAAATTACTAATTCATTCAACCTTCACCAACTAGTTAGTTTACCCACAAGAGTCACATCAATTCAAGCACAATAATTGATCACATCTTCGTATCAAATCCTAAAAACAATTATAGAAACATGGGTCTCTGTCTATAACTGCAGCGATCACTACCCAGTCTGTACTACATGGTCAAAAAAAGGAGCAAAAATTCCAAATCTGGACATAAAACCATAACATATCGTTCTTTTGCAAAATTTTAATGAACAGCTTTTCCTTCTCGATCTAAGTAACTCTATGCTCTCAGAAACATTAAACATTACTGATCCAGACAGGGCCATTGAATTCTGGATAAAAACCTTCACCGAAATCTACAACAAACATGCTCCACTTAAAACCATAAGGGTCAAACATGTCCCCAAACCGCCTTGGATTACAAAAGAACTAGAAGAAGCATGCTATCTTAAGATTTATTAAAAAAAACATAAATATCATGAAGAGTCAAAAAGATTACGAAACGCCATAAACTCACAGAAACGTCAAGAAAAAAAGAAATATTTCCAAGATTTACTGTCTTCCAAACAAAACTAAAAAATCATTGAGAGGGCCATAAATCAAATAACAAATAAACAATCATCTTCCAAATCAAATGTAATCAAAGATGTTACTGCTGAACAACTCAACAATCACTTCATAAATGTCTCTACTAACGTTGTTAACAATGATGATTCAAAATCCAATAACCTCAACACATTAAGACAATACTGCCAAGACAAGCATATTCCGTCAAAACTTCACATACCATTTATTTCAGTTTTTGAGGTCTATAATTACCTAATTCACCTCAAACAATCAAGGACACGAGGTCTCAATGGAATAGACAGCAGAATTCTGAAACTGTCAGCTCCAGTTATCACAGACACCCTAACATATATATATATATATATATAACCAATGTCTTGAAAAGAACTATTTCCCCAATGCCTTCAAAACTGCTAAAGTAATCCCCATCTACAAATCTGGTGACACTTCAGATCCCTCAAATTATAGGCCAATCTCTATTATATCCCTCCTTTCAAAACCCCTGGAAAAACATATAAATAAATACTTAGTCCGTCATATAGACACTAACGACCTACTTCACCCTAATCAATCAGTATTCAGACAAAATCACTCATGTCATACTGCACTGACTAGTCTCATAGACAATTGGCTATCAAACATTAATGAAAAACAAATTTAGTGGAGTATTATTTGTAGATTTCAAAAAAGCATTTGATACAATTGACCACACACTTCTCATCAGAAAGCTAGACTGTACAATCTATCATCAAATAGTCTATAACTACTCGCTTCTTATCTTAAAAACAGACAACATTGTGTCTCAACAACTACATCCACATCCAATCTAAAACCCATTCATTATGGAGTACCACAGGGATCTATACTAGGACCTATTCTCTTTTCCTTATACATAAATGACCTTCCTCTACTTATCAAATCTAAATGTGAACTATTTGGTGATGATACAACCATACATACAATCCATAATGACATTGACTCTCTTGCAACCATATTACAACAAAGCTGCGATGACCTTGTCAAATGGACAGAACTGAACCATATGTGTATTCACCCCCAAAAAAAAAATGCATGCTTATCACTACCAGACAAAAGCGACAAAATTAACCTCATAAACAGTTTCCAATCCATATAAGAAAGGAAGCAATTGAACAAACCTCTCATCACAAAGTTCTAGGAGTAACAATCGATGAAAATCTCAGCTGGTTCTACCACATATCTCATCTATGCAAATATTTGTCCCAAAGAGTATACCAATTGGCTAAAATTAAACATTTCCTTGACCACAATTCAAGGAAATTATTCTTCCAAGCTTACATACAATCCTCAATAGACTATGCCTCAACCCTCTGGGATTCTGCCAGTGCAAACACCATGAAACCGTTACTAAGTCTGTATAAACGTGCTCTCAAACTTATCCTCCTGAAGAAAACAACCTTACTTGAAGTGGATTATACTCAGTTAAATATTCTCCCCCTACAACAAAGACTCACTCACTCACTCACTCAGTCCCATGTCCCAAAGGACGTAGGGGGACATGAGAGAAGACGCAACGGAGATCTTTTTCCATGCTTCACGATCCTGTGTGGCTAGTAGGAGGCGTTGCAGGGGTTGGGCAGTCCAGTCTTTGATGTTGTCGACCCATGATTTCTTTTGGCGGCCTCTTCTTCTTTTGCCCTCGACTGTTCCTTGCAAGATGGTTTTTGCTAGGGTGTTGTGTCTTGTGGTGTGACCAAACCACATCAGCTTTCTCCTCTTTATGGTGGAGAGCAAAGGCTCTTGGGGGCCCACACGCTTTTTGATTTCCTCTTTCACATATTTATTGGTCTTGTGTTCTTTGTATGATATTTTGAGGAGTCTTCTGTGGCACTTGTTCTCGAATGCTTGGATTCTTCTCTCTAACTCTGCTGTCAGAGTCCATGATTCACAGCCATATAGGAGGATAGATATTACGAGGGATTTGTAGAGGTGGTATTTGGTGCAGAAGCTGATGTTGTTGCTTCTGATGATCCTCTGGAGTCTGACTAGAGCAGATGTTGCTGTTGCAATGCGAGCTTTCACCTCATTGTTTGATGTGCCATCTTTTGTTAGGATGGAGCCTAAGTATTTGAATTGGCTGACCTCTTCCAATATTTCTCCATTCATCTTTATTTCCGTGCTGTCATTACTCGCGCTGTTGACCATGATCTTCGATTTCTCTGTACTGACCTCCATGCCGTATGTGCTCGCTCGATCTGTTAAATTGTCTGTGAGGATTTGCAGTTCCTGTTTGCTGCTGCCCATGAGGTCAATGTCATCTGCAAATCTGAGGTTGCAAAGGGGTCTTCCACCAATGGAGATGGAAGTGTGGTGGTTTTGCAGTGTCTCTGTCATGATGTTTTCGAGGAAGAGGTTGAAGAGTACAGGTGAGAGAAGGCAGCCCTGGCGGACTCCAACCGTGGTCTTGAAGAACTCGCCCACGTGGTTTGTTCATGAAAACTGCACTTCTTGCATTCTCGTACAGAGCCTTGATGACTTCAATTAGGCAGTTGTCAATGTTGAAGTGCCTGAGTACTTGCCAGAGGCCGTCATGCCATACCCTGTCAAAGGCCTTTTTGAAGTCAATAAAATTGTGGTACAAGTCTTTTTGGTGTTGGAGATGCTTCTCTATCAGAATTCTCAGGTTGAAAATTTGTTCCATTGTGCTGCGTTTTGGTCTAAAGCCCGCTTGTTCTTCTGCCAGGAGTTTTTCTGCTTGGTTTTTCAGTCTGTTGAGGACTACCTGCAGCATGATCTTGCTAGGATGGCTTATGAGACTGATGGTTCTGTAGTTCTGGCATTGCTTGAGGTTTCCTTTCTTTGGCAGGGGTATTACAAGAGACTGTGTCCATTCTTTTGGCCATTCTTTGGTGTCGTGGATCTTCTGACAAAGGTCTGTGAATCGCCTTGCTGTTTCATTCCCTCCATTTTTTATGAGTTCAGCTGGGATGTTATCGATTCCAGGGGACTTCCCCTTCTTCAATTGCTTAATAGCTGTGTCTACTTCACACCTTAGTATTGGTGGGTCTTTATCTTGGTGTTCAGGGGGTTTGTTGGAAACTATGTTGGTATCTGGGCGTAGTGGGTAGTTATACAATCCCTCACAGTATTCTGTCCAGCGCTGGAGGATGGCATTGTTTTCCGTTAAAAGATTTCCTTCTTTGTCTTCAATAACAGAGGCTTTAGGCTGTGTGGTTTTCGTTAGTGCTTTCAGAGTGTTGTAAGCTGTTTTGCTGTTTCCCTTGGCCATTCCATCTTCGATGTTGTTGCATTGTTCTTCTATCCACGCTTCTTTGGCTTCTCTCATCTTTTTCGTCACTTCTCTGTGGCTATCCATGTACTTGTTATTGGCTTCTTGACTTGTGAACTTTTGCTTCTTAAGTTCTCTTCTTTTGTCGCAGAGGTCAAGAACCTCATTTGTCACCCAGGGTTGTTTCTTTGTTCTGCTTCTGCCTAATGTTTCTTCTGCTGCTGTCGTTAGCACTTCTTTGATGTTGTTGCTAATGTGTTCACATCATTGTCAATGGCTGTGAGTGCGGCGAACTTTCCTCCAATGTTGGCTTGGAAGATCTCAACCACTGTTGGGTCTTTGAGTTTTTCCAGGTCGAATCTTATGCGTGGGCTTTTTGGCTGTTGTTTTGCTTTCAGTTTCAGCCTGATGGTGGTAAGTACAAGGTCGTGGTCACTGCCAATGTCAGCTCCTGGGAATGTTCTTGTATTTGCCTTGTTTATGCTGGATTTGAATCTTTGGGGTGACAGAATGTAGTCAATCTGATTATGAATCAGACCATTTGGTGAGTGCCAGGTTGATGTTCTAGATGGCTTGTGAGGGTGGAGTGTGTTAGCCAGAGTTAGTTTGTGCTTCTTTGCGAATTCCAGCAGCCGCTGTCCTCTGTCATTTGTTTCTCCCAGTCCAAAGCGTCCTGTGGTTCCTGCCCAGGTGTCATAGGCATCAGGTCCCACCTTAGCATTCCAATCGCCTTCCACAATAAGGATGTCTTTTTTGGGCGTTTTGGAGATGACGTTTTCAAGTTCTTCATAGAATTCTTCTATCTGGTCATCATCGTAGTCAGATGTTGGAGCATACACTTGGATGATGGTGAGATTCTGGGGTTTTGCAGAGACTCTGATTGAGATGAGTCTGCTGGATATTGGTGTGCAGTTGATGATGCTTGACACAATCTCTTTCCTGACAATGAAGCCTACTCCGTGTTGGTGTAGTTTCTCATCTCCACTGTACCATATTTTGTGGCCGTCTTGCGTGGTTGTTTCTCCGAAGCCAGTCCATCTGACTTCCGCAAGCCCTAGGATGTCCCATTTATACCTCTGTAATTCATGTGTGAGTTCCTGTACTCTTCCTGTTTGGTACAGAGTTCTAACATTCCATGTACCAATGGTTACCCCTTTAGCTGGAAGCTTTAGGGTTAGTTCTGCTCCAGTGGCACACTTGTCACTCCCACCCTGGAGGCTTGCAGTGGGTAGCGCGGTCGTTGTTGATCCGGGCCTCGACCGATCCGGCATGTGTTTCTGTTTTGCTTTTCTCATCATGTCCTTGCAGTGGGCTTGAGGAAGCTTGGTGGCGCCCATCTCCTCTCCAAGACTCCTACTGGTGATTAAGAATGCACCAGCCCCTCACAACGTTTCGCCCGCCAGTAGAAGCGGTTACCGGGGTGTGGGTGGGTTAAGGACCCGGACCCAGAAGTGAGAGTTGAGTGCCAAGTGAGGACCAGTGCTCCCGTCCATCCCGAGGGATGCTACTGCCAGGTTTACAAAGGTACCACCTCTCCTTAAGCACCCCATACACCCCACAACAAAGACTAAAATATAACAAAGACATTTTTATGTTTAAGATAATGGCAGGAGCTGTCCCCACATCCTTAAGAGATAAGTTCGCAATGAATCATTCCAGAAATACTGAAAAGCCAAGTGTCCCAATCCCAAGAATAGACTTGTCTAAATCTGGTTTACTATACTCAGGCCCTGTGCTGTGGAACCCTTCCCGATTCAATTAAAGAGCACCAATCATTGACAACCTTCAAAAATCACCTTCTAATCCACTTGATGCACCAAAAATAATAAACCAATTATATCCCCTTCTCCTTCTCCCCCTTCTCTTTCTCTTTCCCTCTGTGTGTGTGTGTGTGTGTGTGTGTGTGTGTGTGTGTGTGTGTGTGTGTGTGTGTGTGTGTGTGTGTGTGTGTGTGTGTGTTTGCGTGTTTGCGTGTTTGCGTGTTTGCATGTGTGTGTGTGTGTGTGTGTGTGTGTGTGTGTGTGTGTGTGTGTGTGTGTGTGTGTGTGTGTGTGTGTGTGTGTGTGTGTGTGTGTGTGAGTGAGTTGAATTTTTTCGTTGTTGTTGTTCTTTCTCCCCTTTTATCAAAACTTATGTTTTATGAGACTATTTTGATGCTAGATGGTGGTGGATTGATGTTTTCAGTCATTTAGCCTCATCATGTTCTCATGTTTGCTCTTTAATTATTGCGCCCTTGTGTGTGTGTGTGTGTGTGTGTGTGTGTGTGTGTGTGTGTGTGTGTGTGTGTGTGTGTGTGTGTGTGTGTGTGTGTGTGTGTGTGTGTGTGTGTGAGTGAGTGTGTGTGTGTGAGTTGGGTTTTTTTTGCTTTTGTTGTTCTTCCCCCCTTTTATCAAAACTTATGTTTTATGGGACTATTTTGATGATAGATGGGGGTGGATTGATGTTTTCAGTCATTTAGCCTCATCATATTCTCATGTTTGCTCTTTAATTATTGCGCCTTTTTTTTTTTTTTTTTTGCTTTGTTTTGTTTTTGTTTGTTTATTTGTTTGCTTTTTTTTGTTTTGTTTTTGCTTTATTATTCAAATCAAAATCATCATTGATTCTTACTTCATATTTTGTTTCTGAATGAGTGCCTTTTTATAACATTACCTTAATATTGTATCTCTGTCCTATTCCTTACATGTTGTTGTTGTTCTTTCTCCCCTTTTATCAAAATCTTATGTTTTATGGGACTTATTTTGATGATAGATGGTAGTGGATTGATGTTTTCAGTCATTTAACCTCATCATATTCTCATGTTTACTCTTTAATTATTGCGCCTTTTCTTTGTTTTGTTTTGTTTTTGTTTGTTCTTTGTTTTTCTTGCTTTCTTTATTCAACTCAAAATCATCATTGATTCTTACTTCTCATTTTCGTTTCTGAATCAGTGACTTTTTATAACATTACCTTAATATTGTATCTCTGTGTTAATTCTTGCCTGTTGTTTGATACTTGGTATGGTTCCTTACTTTTGGTATTTGGATCATTATAATTGTTGATTTTATTTATATTTTTATTGGCAGTATCTCCCCCCCCCCCCCTCCAATAAGGATATTAGTTTAAAAAATTTCTTCCCCCTTTTATCCAAATGTATGATTTATATCACATGTATAACTTCTGACAGATGGTGGTGGATTGATGTTTTCATTTGTTTATTTCATCTTGTTCTCTTGTTTGATTTTTACCTATTAACACTTTTCTATTCTTCCATAATCAAAATCTTTTTAGTGTGACTTCTGATTTTTGTCTTCTGATCGAGTGCATTTTTATTACTTTATCATATATAGTGTCCTTATTCTTGTGTGTTGTTTGGTACTGCGTAAAGTTTTATTGTTTGGTATCTTTTCAACTTGATGTATCCCTGAAAAGGGCGGGGACTGGATGTAAAAATGCACACGAGTGCTTATCTATTATCCTCGAATAAAATACTTTGCCTTGCCTTGCCTTGCCTTGCCTTGCCTTGCCTTGCCTTGCCTTGTCTCTCTCTCTCTCTGAATACTCCACTATATAGTACATGTGTACTCTGCTTGCTTTTGTATAAAAAATAATTTGCGGATAACCGTGAACTCTATGTAGTATTTATTGACTTTGAAAAAGCCTTCAACTCTGTTAATAGAGGTTTGTTATGACCTGTTCTGCAAAATGGAATGAAAAAGTAAATCATTGCAGTAGCAAAGAGCCAGGCATCAAAATGTAAGAAGTAGAACTAGATGTGAAGTTAAGCTGACTGACATGGTAAACAGTACCACTGGTGTTGGGCAGGGAGATGTATGTAGTCCTTTGTTGTTCTCTGTTTTTATGATTGAGTTACCATAAAAATGGCACCCCTTTGCGCCAATACTTCGCTACACTGTTTATTCTTCTACTTGATGATGATGTTATTTGTTATATAAAACAGTTGTGGGTTTGCAAAAGCAAGTATATAGTTTAGGCAGTGATGCAGCAGCACTTGATCTTAAGGGAAACATGAACCAAGTCTTACAAAATGCTTCTTGATTTAGATGTGAAAGGGAAATATAACTTCTCCAGGGGCCAGCATATTGAGGGCAGTGCCCATCTCCTCTCCTTCCTCTCCCTTGCTGCTTTACCTTCCCTATCCCTACAGAAGGCAGGTACCATATAGCAGGGTGAACAGGGTGAACTGGGGGACTGTATGAAGCCAAGCCGAGCAAACAGTCATCCATCCAGTTAGTAACCACGCTCTATACTGCTTAACCTTAGCTTGGGGAAAGCCAGTGCTCTGACTACTGAGCTATCCCGTCCCCTATGTCAGAGTATAGTGTCAAAATTTATAGATAGGGAGGTATTTCAAAATGATTTTCCCCTCATCCTTCTTCTTCTTCTTCTTCTTCTTCTTCTGTTTTCTCCTCTCTGTGGGAAGTCTTTCAGTGCAGCATCTCCCTGTACAATTATCTGATGACCAGATTCCTGGAATGATGGCTCTGGAACCTTCGACAGCAATGCTGGATTCAGGGCAGGTGGAGAGTTGAACATTGCAAACAGAATAGAAAAACAGGGTGGCTTTATTTTCCAATTCGAGGGCGTGGGCGTCTGTGTGTTCGTGTTTGTGTGCATGTGTTTGTGTTTGTGTTTGTGTGTGTGTGTGTGTGTGTGTGTGTGTGTGTGTGTGTGTGTGTGTGTGGGTGGGTGGGTGGGTGGTGGGTGTATGCATGCGTGCGTGCATGCGTGTATGTATGTATATGTATATATATATATATATATATATATATATATATATATATATATATATATATATATATATATATAGTGTGTGTGTGTGTGTGTGTGTGTGTGTGTGTGTGTGTGTGTGTGTGTGTGTGTGTGTGTGTGTGATTTAAGTGAAATCTGTCTTTTCAGGATGCAACATTAAAACCCAACAAGAACAGAAACATGCATGCACCCTGGCATACAAACAAACTCGTGGGTAAGTCTGTCTTCTTGTACCCTTTGCCATCAACGTCATCTTGGCTGGCCTTATTTGAGAGCTGCTGGTCCATCCCTATCATGAAATCTGACACCCTCTGTTAGTACACATGGCCTCCCGTCTGAAACAGAAAAAGTTTACTTTGGCCTGGGTAAAGCAGGGGAGGGAAGTAAGCCGCTAATCGGCATGGAAGGGTTAGTTCCCTTAATATGTTTTTGTTGTTCCCCCCCCCCTCCCCCCTTTTTTTTTTCTTGGTCTCTTTTTTGTTTTTCTCAGATTTCCAGGAGTTTGCAGAGTTGTACCTTGCCTGATCTTTCTGTCTCTCTTTATCCCTCTTAGTCTATGGTAAAAGTAAAATGCAAGCACTTTTCAAATACCTGAAGGCATATGCCTGATTTTTAAGGACTTTCAAGGGACAGTAGGAACCCTGACATTACAAGATATTCAAAGACCATCATGCTGACATTGCCCTCAACATCATATGTAATGCATCATAAACACCGGCCAGTCTCTAATCATACATAACAACCCTCCCACATGCATATGCACGTTAAAGATCTCATAGTTCATGTCGAGTTTCGTGGTTTATAGAAACCAAAATAACACCCAGCATGTAGCTTGTAAATAAACAATTGCTCTGATGACACAATGTGGCTGAAGCTAGCAGGCAGGCTTCCAACAGCCTTACAGGCAAAGGAAAAGACTAGGCAATACCCATCCACGGACTAAAGAAACACGGAGTGTCACAGATGAAATGGACAATGTTAGGCTGTTTGTTCTTGACTACAACATTGCCAGCTGCAGAGGAAATGGACAATGTTGGGCTGTTTGTTCTTGACAGCAACATTGCCTGCTGCAGAGGAAATGGACAATGTTGGGCTGTTTGTACTTGACTGCAACATTGAGAGCTGTGCTGCTGGCCGTTGTCTGATTCTGCTGGAGCAAATCTTCTGCACCAGATAAGTAAGGATGTGAAGTACAGCAAAAAAAAAATACTGATGACTATTAACAGCATTGTTGTAGGCCTATCATTTTTAAAATTTGTTTTTTTTGTATTGTGTACCACTTTATGTCATAGCAAATTTCTCTGTGTGAAATTCGGGCTGCTCTCCCCGGGGAGAGCCCATCGCCACAAGTGCAGTGTCTACCCATTTTTTTCTCTTTCCTGCATGTAACTGTATGTGTTGCCTTATCAGAGTGGCTTTTTTTCTACAGAATTTTGTCAGGGTCAACCCCCCTTGTTGCCGTGGGTTCTTTTACTGGACCTCTGATGTAAAACACACGGGACCTCGGTTTATCATCTCATCCGAAAGACTAGCGCCCAGACCACCACTCAGGGTCTAATGGATGGGGAAAAAGTTTGGGGCCCAAATGGGGTACAAACCACCACACTTTCCAACCGCACACTCCCACTGGAGGGCACACTCCCACTGGAGGGCACACTCCAACCGGGATTTTTTGCTTTCTAGGCAAGGTGTGTTACCACCTAGACCACTGATCCACTGATCATTATTATCATTTTATAATTTTGTTGTTCTTGTTTATTATTATTATTATCATTTTATAATTTTGTTGTTCTTGTTTATTATTATTATTATCATTATGAGTCGTATTGAAATATTTTTTTAAAAATCTATACACTCCGAAAAAACAACTGTAGCCTTGATTCATGGGAAATAACTCTGCTCAATAGACCTCAATATGTATGATCTCCCTTTAGCTATCCACTCCATCCATCACACATAATCTTGCCATCTGTGAAAAAGAAATTTACAGACAGTAGGCAAGTTATGGCGGCCTCTGGTGTGGATGACAGACAGGTCATACCATGCATGGCTTTTACAGGCTGGTAAAACTAAAAGTCTAAAATAATAAACTTAGACCTTGAGCTTTGAGGCAGTAGCTCAGTAGGCCTACAATACTTCCACCTGAGAAGACCAAGATCAGGACCAGCCTAGGATCTATAAGGATGATTTTTTAAAATAATACATAAATAATAATATCAACTATGTTTCATAAAACTCCCAGACACAGTGAATGCTGAACACTACCACCCTGAAAGTTTGTACCCCATTCTTTGCAAAATGTCCCCCAATAAATCATAATGGCAATCCAGCCATTTTCCTTGTAATCTGCAGCTCTGCAGTTATAGTAGTTGTATGGACTGCTACGCTTGTGAACAGAACCTGTGTGCTTACAATCACATTGCAGTTTTTGCTGGAATGATTTGGCATATTCCTTGGCAAAACGGGGTGCCTCAGAATGTAAAAGTAGTAGACATATAATGATTAATAGTACAGATCTTCGTTTGTCTTTATTTGAAATTATTAAAATTTTTGCAAACTATGTGTGCTTAAAGTTCTTAGTCTTCCTTTTGATTGTCTGTGCTGCCCACAAAGTATAGAAATTAGGATTCATAAACTAAGTCTGAATGCTTGAAAAACTAAATATTCCAAAAACTGTTTTCTGTATTTTTTTTCTGCTTATCAGTTCATCATATATTGTTTGATTGCCCTGTGCTCATTGTCTTGTATAAAAGCAAAGGAGTAGGTATAGATCTAGGCCAAAAAAGAAGGAAATATCCAAGGTGTTTTGTATTGTGATTGGAGTTGCATGTTGTATATCAGTCGCAGAAAGTATTTGCCAGTCACCATTAGGAGAGTTACTGTTAGTGAAATCTGACAGACTGATCAGCATCCATTACATACTTCCTTCTTCTTTATTCCCCTCATTCACTTTTTTGTAATTAATAATAATAATAATAATAATAATAATAATAATAATAATAATAATAATAATAATAATAATGATAATGATAATAACAACAACAACAACAACAACAACAACGATAATGATACTACTACTACTACTACTACTACTACTACTACTACTACTACTACTACTACTAACGACAACAACAACAACATCATCATCAATAATAATATGTAGAGGGTCCCACACGGGAATTATCTAAGTCGCCACTCTAATTCCGTTCCGCCTAATTCGGTACTGGAAATTTAGAGTCCTAGAATAATTCCTGGTTTCTTTAGTAACCCTAAAGAAGAGTAGGGCTCAGCTACTTATGGGCCGGGGAGTGATAAAGGGGGGATAGAAAAGAGGATAGTAGAAAAATAGAGGAAAAGGAAATATAGAAGAGGTAGGAAAGTAGGTGAAGTGAAATTAATTAACCTCAACTCACTCAGCAGCCACACTGAACACACTGAACATGACGAATAACACCATTCATTCAATGTGACTCCAGACGGAATAAATTGGGTTTACTACATATATTCCACAACACAACCTACAACACTACCACATTACACAAAACACCAATGACTAATTGTACTACAAGTACAATTAAAAGAACAAAAGATATTCTGTTCTAATTCCCATATTTAGAATCAATGGCTCAGTCTAGTTTAGGCCCAGATGGAAGGAGTGAGGAGGGGATGATGGTGTGAGGAGAAGGTGACAGAAAAAAACCGACCATGTTCCTGTAATCAAAAGAACATACAATGTAAAGAACATCACCACAAAACAATCCATCACTGAGCTTGTTTACAACACTAAGCTCAATTACCAAAAGGTACTTTCACCCTATCCAGTTTGCCATTCTTGTGAGAATTAAATATTCTCAGAACAATCTAACATCACCTCTAAAATTATTACATAATTTTAGTAGTTAGTATTACACATGTTTCATTTACTTTAGGACAGATGATGGTCCATCCTATGAAACTGTGCAAGCATCCCAACATGCCTCATTTACTTTAGGACAGATGATGGTCCATCCTATGAAACTGTGCAAGCATCCCAACATGTCTCATTTACTTTAGGACAGATGATGGTCCATCCTATGAAACTGTGCAAGCATCCCAACATGTCTCATTTACTTTAGGACAGATGATGGTCCATCTTATGAAATTGTGCCAACACTAATAAAAAGGACTAATTTATTTTAAATAAATGTCCACAATGACATTCCAATGCCATTACACCTGTTTTAAAATTGCTACATGATTTATTATAAATAAATCACCATTCTTAATGATAAAAATCATTACAAAAATCAAGTAGGCCTTCACACCTATATATTTATAGTGTAAAGCCACACTAGAATATTTCCAGCATTTTAATAATAGCTGCACAATATTCTACCAACAATTAAGTTTACAACAAAGACCATGACTATATTAAAATTTACATGCTTTGTTCAAAACAACCACTAGGTCTCACTGTTAATTCACAGGCTAAAAGCCTCTCAAATTAAATTAATGCCCCACTAATATTTCAACTGTTTGAATTTCCTAAATGATATATCACAAATACGTCAGAATTCGTAGTGATAAAATCATTACAAAAATTAAGTAGTCCTTCACACCCATACATTTGTAGTGTAAAGTCATACTAGAATATTTCCAGCATTTTAATATCTGAACAATATCCTACCAAAAATTAATCTTACAACAATGACGATGACGGTGCCAAAATTCACTCCACGCTTCCTTTGTTCGAAGGGATCACTTATGGTTCACTGTTAATTCACAGGTTGAAAGCCTGTGAAATTAAATCAAACATACAGATTTCATGAACCTTCCAAAACTATTCTGAATTAAGCTGAAATTTGCTTAAACAGATAGTTTGATCAAAAACAAGATTAAATAAAATCAAACCTTAATCAGGAACATCCAGACTCAGAGAGTCCAGTCACGCTCCTTTCCTTCACTAGGCCCAGGCAGGAAGTGAGATTTAAAAAACAGAAGTATCCCGATAGGCATGTCTTTTTAAGGGGCCATCACTCAACTCTACAAGGGAGTTACTGCACCTAACGCTTAGTAACACACCAAACAAAAATACGTTTTTGTGAGGGGGTTACAAATAATATAATAATAATAATAATAATAATAATAATGATGATGATGATGATAATAATAATAATAATAATAATAATAATAATAATAATAATAATAATAATAATAATAATGATAAATAAATAAAATAAAATAATAATAATAATATATGGGATTTATATAGTGCTGAATCTTGCAGAGCACACAAATCACAATCTTAAAGTGGATGTACCATTGTCCAAATCACCTTGTACTGAATGGCTTCAAAGTAATGAGAAGAAGAAAATATTTTCAAGTGTAAGACAAATTATAAACAAACAGAAAAACATATCATCATAGAATCCAAACTGGTTTCACATACACAGCCCTGCTTCTTGCAACTATGCCAGGAGGACTCATTGGCTGTGGAAATAGTGAAAAATAAAGCACAGCATAGGTATGCAGTCCCTTGTCTCCCAAAGGCTGAAAACCCTGTCATTGGCATTGTATTAAGGAGGTACATATAAATTATCTTTTGAAGTTCCCCTAAACACAAGCAGGCAGCATGTATACACACACAATACCACACACACACTGACAATGTCACACACACAATGTCATATACAATGTCACAAACATATATAGTGTCAAACTGTCATCATATGAGGGATTGACACACACACATGCACACACACACACACACACACACAGACACAGACAAGCCCATGCACCCCCATACACACATAGGCAGCACTCCAGTGGCCACACACACACATTCAGTCTAAAATCACTTTTTAGTGGATACCCTAGACTTAAAAGAAAGACACACACACAACACTACACACTACTACTACTACTGCTACTACAACACACACACACACACACACACACACACACACACACACACACACACACACACACACACTACACAGCCACTACACAGTCACATAAACATTGTGGGAGCCACACACCCACAGCCTCTGTCTCTGTCTCTGTCTCTCTCTCTCTCTCTCACACACACACACATACACACCAAGACTTTTACGGCTGATCACTCCCCCCCCCCAAATTTCAGATGAGACTACAAACCAATCTCCTGTACAAATTCTGACAGAACATCGCTCACAAACATTAAAAACAGATCCTCCTTTGAAATAAAAAAAAGAATATCAGACAGACAACTAAAAACCTGGATTTTCTGCTGATTTATCAGAAAACGAAAATAAACCTAATTCAGGTTGGTGGTCTTTTGGAAAGAAAATAGGGTCCACTGTTGCTAGAAGGAAAGGGTGTTTTACCACTAAACATGACTAAATCATAGCTAGGAACAGATCTCATATTACATTATATATAGACTATTACTATTAGTATTACTATCAGCACATAAGCACAGAATGAACAAATTCACAAAAAATACTATATCCATCGGCAGACAAGAAGATGAATAAAGTAGCAAAATACTGACAGGTGATAGGCCTTTTAAAACTTGGATAGGCAAAGCCTGGAGAAGCAAAATGCTGAGTCATTGGGGCTTCAGACAAACAAAGAGGACCTAGGCCTACTTACCAGGCCTACTGACAGAATGTGTGTACCAAATTACCCTAACATATTGTATTGCAGAGTAAATTCCTTTCTCTGCAAAACCAGTGTATAATCTTGCAAAAAAGGCTAAGAATTTTTTTTACTAGTATGTTATTAATGACTCAGACTGAAAATCCTTGAAGGTCACAACTCTAGTGAGACTGAGTAGAAGTAGGCCTAGGGCCTAACTGTTAACAGTAGGCTAGGCCTACATTGTACTGTCTGAGTTTGAAATAAAATGCACTATTCCTCTACATGTAGGCCACACACACACACACACACACACACAGAAGAGGGACAGACAGGGGATGATAGCCTAGTGGACAGAACATTGCACTCCAATTTGATCCAGGTTGAGTCCAGTGAGGAGATTTTTCTCCTGGAGTTAACATTAGTACTGACTCCACTCTCCCCAAAAGTCCTTCGGGTGAGACTTTAAACCTAGGCTCTGTGCGAACCAAGCAGAACATCTTGGGCACAGCTAAATCCTGTTCTGCTTCATAAGAGTAGGCCATAATGTGCCGGTGGGAACAGATGACATTTACAAAACTGCATACATACGGGGACTGGACATAAAAAAGCACAAGAGTGCTTATTCCATTATCCTTGATATATAAGAAAAAAGAATAACACTAACACACAAACATAAGACTTTTACAGAGAAATAGGGCCTACCCAGAGTGGCGAAATGTATAGGCAGAATGTCCAGGCAAGAATGTGACTTCTTCAGTTTCAGGGACTTTGAAAACACCACCAGGTCTGTAAAGACAAAACTCCCGTAGGCTAGGGCCTCTAGCCTATCAGAAGATATGAGTGTCTTTCCATAGTGACTGCTTCCTTAGGGCTTTGTGCAGTACTTGTACCCTTTGTTACAGGGGTATTTGTGGAATGAAGAGTTGGTATAGGGTGTGTGAAGGAAGGTGGCAGGATAGTTACACCTGTCAACAAGTAAACCATGAGGTTCTGGGTTGCTACCCAACCTCACCCTTTTTTCCCAGTTTGACAAAAAATTGAACTGAATGGCAAAGTCATTTGGATGAGACTTTAAACCAGGCCTGTGTGGGAACCCACCCACCCCTAGAACATCTTGTGCACACATTAAAACCCCTTTTGCCTTTTGGAAGAGCAGGCCAAAAAATGCAAAAGCAGGCCATCTGTGCAGGTAGGAGTGGATCTTCTTCTTCTCTTATTGGCTTTACATTGTCAGATGTGTCTGGGGAAAATAATGGCATGTCCTTTCCAGCTCCTCTCCTGGGCCGTACAGCTTGGTCTGTAGGGTTATTTCCCTTGGCCACACTTTCTTCCTCAGGTCGCTACACCTTTGAAGGATGTGCTGCCTTTCTGGTTTTCTTTACCACAGGCACACAGGGGAGAAGGAGCAAGTTTCAGCTTTATGAACATATGATGGTTTACATGAATCAAAATTGGCGCTTTCACAGCAAAATAATGTATTCCAAAGAGTTAATGCTACTAAAGAAAAATGATATCTTTAATAATTAATTGTCACTTTTTATGGTAAAAATGCCGATGAACTCTGCTGAAAATTATCATTACTTTAAACATGGCTTTGAAATAGTGAAATGTAAACTCTTTTGGAGATTATACAACTTTGAACAAAGCTTTAAAATGATATAAAAAAAAAACCCACAAAAATATCAAAAGAGTAACTTTTAGAGCAGAAAAGGGTAGTTGAGTGTTTCTAAAGCTAAAGATCTGTATACCTAGTGAAAAATATTGTCTAGTCAAACTGATTTTTTAAAATTAAACTTTTGACACAAACAATAAACATCCTAATGTTCCTCCCCCTCAGGGGATCTAACCTATCAAAACCACTCATATTTAAACTGTAGGCCCTAGTCAGAGTCTCATGACCTGCAGCAGTACACATCTGGAGGCTGTGTTTACTGTTGTTACACAGTTTTGTTGTCTAAATCTGATTGTTGCTCCCCCCCCCCCCCCCCCCCCATCCCCCCTTTAAACAATGGTGAGCTTGCTACAGGTTTCATCTCAAGGGTATATGATAAAAAGAAATGTGCATAGTTATGTACACATAGCACATTAACAGCCAATGCCCCACTGGGGTGACCTAGGAGGATGTTGAGCCCTAGCTAGAGGGGATTTTCCTCCTGTAGTTAACATCAGTACTGACTCCACTCCCCAATGAACCGAGGTCCCATGTGCAACACAATATAATTTTCTAAGCAGTTGAATAATTTTCTTATTTTTGTTTTTGGGTTTTTTGTTGTTGTAAGGCATACATCCTAAAAGCAAAATGACAGATCATCAGTGGAAATTCTTATTCAATTTGAAAAGGGGCTGGGACTGGGAGTGCCCACAGGGGAGTACACACACACACACACACTCACACACACACACACACACACACTCACACACACACACACACACACACATGCCTACTCCTTTGTCTCTGAAATCAATAGTCAGCTGATTACACACAGCTGTGGAGTGACCAAGCCCTTCCTTACACTGGCCAACAGGGTCTACAATACAAGCTGACTGAGGCAAAAGGAGCTGTCTCCAGCAGGACTGTTACAGTATGTGAGGAGGTGCTGAGGTAATTGCATTCACTATTGTATTTTGTGGAAGGAAGGTGGCAGGATGGTAAGACTTTTGCCTGCCAACAAGTTATGCCAACAAGTTAAGCTGAGGTTTTGGGTTCAATTCCCAGCCTCGCCCTCTCTTCCCAGTTTGACGAAAAAATCGAACTGAATGTCAAAGTCATTGGGATGAGACTATTAAACTGAGGTCCTGTGCGAACTCACGCAAAACATATTGTGTACTGTACAGTTAAAAACCCTTTCCACCTTTGGAAGAGCAGGCCATTTTTGTGTGGGTAGGGGAAGATGATATCCAAATTTTTTTTAAATCCAGCATGCACACAAGTGTTGTGTTTAGACACCATCTCTGAGGAGAAATCGGGGAGTTGGAGTCCCCATGGCCATTGGGGGCTGTATGTGGCAGCATTCTGGTGGCTCTTGCAATGGCACTGGAACCATGCTATCAGTGATTGCCTTTCCAATGGACCATTCCATCCACGTGGAGAGAGAGAGAGAGAGAGAGAGAGAGAGAGAGAGAGAGAGAGAGAGAGAGAGAGAGAGAGAGAGAGAGAGAGCAAGCCTTGCCCCCATACTTATTTACCCAGGCTTTTTGCTCCCACAGTCTTCGAGAGGGATAGATAGATATTGTATACCACTTTCAGTCATGGCAGATTTCTCAGTGTGAAATTCAGAAGCATCTGGGGAAGGGCTCGTTCCACAAGAGCAGCACCACCCTTTTTTTTTCTGTCTGGATGTGTATGTGTTTACCTTTGAGGGTTTTTTTTCTGCAGACTTTTGCCAGGGACAACTCTGATATTGTTATGGAATTTTCTTTTTTTTCACATACTCTGAATGCATGTTGCACATTGGGCTTCGGTTTTTGTATCATCTGAAAGACTAGCACCAGGAGCATCAGTCACCAGTGTTTAACAGAATAAAATTTATAGGCATGTAATGTTCCTCATCTTGAGATTTTGGGAGGGTATTGCTCAACAAATTATCTTCCACATGCTCAATGACTGCTGCAGTCTTCATGACCCTTTTTACACTGATAGCACAGAAAGTACAAACAACAATACTGCTAAAGTCAATATAATCCAACATGGTAAACAAAACAGGATAGGATTTTAGGACAAAAGGAACGCGAGTTAAAGGGTAGGCTTGATTTGTTTTTATCAGAAAGCTTAAAGAAAGACGAAGAATACTCCATGGCTTTTTCTTGGGTGTGCCATCTCACATCACAATACTCATGGCTTTTTCTTGGGTGTGCCATCTCACATCACCCAGTTTCGGGAAACTACCCTGGGTGGCATTATTTCTATAGACATACATGCATGAATCTAATGGAATCTATGTATTCGACATGGAACTGAAAAAACTACAATTTACTTTGTTGACTTGATACAAGAATCTGATGAAATTATTGTAGTTTTATGAGTTTTATGAAATATTACTTTTAGGCTACTATGTGTCTGTCTCTCTCTGTGCCTCTGTGCCTCTCTCTCTCTCTCTCTCTCTCTCTCTCTCTCTCTCTCTCTAATGCATTCCTCTCTTTTTTTCTCCATATATTTCTTTATGGGGTTCGAACCCGCGACCTTCCAGTCCCTAGCTCAAGGTGCTAACCACTGCGCCATGGTGGCTGGTAAAACCAATTAGCCTTTCTTTAGTCTTTTTGACATCTAAGTTCAGAAAGTTCCTGTGCACTATACGGACAACTTCTCGATGTGTTCAGAGTACGTGAGGTGTGTTAGATGGTCTAGATCTTCAAGGGTAAAGTCATCAGAATATTATTTTGACCACTGGCGTAGGATCGGACCCAGTGCAGTTCTTGCTATAAAGCGTGAAGAGGATAAGGGCCAGCACAGTGCCTTGTGGAGAACCAGTGGAAGATTATTTTTCAGTAGATATTAACAGACAATAGACAGAAACGACAACAGTAAGGAAAGAAAGAAAGCAAGAAAGACAACACAAACAACAGCAACGGTAATAATCATCATTTTGATAGCGATTTCCAGGGAGGGTCCAGTTGGTGAGAAGGCCAGTTGCTTGAACTGACAGTCTCTGGATAGCTACTCCTGACAGCAGATTGAAGTCGTTACCTGATGGTAGTAATATCACACAAAACTGCAACTTTTAGGTTTTGGTCAAGCTCACGTTTATTACCACACAGATAATGCAAAGACCCACATCAGGTTAAGAGCTATCTACAGGTGTATATAAGCAAAAAACACTAGCACCCCTCAACATCTCTTTAGCTGTGGCATCACCAACAGCAGGCCACCTGCAGTGGAGTTGTGGGCTCCAATCACATTATGTTTCTATCACAGTCTCAATTCTGCACAATCCTTACCAATAGGCCTACATTTCCAACAATAACACCTTTTTGTTTTTAAGACCAGCTCCAATACATTACAATACAATGCAATGCAACACAATACATTACAATACAATACAATGCAACACAATACATTACAATACAATACAGTACAATGCAATACACTATAGGCCTACCAGGTCTTGTCATAAGAGTATATATGTGTGTTCCTTTGAGTTCTGTGTCAACTATACCGTTTATGCGCTCATGTGTGCGCAAATGTGCTTGCACGAATGCTTATATGTGCATGCCAATCTTTGCAGCATTAAAATTTTGTTTGAGACTGTGAATGTTTTGTCATACATTTATACAAAACTAGCTGTACACAGTTTCAAGGGCAGATATAGGCAAATATACACACAGCTATGATAATATCAAAAGGATGCAAACCAAATCGGAAAATGTTGATCAGACAAAGGCAATTTTCAATATAATTCATTTCAGTTCTTTTATTTCGAAAGTGATGAATAAAGCACCCATGTGCTTTTGAACGATCAGTCCCTGTGTACGTTCAGTTCTGTAAACTTTGTCATGTTTCTACCCACACTCAATGGCCTACTCTTCCGAAAGTGGAACAAGTTTTAACGTGTGTGGAAGATGTTTTGCATACAATTAGTACAAGGGATATCAGAGAACTTTTCAGGGAGAGTGGAGCCGGCACTGATGTTAACTCCAGACAAAAAATCCCCTAGAACAGGGCGTCTCGACGGCGGCTTCAACCCCAAAAATTGGTCAAGAAAAAAGAGTTTGAAACACGGAATGAGGGTGTGATAGTGATGGTGGTGGTGGTAATGTCGGGACTTTCTTTTTATGTGCAGGATATGGGAAGGCAGCCCTGCTGAAATTCGGTGACTGTACTGCACTATTCCTTGTCATAAATGCTCTTCCTTTCACTTTTTTTTTATGTGGCTTATAATTGGCAAACCTTCTGTGGTTTTTTGATAGTAAACTATCTCTACTTGTACAAAATGAGGACCAAATTTCCCCGAAACCCCCCCAACTTAAAAGCAGATAATAAATATCACGAGAAGAGGTTTTCCACGAGAAAAGAAAAGTTAAAGACACATCAAGCAAAAGCTTTTATATGACATTTCAACGAAATGAGCATAGAAGCTTAAAACATACACTAACACACCAGAAATATTCTTCAAATAACAAAGATCACCATCAATATTATTTTGTTCCTTTCACAAAAAAAACACCTATAACACATACCCCTTAAGCCCCCACCGCCTAAAAATCAAACCCCCAAAAGGAGAGAAAATTCAAGCTAAAGAGAAAGTGAGCAGACGAATACTGCCACCCGGGATTGATCCATAGAAGACCGAAGAGGAAGGAGCAGTCCCACTGTAGTTGGTGGACATCTGCCCCACCAGGTTGTAACTCGAGTTGGCACAGCCGGACCCGAACCACCATCCCCCACCTCTGGACAGGGCACACTGGGCGTAGTGGGGGTTGCCGTGGTTGTGGTCGTAGGTGCTGAAAGGACTGCCGTTCAGATCCCCTATCAGGTCGTACCCCACAGGATTTTCGAAAGGGCCTAACTGGGCGGTGAACGTGATGTTGTCCTTCAGTTTGAAAGACTTGTAGCTGTGGAGAGGAGTAGGGGAGAAGAGGGGTCATGTTGGACGGTATGTCTACAGGTAGATCTGTTATTGTCGTCACGGCAGCGTCGTCGTCGTTATTATTGCCGTCATTGTCGTTCTCATTGTTTTCATCGCCTTTCGTTGTCGTCGTCGACATCGTCATTATCATCACTACCGCTATTACGCTCATTATTACCACCACCACTACCACCCTCCCTTTCATTACCACCACCACAACCACCACCGCCGCCGCCTTGACCACCACAACGACCACCACCATCACCATCCTTACCCACTAGCATCATCACTATTATTAACCACCGCCGACACCATCATCACCCTCCCTTTCACCACCGCCACCACCACTTCTACCACCCCCTCCCCTTTCCACCACCACCAATACCACCACCACCACTACCACCACCACCATTAACCATAACCACCACTATTAACTACTACTACCATCACCACCACCACCACTATTACCACCACTTCCACCACCCACCACCACCACCATCAGCACCACCACCATCACCATCATCAGCACCACCACCACTACCACTATTACCACCACTTCCACCACCACCACCATCACCACCCTCTCTCACCATCATCAGCACCACCACCACTACCACTATCACCACAACTACCACTATCACCACCACCACCACCATCACGACGACGACGACCACCATCAACACCACCACCACCACCACCACCACCATTAACCACCACCACCACCACCAAGATGCTACCTAGGTGATGCATTTAAGCGTTCTATCGAAGAGGCGGATGTACAGAGCACCACCACCACCACCATCACCACCACCACCACCATCACCACCACAACCC
>CM060333.1:46068211-46075711 GCA_030674155.1 Stramonita haemastoma | reverse complement strand
TATTTTCTGTCTGCAAGTGTATTTGTTTCCCTATCACAGTGGCTTTTTTCTGCAGAATTTTGCCAGGGACAACCCCCTCGTTGTCGTGGTTTTTTTTTTTATTGCGCGAAATAATTATGTAAAAAACACAGGACCTCGGTTTATCGTCTCACCGAAAGACTAGCACCCAGATCACCACTCACGGTGTCGTGGATGGTGGAAAAGTTTCTGGCCCAAACAGGAATCAAACCACCACACACTTCGAACCCGGACTTTTCATTTTCTAGGCATCTGCGTTACCTCTAGACCACCGATCCACCTGTAGTTTAAAAGATAAAAGCATGGAAAGCAGAATAGCAGTCAGTCATATACTACTACTACTACTACTACTACTACTACTACTACTACTACTACTACTACTACTACTACTACTACCACCACTACCACTACTACCACAACTACTACTACCACTACCACTTCTACTAGAATATAATAACAATTTAGAAAATAATAATGGTATTTTAGAAAAGGAATTTATAAAGCCCTACATCTTCTAGAAACAAATCACATCAATCTAACCCACAGAGACTATGGCCGAGTGGTTAAGACCGTTCGACTCCAGTCCTATGGGTACATTCGTGGGTTCCAATCTTCTTAACGACACATGCATACTGATGTTCATGCAGAATGAATGCACAAAGAGAGAGCTGCAACCTCCTGTGTTGAATGTGAAATGTTAACATAGTTCTATTGTTTTTTGTGTTGGATGTGAAATGTTAACATAGTTCTATTGTTTTTTGTGTTGAACATGAAATGTTAACATAGTTCTATTGTTTTTTGTGTTGGATGTGAAATGTTAACATAGTTCTATTGGTTTTTTGTGTTGAATGTGAAATGTTAACATAGTTCTATTGTTTTCTGTGTTGAATGTGAAATGTTAACATAGTTTCTATTGTTTTCTGTGTTGAATGTGAAATGTTAACATAGTTCTATTGTTTTTTGTGTTGAATATGAAATGTTAACGGAGTTCTATTGTTTTTTGTGTTGAATATGAAATGTTAACATAGTTCTATTGTTTTCTGGTGTGAACATGTGACAGCCTGTTTAGCGATGGTGTTGCCTTGTATTACCATGCTACATCTACCCCTTGGTTTATCACTGCTTATTTGTTGTTGTCTTTGCTCTGGTATTCTCACAATCTTTAAATTCTTACAGATAACCATAACCATAATATTGTTTATAGCCCTACCCACCATGAAAGCCATATCAGGGCTGTCACCTCATTCAGCTTTAGTGGCTCCAGCAACTTTCTTTTTATTTTTGCTCCAGTAACTTTCAACTTCACGTTCAAAACCAACACTTCCTAATAGTTTCAAATATCTAACATCATCCATCTGAAAAAAAAAACAACTACACTAAATGACACAATACCTAAATCATTTCGTTCCTTAAGGCAAATAAACCAGGCTGTGCTGAGGACGCCAGCCATTCTGTTTCATTTATCATCCTCAGATTACAAAAACAAAAGCCTGCAAAATGGATAACAAACATGTTGAAGTACAGAAATATACATGAAAAGTGCCACATGGGCAAATGTCACAGCAGAATGGACATACTGTGCCTATCCCAGTGTCTAAGTATCACTACCTGGTCGCCAGAACAAACAAAAACCACAGTGTCATATAATGAAAACAGAAAATTGTTTGAAAGAGTTGCTTGAAAAAAGGCAGGAGAGTGGACTGGGAAGGCAAAAAATATGCACAAGAAATCATAGAAAGATAAGGGGAAAGCCAGAAACAAAGAGAGATATAGAAAAATGGAAATGTCTAGCACAGAATTTCCAAAAGGTGGGGATGCTATTTATACTGAAAGAGCCCCCGGCATCCCCACGGGGGAAAATTCTTACAGAAATCTATTATCTTTCATCTGTTTGATGCCAATTTGATCAGCTGCTGCATAATTTTGCATATAGATGCTAGAGGGACCTCATGGATGGGGGAAAGTTTTGGGCCCAAATGGGGTTTGAATCACCGCACACTCCGACCCGGATTTTTCGCTTTCTAGGCAGGTGCGTTTCCTCTAGACACACGTAGTAGTGGTAGGCATCCGTCAGTCTCGGAAGACTATAGACTAAGCTCTAGAGCGCAAAGCCTGGGTAAGTAAGTATGGAGGGCAAGCTGTTACCCATGCAGCAGAACACCCCCCCCCCCCTCCCGGTTGTCTGTTTTCTGCCTTCTTCGTGTCCAGTCTCTTGCCTTATTTCCAGAAAGACTCAAAAGATAACAATTCCCTCATGCACTTAAGTCCAGTGCGCTTGGTCTGACTTGTCAGGAGCCTAACGGCAGCGCAACACATGTCGCTCAAATGACGGACAATGACAGTTGCTGTGTGAGCGTTAGATGAAGAAGAAAAAGAAGAAGAACAATGCTTTTCTTCCTTTTCCTTTATTCTTTTGTTTCAAGGGTAATGAAATAAGCACCTATGTGCTCCTTTCCACTCAGTCCCCATGTGTATGCAGTTTTGTAAATTAATTTTGTTATCCTTTCCCACAGGCACACAATGACCTACTCTTCTGGTAAGGGGAATAGGTTTTAACAGTGAGGAAGATACTTTGCATGCCTTCATGCAGGGAACTCACTTTATAGTCTCGCCCGAAGGACTTTTGGGGGGAGTGGAGTCAGCACTGATGTTAACTCTAAGGGAAATATCCCCTTGAAGGGATTCGAACCCTGGTCAGCAGGTCACGTGTACAATGCACAAAGCTCTTACCAACCAGGCCAACCCTCTCCACAACAAGATCATAGGGAGGAGACAGAATTTTCAGAATACACTCAGCCAATGTCCCACATAGGGAGAAAACCCAGGAGGAAGAAAAATTCGAAACTACACAGGAGACAAAGAGAGAGAAAGGATGGAAGAGAGAAAAAAGAATAACAGAAAGAACCAACAAATGAATGAATGAATGAATGAATGAATGAATGAATGATAGATAGATAGATAGATAGATAGATAGATAGATAGATAGATAGATAGATAGATAGATACATAGACAGACAGACAGACAGACAGATAGATAGATAGATAGATAGATAGATAGATAGATAGATAGGTAGGTAGATAGATAGATAGATAGATAGATAGATAGATAGATAGATAGATAGGTAGATAGATAGGTAGGTAGGTAGGTAGGTAGATAGATAGATAGATAGATAGATAGATAGATAGATAGATAGATAGATAGGTAGATAGGTAGGTAAGTAGGTAGAAAGACAGTAATAAAAGAAACGAAAGGAAAAAAAAGAAATACAGAAAAGACAGAAAGACAGACAGAAAGAAAAAATATAGAAAGAAGGAAAAGAAAATAATAAAAGAAAGAGTAAACGAAAAAAAGGGAAAGAAAGAACGAAAAGAAAAGAAAGAAAAAAAGAAATTGAAAGAAAGAAAGAAGGAAAAGAAAAAAAACAAAAGAAAGAAAGAGTGAAAGAAAGAAAAGAAAGAATGAAATGAAAAGAAAGTAATGAAGAAAAAAAGATAGAAAAAAGAAAGAAAGAAGGAAAAAAAGAAAGAAAGAGTGAAAGAAAGAAAAGAAAAAGACAAATAAAAAAAAGAAGAACTAAAACAAAATAGAAACCAACGATGATGAAGCCAGACAAGGCAGAAAACAAAGGTAAGAATGAGGACAAATTGCAATGGAAAATAAAATAAAACATATTAAACTGAAATTATTCTGCAGATGAAAAATTCCATGAACATCTACCCTTAAAGCTACAATCCAAGAAACTGAAGCAAACCTTAAAAGCAAAATAATCTTTCTTTTTTTTTAAATCACGAACCCACCTGTAAGCCTACCTGCACTTTAGAAGTTCGTACCCATGTTTGCCAACCACTACTCTCACTCACTCCACAACTTCCCGTGAGTGCTGTGACGTCACTCAAGGAATGACACATTCCTTTGAGAGAGGAATAGACGTATGCCAAGCACTTGCCATCTTTGGCACAGTTTTTGGCACACTCCACACTGCTGCTTGCCCGAAAGGTGCTGGAAGAAGCAGAGGCAATGGATGCAGGAGGCAGACATGATGAACCCGACTGCTGCTGGAACAGTTCAAGTTCAATGCTGCCCGCAGCTGCCTGGACACCTGGTCCATGCGACACTGTTAGAAAACAGACTAAGCAGCTGAAGAGGGCACCTTTTGTGTTGAACGTAATCCACTGCATCTTTAGAGGAGTTTTTGTTTTAATTTTCTTGTTTTTTTCCCCTCAGTTCTTCACCATTTGCAGAATGCTTAGGAACTGAGTTGCTCTGGTTACTAGTCCTGCAGAAAATGGACAAAAAATAATAAATAAAGCCAAATAACAAACATGTAACATAGGTATGCATGTGTTGTCCTGTACCCACCCACTACAACAAGTGCGACACAATCTTCTATTTTCTTCAGACGGTTTGTCAGTATGCAAAGACTGTTACCCTCACACAACCACACTTCCTCCAACACATAAACACTTGTGTAAGAAATACAAACAATAAAACACAATTTCAAAGTGCATAAAGAGGAATGGGCTGGTTTACATATGCATATCTGATATATAAAAAAATTATGCATACACTTTTCTTTGATCTCGACCTAAGGCCACAAAGTAAAAAAAAACAACAAAAAAAACACTTGAAAGACAGACATTTAAAGTTTTACAATTTTCATGTCTGTGTTTTGACGTGAATGAGTGGAATTGAATAAGCTTTACACAGAGACACAGAGATAACGAAGAAAGAGCACAGCACAAAGAGCTTTGAAAATACTGGCCCTGTCATAATGATGCATACTTACACATATATATATGTTATTTTTCATGAAAACAGCCCTGGGAAAAAGAGTGCTAGAGTCCTACTAAAAGCAATGGCAGAGGCAGCTGAAGAATAATCCATTCCGATCTGTATTACCCCCCCCCCCCCCCACTGTGGGGTTGCAGGGCATATCAGTAATAAATAGCCCCCCCCCCTTCTGGAAGTTCTGTGCTAGTAATCCTCTTTTCTATCTCTCTCTTTGTTTCTGCTTTGCTTCTTTTCTTCTTGTAACCCCCTTCTAATCTATTTTCTGCCTTCTTGGTCCATTCTCCTGCCTTTTTTTCAAAAGAAGTACTTGAAAGCTAACAATTCTCTTCCACACTGGGCCTGACTTGTCAGGAGCTTAAGGCAGCAGACTCATATGACAGACAGCAATAGCTACTGTCTTAGCATCCCACAAAAAAAGGAGATGTGATACAGGGGGAAGAACAACTAGCTTCTTGAAAATTAATTCCCCTTGGACAACAAGCATCTCTCCAGCATAGTGAACAAGTCATGGGAGGGCAGGGGTCCTTATCCCCGTTCATCTAGGCAGGAGACAGAAAGACAAACATCAGCAGCATCATTCCAGAAGTCATGATCTGGAACTGCACCCCACCCCCCTCCCTTTTGGTTATACTCCGTGTTATTTTGGGAGTCATGTAGTATCTTCTATAGAGGGCGGGTCAGAAAAATTTCTGTTGATTTTCACATGGTTTTTAAAGTATGAAAAAATGCACTGTGCACTTTTTTAATTTTTTATTGAGGACATAGAGCAATACCAGGTAGTCACGAGAAAGTTGAGCCACGGCTGTAGTCTAGTGGTTAGGGCGATGGACTCGTAATTTGAAAGGTTCAATCCCAGCTTTCGCTATGGCGTTGTGCCCTTGGAAAAGGCACTTTACGGCTATTTTATCACCCCACCCAGGTGTAAAAGGGGATACCAACCTTGTGTTGGGGGTTAACCCTGCGATAGACTGGCGTCCTATCCAGGGGGAGTCTATGACTCTCAGTCGCTTAAGGCCACAGAAACCGGGATAAGCACCGGCCTGATGAGCCTTAGGCTCGGAACACTTTAACTAACGAGAAAGTTGAAAATGATCATTAAATGAGGATTGCAAGGTCGTAAGGTGAACTCTACAACACTTCTTCACCTTGGCGGATAGCCTAGTGGTCAGAACATTGCGCTGGCAATTTGAAGACCCGGGTTCGAGTCCGGTCGAGGAAATTTTCTTCCTGGAGTTAACATCAGTGCTGACTCCACTCTCCCCAAAAGTCCTTCGGATGAGACTTTAAACCGAGGCCCCGTGTGCGAACGCACGCAGAACATCTTGCGACACGTTAAATCCTGTTCCCTTTTCGTAAGAGTAGGCCCTCGTGTGCCGGTGGAACTAGATGAACATTATTTACAAAACTGCATTTCACACGGGACCGAGATGAAAAAAAGCACATGATGCTTATTCTGTATCCTCGATACAAAAGAATAATAAATAAATAAATGTCCCATCCCGTGGGCCGTGGGAACATACTGAAGATTTTGTAACCAGCTTCCTCCCTCCCCATGGCCTCCGCCCTCCATGGTATGTCATTCCACCCAAGGCTTGTCCACATGCCTACAACACTATCTCCTGCCAAAGCTAAAGCGATGATAACAACCACCTGCCAAGCTTTCATACAGTATATGCAGCGCAAGCACGTTTGTACCTGCCCACATGCACGTATTTGTGACGCTCCACCACATAAGGAGTCGCATTGCACCAGAGGTCAATTTTCAGTTACTGATATTTTATTAATCTGCAATGAAATAGCTATACAATATAAAAAACAAATTGAAAATCGGACAATTCTATGAAAAGTTATTACAAGTTGAAATGATAGACTGCTGGAAATGACAAAACAAGAAATGGACAAGTTTAGCATCATAATAAATGGTAAGTATGAGGGCTTGGGCATTTTTCGAGCACGTTTAGAAGCAAAAGAATACAAAATTATGACTTGGTATTTCATTACAAGGTAGAATAAGAGCTATAGTTTTATAATCAATCCAAATCTGAAAATTGCCAACTTGACCCCCACCTGCCTCAAATGGCTTCTAGCCGGAAAAGTGGGATATGTGCTAAGCCACACATTTCGTGGTGGAGCTTCACATTTGTGCTTGTGCTAGCTCTCCTTCCCTAATCCCTCCCGTGTGTGTGTGTCATTTGGTAGAACAGGTATGTGAACACCCTATTTTAGGTATTATCATAGATAATCAGATAGGCAACCCTGCCTAAACAAGCTATGGAACACTCTCAAAAAAGATCCTCCTAATGTCCCGGATTAAATTATATATCAACACTGATGTAAAGATAAAAAAAGGTAAAGGTGTCCCAAAACCTTTGTGGTCATAGGGGAGCGAGGGGTCAGAGACCTCAGCTTCTCTAGGGGCCAGCATTTGAGGCGGCACCCATCTCCTCTCCCTGGATGCTTTACCTTCCCAGACCCTAAAGAGGGCAGGTACCCATTTACAGCTGGGTGAACTGGGGAACTGTACTGAAGCCAAGGCGGCAATTGGTCACCCATCCAATTGGCAACCACACTAAATGCTGCTTAACGTTGGCTGGGGGAAAGCCAGCTGAACTATCCCGCCCCCACATGATGTATCAACTTATTTTTCACTAACTGGCAATGTCTCTATCAATAACACAAATATCCATGAA
>CM060333.1:46058211-46060711 GCA_030674155.1 Stramonita haemastoma | reverse complement strand
GGGGGAGCGTGTTTTGTTGTTTTTAATGCATCAAGTGGTTTAGAAGGTGATTTTTGAAGGTTGTTAATGATTGGTGCTGTTTAATTGAACCAGGAAGGGAGTTCCACAGCGTAGGGCCTGAGTATAGTAAACTAGTCAAGTCAAGTCAAGTCAGGTCAAGTCAAGTCAAGTTAAAATGATCTTTATTGAGGGTAAAAGATTAAGTTTACACAACTTTTTTTCATCCTGCCCTCACAAAAAAATCAAGAAAATTGACTTCTAAAACAATCAAAGACAAATATCAACCTAGGCTGAAAACTGAAATAAATGAGGATTTTCATCCAAACAGAATATCACAAGATAACAAACTCAAGACAGTAACATACTCAAGTCATACATACAAAATGATAGAAATACAAAATAACATGGGTATGAATAACAACAAAGCAGCCAAATGTGTCAAACATAAGGGTGGACTTATAATTTGTCTGTCAGATGTTTCTTCAAAAGTTTCTTAAACGTGACACTCCACCACATAATGAGACGGAGTGCACATGAGGTCAATTTTTAGTTATTGACATGTTATTAATGTGCAATAAAGTGGCTATCAAATACAAAAAATAGATTGAAAATCGGACAATTCTGTGCAACATTATTACAAATTGAAATGATAGACTGCAGGATGAGACAAAATGAGAAACGGGCAAGTTTATTTTAGTAACAGGTGGTCAGAATGAGTGCTTTGGTATTTTCAAAACACATTTAAAAGCAAAAGGAATAATAATTATACCTTGATATTTCATTATAAGATAAATAAACAGATCTAGTTTAATAATCAATCAAAATCACAAAATTGACAACTTGACCCCCACCTGCCTTTAAAGGCTCCTAGCGCAAAATTGGGCAATGTGCTAAGGGACTCATTTCGTGGTGGAGCGCCACAAAAAATTTAACATTTCTTTTGAAGGAACTGATTTTAGAAAGGAAGGCAGTTTATTCCACAATGTTCTTCCTAAATAAGCAAGGCTTGATTTATAGAGATTATTATGGGGCCTGGGCAAAAACAGTCTATGGGTAGGCCTGTTTTTATTGACAGCAAATTTTTCCAAGATTTTCTTTGGGGCTTTCCTGTTTAATATATTGTACATACATAGATACTTGTTGAACTGCAGTCTGTCTTTGAGTGGAAGAATATCAAGTTCTTTGTAGTTGGTGGTGGTCAGTGTATTAGGATTCAATTGATTAGTTTCACAGCTCTTTTGTGCAGGTAGTTTATATGCTTTAGGTTTGTTTCGCTTGCACTATCCCATCAGGTAGAAACGTAATTTATAAGAGATAGAATATGGGCGTGAAAGAATAGTTTTCGTGACTGTAGATTTAGGAAATTCTTGATTTTTCTAAGTTGATATAATCTTACTGAGATTCGTTTTCCTAATGTGGCTATGTGATCTGACCAAGGCAAGTCGTTGTCAATCACTGCACCTAGTACTTTGTGTGAGACTACTTCTTCAATTTGTTGTCCATGGATATATATTGGTCCAATTGGATAACACAATTTCTGTCTTTTGTGCCAAGTGGTTATAAACCTACACTGTGTTTTATTTGAATTAAGAGACATATGATTGAGTTCTGTCCATTTGATAAGTTTATTGATATCTGCTGCATATCATTCACAAGCTGGTTTGGATCATCGTTGTTACATTGAATTGATGCATCATCAGCAAACATTTGACATGAACAATGGATATGCAGAGGTAGGTCGTTAATATAAATAGAGAAAAGAAGTGGTCCTAGTATTGATCCCTGAGGTATTCCATATTTTATGGGTAATAAGGTTGACCTCCTAGGCCCGATTTCAACAAGTTGATGGGGATTAGTGAGAAATGAGTCTAAGAATGACAATGCCTGGTTGGAGATTTTATAGCATTTTAATTTTTTTAATGAGGAGAGAGTGGCTAATAACGTCAAAGGCTTTCGCAAAGTCTAGAAAAAGGACTCCTGTAATTTCATTATTATTGATATTCAAAAGACAATACTCAATAAGTTGTATTAAGGCTGTATGGCAAGAGTGGTTTTCACGAAAGCCTGACTGGTTTTCATTAATTAGATCATATATTTTAAAATGAGAATGTAAGGGAAAATGTATATGTTTTTCTAATGGTTTAGATAGGACTGACAGTATGGATATTGGTCTATAGTTCGAGGGATTGGTAAGGTCTCCTGATTTGTGTAAGGGTATTACTTTTGCTCATTTTAATTTCAATGGGAAATAATGTTTGTCAATGCACAAGTTAAATATGTACGTTAGGGTATGGCTTGTAGCATATGCACTGATTTTAAATATTTTACTATCGATTTTGTCAAGGTCTTTTGATCCTGACTGTTTCAATTTGAGTAAGCTATTTAGCACTTCTGTTACTGTTATTGGGGGTATGGTAAAATCAGATGAGATGCTCTTTGATGAACAGTATTGTTTTAATTCTTTCAGCTCGTTTGTTTTTGTTTTATCATTAGGTATTAT
>CM060333.1:46035711-46050711 GCA_030674155.1 Stramonita haemastoma | reverse complement strand
TATCTAAAGTATGAAAACAATGCACCGTTCTCTTGTTTTGGGTATTGAGAACATATTTATAATGACAATACCAGGTGGTCATGAGAAAGTTGCAAATGATCATCAAAATAATGAAGATTGGTTTTGTGTCTGCAGTGTTGACCCCATACATGCATGTTGTTGCTAGGAAGCTAGCAGACAACAAAGGACTGAGAGGGTACAGTCTTTGCTGATTTTTTTAAAAAACAGAATTTAAACGTTTGAAATTTGTGCAAACTCAACTGAGGTTTTATTCAGAGCCTAGTCTTTCTCAAAAAAAAAAGTTGTGTTTATTTTTGTGGATGCCTTATTACGTGCGCTATAAGTGTAAGAGTGATATAGGAAAAGAGAAGGGAAAATGGCAACAATGAAAAGTGTGTGTATCCTCTATTCATGTATCGGTGTATCTTGGCTGAGTGTTTTAGTACGATGTGTTAAGTACTTTATTGCAGATATGTCGAGGCTTTTTTTTTCATTCCTTGGCAAGAGCTCCGAGGTTCACCAATGGTGAAAAATTGTTTCTGGGACTGTTTTGACCTGCGTGAAGATAGCCACATTCCGACTTCAGGGAAGGTATCTAATCACGACAAGAGTGCGCATGCGGTTAATATGTGTGTGTGTGTGTGTGTGTGTGTGTGTGTGTGTGTGTGTGTGTGTGTGTGTGTGTGTGTGTGTGTGTGTGTGTGTGTGTGTGTGTGTGTGATTGAAGTGAAATCTGTCTTTTCACGATGCAACATTAAAACCCAACAAGAACACAAACCTGCATGCACCCTGGCATACAAACAAACTCGTGGGTAAGTCTGTCTTCTTGCACCTTTTGCCATCAAGGTCATTTTGGTTGGCCATATCTAGAGAGAGAGGGGGGGGGAGGGAGAGAGAGAGAGAGAGAGAGAGAGAGAGAGAGAGAGAGAGAGAGAGAGAGAGAGAGAGAGAGAGAGAGAGAGGAGAGAGAGAGAGAGTGGGGTGTAAGAAAGAGATAGAGAGAGCCATATAAAGAGAGATTCAGGCGCGCGTGCACACACACACGCACTCACGCACGCACGCACACACACACACACACACACACACACACACACACACACAGAGGCAAGGCAAGGCAAGGCAAAGTCAGAGAGAGAGAGAGAGAGAGAGAGAGAGAGAGAGAGAGAGAGAGAGGAGAGAGAGAGAGAGAGAGAGAGAATAAATGAATGAATAACTGGTGACAATTGGTTAATTTCATGTATATTATTACTTCTTTGGTTAAATACATAACCAACATCAGAAAGTCGCATTTCTGTGCAAGACAACAACAACAACAACAACCACAGACAGACATTTTTGCAGAAAGAAAACAAGACTGAGAAATGCCAGCAAAAAAAACAACAAGAACAACCCCCCCAACTTTGTTCACATAATCATTCTTGGTCAAGGGAAATTAGCGTGGGAAGATCTTCTAACTTCTCTTTTAAATGCTCTCCCTTGAGATAGGGCTCGTACGAAGCATAACTCTCCACCAGAGGAGTGGCCATCACTTGTCTCCTGTTGTTCGGAGTTTTGTCCCTTCTCACCACTCTCAACGGAGAAGTAAACTTTCTGTCCTGCGGTCTTCCGCTTCGGTCTGCAGCCTGCTGGCAAAGCGTGTGGGAGCGCTGAGGGGGATGGTGGGAAGGCAGGATGTGGGGCATGGTTTTACCACGCTGCACATCGTTCGCGGTTCGATTCTCTGCAGGCCTGGAGCAGAGGTGGTCCGGGGAAAGCTTGCTGGAGCCGTCTTCACTGAGCGTGTCTGCCAGACGGGGCAGGAAGAGGTGGAGCTCCGTGTGTCTGCTGGAGGAGGTCAGGCTGGCCACGGGGACAAGCACGGGGTCCCCCAAACCCTCCATCCCCACGGAGCTCACCTCCCAGGCTCCCAGACCGTGGATCAGGCTGGGGTCAGGACCTCGGCAGGTGTCCAGGTGCTTGGGGTTGCTGGACATGCTGGTGCTCACGGAGCGAGTCAGTCTGCGTCTGCCGCCCTCACCCCCGGCACTCTTCAGCTTGGATCTGTAGGCCGTGTGGGGGAGAGAGGACAGGAATGGGTGAGGGTGGAGATAAGTCACGTCCTCATCACTCTCCTCCTCCTCCTCCTCCCCTCTCTCTTCCACCACTGCCTCCCCATCCCATACCCCAGCCACGGCCGGTAAAATGATTCCTCCGGGAGAGGCCTTACCCGCACCAGCTGCCCGAAGACTGAACCTGTCTGCACGAGGGCCGGACTTGTCAGGCCCGGTGACGGTGTCCTGCAGTTTTTCTGTGGCAGCCACCAGACGCTTGAAGGTGGGAGACTTGCTCCTCAGGTGGAAGCCATGCTTGGAAGGCTGCATAGTTTTGTGAGTTTGTTCCCGCCGCACGCGGGCCACGTGCGAAGACTGCTGCTGTCCCTGTTCACAGAGGTTGGACATCTCCGCTTTCTTTCTGCCCCCACCCAGGCCGCGCTGTGTGCAGCCCCCGGTAGAGGCATGGCGAAGATGCTGAAAAGCTGGCAAAGGCAGGGAGGCGCAGGACTGCTCAGGAGAGTTCTCCAGCCGCACCAGAGCCGGGGAGGACGTGGCTGCAGACTGGAGGCTTCCCTGAGGGTCTGCTCCAGGAAGACAGCCAGAAGCGGCGGAACGATCAGACCCTGTGCCCGGAGCAGCGTTCAGCTTGTGACACACGCTGGTGCCGTTCACCGCTTCCTCGCAGTCCTTAGAGAAAGCCTGGTGTCTGCCGACACTGATGCCGGCCATCTTGTGGGTCGTCATCGTAGCGTCCGTGCTGTGGGTGGCAGTTGTCTGGGACACGTTGTTGGTTGCCCTGGGGGTGGTGGGGGTGAGGAGGGTGGGGGTGGGGGTGACGCCAGAGGACGGTCTGGCTCTTTGGCGTGGTGTGGGAGGGGATTCAGGGAGGATGACTCGGTCAGCAGATCGTGTCACCAGCTGCCGCCTCGCCTCTGCCTTCACTCTGAAGAGAGAGAGAGAGAGAAAAAGCAGAGAAACAGCTCTGATTACTGAGCATGGGTACCAACACTCTCCCCAGACGTCCTTCGGATGAGACTTTAAACCGAGGTCCCGTGTGTGTGTGTGTGTGCAAACGCACGCAAAACATTTGCGCACACGTTTAAACCCGTTCCGCTTTTCGGAAGAGTAGGCTATTATGTGCCGGTGGAAAGGGATGACGAAATTTGCTCAAATGCATACACACAGGGGCTACATGTAAAAAAAAAAGCATATGAGTGCTTGATTCATTATCCTTAGAATAAAAGATTTAGATAAAAAAAAATACAATACAGTACAAATACAGTACATTTAAAAAACATATATAATTGAGAAAAAAAATACAGAACAGTACGAATGGGGACGGGATAGCTCAGTGGTCAGAGCACTTGCTTTCCCCAAGCTAAGGTTAAGCAGCATTGAGCGTGGTTACTAACTGGATGGGTGACTGTTTGCACGCCTTGGCATCAGTATAGTCCCCCACTTCACCCACTTGTAAATGGGTACCTGTCCTCTTAAAGGTCAGGGAAGGTAAAGCAGCGAGGGAGAGGAGATGGGTGCTACCCTCAACATGCTGGTTCCTAGAGAAGCTGAGATCTCTGGCACCTCATTCCCCTACGACCACATAAGTTATGGGACACCTTTAGGCCTACCTTTTATTTTAACAGTACAAATCGTGCACCACAACGCACTGCAATATATTCCAACGCAACACTATGCAATGCAATATGATGCCACTAGCTGGAGCTCCCCTACTCTTCTCTCATCAATGGCTTTGAACGCATGCATATGACTGATGCTATCATTGATGACCATTGCTGTCTGTCATGAGCAAAAATGCCTTGCACAGCCATTAGGCGCCTGACAAGTCAGGCCCAGCGCATCCAACTTTTGCATAGGACAGAATTGTTATCTTTTAAGTCTTTCTGGTGGAAAAAAGGCAGGAGAATGGACCAAGAAGGCAGAAAACATGACAAGAAGGGGGTAACAGAAAAGAAAAAGAACAAGACAGAAACAAAGAGAGGGGTAGAAAAGAGGGGATTTAAGCACAAAATTTCCAGAAAGTGGGGACGCTACTTATACTGACTGTGCCCCTGGCATCCTTACAGGGGAGTACAGAACCTGCTGAAGGTGTGGAAAGGTAAAAGGTAAAAGGTAAAGGTGTCCCATAACCTTTATGGTCGTAGGGGAGCGAGATGTCAGAGACCTCCCTTCACTAGAGGCCAGCATATTGAGGGCGGCGCCCATCTCCTCTCCCTCGCTGCTTTACCTTCCCTAAACAGGGTAGATACCCATTTACTGCTGGGTGAACTAGGGGGACTGTACTGAAGCCAAGGCGGGCAAACGGTCACCCTAGCCAACTGGCAACCACGCTCAACACTGCTTAACATTGGCTTGGGGTAAGCGAGTACTTCTGCAAAAAAAGGATTGGCAAGGAAATGGATTGAGTCAAAGGAACTCCAAACGAAGAAAAACGCTTCCTAGCAAACAGCTCCACTGGAGACTTGAGCCCCCGGCTCCATGAGTGACTATCACAGCGAAGAGTTCAATGCTCTAACCACAAGGCTACCTGCCATTCAACGTTCTGCAATATGAAACTATAACGTCGACACAATATACCACAATACCATAGGGCAAGACCCACGGCCAAACTGGAGACTAGCCTAATGAGCGCTGATCGGATCAGCGACAGATTAACGACGTCTGCAGACCTCCACTGTTGGGCTAACGTTGCATTGTTCGTGATTAGGCCAGCCTCCAACTGCGCTCGCTGTGGGTCTCTGGGTCTGTCTGTCTGCCTATTTGTCTGTCTGTATGTCGGCCTGTATGTCTGTTTGTCTGTCTGTCTATCTGTCAGTCAGTCTGTGTCCTTGTCTGTGTGCCTGTCTTTCTTTTAGCCCGTCTGTCCGTCTTTCTGTCTGCATGTCTATCTGTCTGTCGCTCTGTCTGTCTAAGGTGGGTCGGTAGTTTAGTGATAATGGGGACGGGATAGCCTAGTGGTTAGAACATCACGCTCGCAATCTGACGACCCGGGTTCGAATCCCGTTCAAGGGGATATTTTCCCCTTGAGTTGACATCAGTGCAGACTCCACTCTCCCCACTGTCCTTCGGATGAGACTATAAACCGAGGTCCCGTGTGCGAACACACGCAGAACATCTTGCGCACACGTTAAAATCTGTTCCGATTTTCGAAAGAGTAGGCCATTGTGTGTCGGTGGGAACAGATGACAAAGTTTACAAAACTGCACACACACGGGGACTGGATGTAAACAAAGCACACGAGTGCTTATTCCATTATCCTCAATATAAAAGAATAAATGAAAAAAAAATGAATGAATGAAATAAGTACTCCTCAGATAAAACCTTGAGGTTGTGAATTAGAACCCGTCTATGTCTGAACTTTTCCCCCTAGCCTAGCCATTTGTTCGTGAGGAGCAGTTTGGGTCCTGATCTTCCAGATCAGTAGATAAACACACAGACACACAGACACACAGACACAGACACAGACACACACACACACACACACACACACACACACACACACAGATATGTATGTATGTATGTATGTATGTATGTATGTATGTATGTATGTATGTATGTATGTATGTATGTATGTATGTATGTATATATATATATATATATATATATATATATATATATATATATATATTATGTGTGTGTGTGTGTGTGTGTGTGTCTGTTGTGTCTGTCTGTCTGTCTGTCTGTCTGTCTGTCTGTCTGTCTGTGTCTGTGTGTGTGTCTGTGTGTGTCTGTGTGTGTCTGTGTGTGTAGGCCTATATAGGTAAATGTAAGGTACAAGTGTCCCAAAACCTTCATGGACGTAGGGGAGCGAGGCATCAGAGACCTCAGCTTCTCTAGGGGCCAGCATATTGAGGGCGGCGCCCATCTCCCTTCCCTCGCTGCTTTACCTTCCCTGACCCCAAAGAGGGCAGGTACCCATCTACAGCTGGCTGAACTGGGGGGACCGTACTGAACCCAAGGCGTGCGAACGGTCACCCATTCATATACGCCTATATGATGCAGACAGACAGACAGACAGACAGACGACAGACAGACAGACAGACAACACACACAGATCTACACATCCAGAAAAAAGACACCTCTCCCCACACCCACCTGTCTGCCACGGAGCAGCGCTGACGGGGACCGCGGTTACGAAAGTACATCTCGGTCTGCTGCCTGGTGGGGCCCAGGATGGGGAACCTCTTCCTCCTCTCCTCCCCCGCCACGCCCGTGGAGGGGGAAGCCATGGAGGAGGCCCCCGCGCATTCCTCTTTCATCCTCTTACTCCTCTCCGGAGCGCCGCCGCTGAGAAAAGGCCTGGGGAGGAGTGGGGAGGAGGACACGGTCGAGTCCATACTGGAGGACACGAGGGGGAGTCGGGTGTCCGGGTGGGAGAAAGAGGAGGAGGCGGCGGGGGGAGGGAAGGGGCCATCCGCGTAGGGGAAGAGGGAGAGGGGGGGTGGGTCAGGTTTCCACTGAGGCCCCCCTCGGCTGGGGCCCGCCGCTACCAGGACTGCCGGCATCCTGAGGCACCTGTACTGCTGATGCAGACACTGCTGGTAGCCTGAGGATACTTTCACCTGTAGGCCTACGCCACACGTGTTTACACGGTTGAACTGTTTCACAAGGTTCTACCCGGATCTAGTCTCACTGCCGGCATCTTGAGGCACCTGTACTGCTGCTGACACTGCTTGGTAGTCTGGGGAAAAGTGTGCAGTCCCTTGTCACCTGTAGGCCTACGCTGCACGTGTATACACGGTTGAACTGTTTCACAGGGGTCTACCTGGACCTACCCTCACTGCCAGCATCTTCACCACCTGTTACTGCTGCAGACACTGCCTGGTAGTCTGGTGATACGTGTGCAGTCACTTGTCACCTGTGCGCCTACGCTGCACGTGTTGTAAACTCTTTCACAGGGTTCTACCTGGTTTCACCCTCACTGCCAGCATCTTCACCACCTGCTACTGCTGCAGTCACTGCCCTGTAGTCTGGTGACGTGTCTGCAGTCACTTGTCACCTGCAGTCTGTTGCTGTACGTGCTGTGAACACGGTTGAACTCTTCCACAGGGTTCTGCTGAATCGTTCTGGTCTTGTTCTAGTTCTTCTTCTTCTTCTTACTTTTAAGTCATTCACTTCTGCTGTTTAAAGTATTGCACGACATTATTACTTGCACACATTCTGTTGTTGTTTTTCCAACACTGAAGTCGGTTCAAACAAAATGTTATTAGTTCTGATCAGCGTAGCACCAATACAAGAGATGAGTACAACAAACATTAAAATTTTCGTTTTTTCTTTGAATATCATTTCATGTACTTTACTGTTTCACATAGTTTCTTTTCGGTCATTCTGTTGTGTTGTGTTATGTTGTTTTACACTGCTCTGTCACTTTTACACGTTCTACAGCTTCACGTGTTCTTAACACTCATGGAATTTTTATCATTTCATTATTGTGATGTTTCACATTTTCTTTCTGGTTGTCAAAGTCTGCTGGATTATCTATTTTAGTTTGTTTGGGTTGCATAGTGTGTTGCCTCACGTGCTCTGTCACACATCACATGCATTTAAGGGCTTTATCTGTTCCCCAAGACTCATACATTCTGTATGTTCTGTCGTTCTCTGTTTTCTTGTTCTCTGCTCCATTGGTCTCTGTTCTCTGTTCTGACGTTCTATCGTTCCCTTTCGATCGATTCCTGTTCTATCGTTCCCTGATCTCTTATTCTCTTTTCTCTGTTCTCTCTTTCTCTGCTCTCGTTTTCTATGTTCTATGTTCTCTGTTTTTATCGTTCTCTGTTATCTGTTTTCTGTTCTAAGGTTCCCTGTTATCTTGTTATACGTTGTATCGTTCTCTGTTCTCTGTTCCCTCGTTCTATGCTCTCTGGTCTTCTCTGTTCTATCGCTCTCTCTTATCTGCTTCGTTTTATTCTTTACAAATTTTCAACAACTGCCATTGTCTGTTCTTCTGGTTCACCAAAAAAAAAAAAAAAGAAGTTGGTGTCCTGCTTTTTTTGGCCTTTTTCTACTCTTCTGTTAGTAGCGTGCAAGAGCCAAGACACCTGTAGCAGAGCAGCACCAGAGCACATGGGCTGGAGGTAGCCTCCATCTCATCCACTACTCCCACCCCTCAGCTCCTCCTCCCTCCTGCCTACAGTATCTGAAGTGAAGGGCGAATAACTTCCTAGAAGTGGGGCATCTTTTCTGAAGACTTTCTGTTATGGTCTTTCCCTGCAGTGTCTGTTGTCTGTTGTCCCTGCAGTGTCTGTTGTCTGTTGTCCTGCAGTGTCTCTTGTTGCCCTCTGTGGACAGAAAATATCACATTTTATGAAATGGTCCTTAGTACTGCAGTGATGAAAAGAAAAATGTAAAAGTCAGCTGTGTGTCTTCGTTTTAATATCTATTCACGTGTCTTCCGTCAGTTGGTTTTAAGTGGTGTGGTGGTGGTGGTGGTGGTGTGGTGGTGGTGTGGGGTGTGTGTGTGTGTGTGTGTGTGTTTGTGTTGTGTTGTGATGTAGTGTGGTGTGGTGTGGTGTGGTGTGGTGGTGGTGTGAGTGTGTGTGTGTGTGTACGCGCGCGCGCACAGAGCTTTCCTCTGTGTGTATGTGGTCGTGTGCAGGAATTGTGCTGCAATCCATAGACATACTTACTCCTGTAGGACTACAACAACAACAAATGCAATGTGCTCCAATCTATACACATTATTACTCTATGCGGAACAAAAGCAAAAATGCAGGTATTGTACTACTGCAGTTTGTAAACATATTACCAAAAACATAAATACAGCAATTGTACTACAATCTATAGACATATTTACTCCACGTGGAACAACATCAACAATGCATGGACTGTACTGCTGCAATATATAGACATTTTAACAACAACAAAAATGCAAGTATTGTGCTCAAATCTATAGACACACTCTGTATGAGACAAACATCACAAATGCAGCGATTGAACTGCAATCTATACACATACTTACTGTACAGGGGACAAAAGCAGCAATGCATGGATTGTACTGCTGCAATTTATAGACATTTTAACAACAGCAAAAATGCAAGAATTGTACTGTCGCAATCTATACACATACTTACTCCGTGCGAGACAAAAACAAAAATGCAGAGACTGCACAACAATCTATATACAGACTTACTACACCCAGTATATGAACAATAAAAATGCAGAGATGGAACTGCATTCTACACACATACTAACTCCACGGGAGACAACAGCAACAACAAAAATGCAGGGATTGTACTGCAATCTTTAGACATACTTACTTCACTGGAAACAACACAACAACAAAAATGTAGAGATGGAACTGCATTCTACACACATACTTATTTCACGTGGAACAACTACAACAAAAACGCAGAGGTTGAACTGCATTCTACACACAAACTTACTCCATGCAGAACAATAAAAATGCAGAGATTGAACTGCAATCTTTAGGCATACTTACTTCACACGAAACAACACAACAACAAAATATGCAGAGATGGAACTGTAATCTATGCGCATACCTACTCCAGGCGGAGACAACAACAACAACAAAATGCAGAGATCAAACTGCCATTGTTAGACATACTTACTCCACGCCCAGACCACAACAAAGCAGGCAGGCCCGGCCCTAAAGCCAGTGATTACAGGGACAGGTCCTTTGTTCCACAGCCGAGCTGGGCCTTTGCCATAAGCTGACTGATCTGAAGCCAGTGAACTGTCATAGGTTTATGACACCACACCCCATAAGCTGTTATGTGGCCCTATGAAACTTAACCTTGGGTTAACAGCCTGATTCAGACGAGGGAAGGAAGAAAGAAAGAGGAGTAAAGGAAGAAAGAATAGAAAGAAAAGAGAGAAAAGGGAGGAAGGTAGGAAGGAAGTAAGGAAGGAGGAGGGAAGAAGGAAGGAAGGGATAAAAGAAAGAAAGAAGGGAAGGGAGAAGGAAGGAAGAAAAGAAGGAAAGAGGGAAGGAAGGAAGAAAGAAGAGAAAAGAAGAAAAGAAAGAAAAATGAAAGAAGAAGAAAGAGAGAGAAAGAAGGAAATAAAAAAGAAAAGAAAGAAAAAGAAAAGAAAAGAAAGAAGAGAAGAAAAAAGAAGACAGAAGAAAAAGAAGTAGGAAGAAAGAAAGTAATGAAAGAAAGGATAGGGAGCAAGAAATAAAGACCCAAAAGAAGGAAGAAGAAAGAAGAACAAGGAAAGAGAGAGAAGAAAAGAAAGAAATGAAAAGAAAAGAAAGAATATAGATACACAGAAAGAAGTGAACAATTAACAAAGCTTATCGTTGGGGAGCTTTTAGAAAGAAGAAAGAAGAAAAAAAAGAAGAAAGAAGAGCATCCCCTTGCCTACATAATATACACTTACTTGCAGGTTAAGGTGTATTTGTTTACATTGAAATACGTATTTAATGGTAATGTCTCTGTGTTGTTTTGTTTTGTATATTTTATTATTTGCTTTAGGAATTTAACCCGTGAGATCGTTTTCTGTTGGATTTTGGTTGCGAGTCAGCTTGTTCTATTTCGTTATTATGCATCATGTAAATTCATTGTATTTGATGTATATAAAGTGCTAAATCACATGAAATGTTTGAAGAAGAAGAAGAAGAAGAAGAAGAAGAAGAAGAAGGAAGAAGAAGAAGAAGAAGAGAGAAGAAGAAGAAGAAGAAGAAGAGACATTTGATCACTTCTTTCTTTTTATTCGTTCTCTCTCTCTCTCTCTTGTTGATTCTTCGTCTAATTCCTTTTCTTTTTGTTTATTTGTTTCTCTTTCTTTTGTCTTTTTTGTTTGTTCCCGGAAAAAAATACAAGTTCTCTCTCTCTCTCTCTCTCTCTCTCTCTCTCTCTCTCTCTCTCTCTCTCTCTCTCTCTCTCTCTCTCTCTCTCTCTCTCTCTCTCTCTCTCTCTCTCCTCTCTCCTCATCTCTCAGTAGGGGATTATGTGGTTGAATAGATATCTCTCTCTCCTTTCTTTAAATCATAGGTTGAACTTTTGTTGTTTGTGGTGGTTGTTTTTGTGCGGGAGGGGGTTGCTATTGTCATTATTTTTGTTTGTTCGTTTGGTTTGGATTGGGGTTTTGTTTTTGTTTGTTTTGGGTTGTTTTGCGCGCGCACGCGCTTGTGTTGTTTGTGTGTGTGTGTGTGTGTGTGTGTGTGTGTGTGTGTGTGTGTGTGTGTGTGTGTGTGTGTGTGTGTGTGTGTGTGTGTGTGTGTGTGTGTGTGTCCCCTTTCGTAAGAGTAGGCCATTGTGTGCCGGTGGGGACAGATAACATTTACAAAACTGCATACACCGGGGACTGCATGAAAAAAGCACAAGAGGTGCTTATCCCATTATCCTCGATATAAAAGAATAAATCAAATCAAATCAAATCAAATCAAATCTCTCTCTCTCTCTCTCTCTCTCTCTCTCTCTCTCTCTCTCTCTCTCTCTCTCTCTCTCTCTCTCAAATAGTTTTGCTTCCATTCGACCCCCGCCCCCCCCCTCCCCTCTCCCCCTTTTGTTCTCACATCGCCCCTCGCCCTAAAGAGAATGATTAAATCGCAGATTACTAAGAACTCAGAAATGTACTACAGCGACCTAAACCCCTTACTTATTTCAACGCTTGCTGCTCATGTATAAAAAGAAGAATACTTAGGTGTGCAGCGTTGAGCTGTTTAACCACTATAGGTGCTCTGATTGGTAAGTAGGGCCCACAAAACCAATCAGAAAGGACTGTTCCTACTGTGGCGAAGTAATAGTGTATGTGCTGCGTGTGTGAGCTGCCTGTAATTGATACATTTGGAATGAGACCCTTTGTGAGAAACACCTAGAATGAGACAAGCGAGAGGTTCTTCTTTCTTCCTAGAGTTGATGTCTTATAAAAGACTTTTCACCTCTTAGCCCCCCCCCCCCTCCTTCCTCCCACTACTCCACCTCTCCTCCCTCTGCTACCGTTGGTTTACTGAACGGAACAGGATGATAACGAGTTGACATACTAACGGGCTCGCGACCGAGAAACACTCTCCTTCCCCCCTCACACTCACTCACACAACATAGTATTACACACGCACGTACGCACGCATGCACGCACGCACGCACGCACACAAGCACATACACACACACGCACGCACGCACGCACACACACACACACACACACGCGCGCGCGCGCGCGCCCGCGCGCGCGCGAAGTGAGAAATAAACTGTAATTCTGTTTCGTTGACAGAGAGAGAGAGAGAGAGAGAGAGAGAGAGAGAGAGAGAGAGAGAGAGAGAGGAGAGAGAGAGAGAGAGAGAGAGAGAGAGAGAGAAGAGAGAAGAGAGACAGAGAAGAGAGAGAGAGAGCAGAGACAGAGAAGAGAGACAGAGGGGAGAGAGGCAGAGGAGAGACAGAGAGAGAGAAGAGACAGGACAGAGAGAGATAGGATAGGATGTGGTGTGTGTGTGTGTGTGTGTGTGTGTGTGTGTGTGTGTGTGTGTGTGGTGTGTGTGTGTGTGGTGGTGGGTGGTGGTGTGCATGGTGTGTGTGTGAGTGCGTGTGCGTGTGTGTATGTGCGTGCGTGTGTGCGTGCGTGCGCATATGTGTATGTGTGTGAGTGCGTGCGTATGTGTGTGCGTGTGTGTGTGTATTTGTATGTACACGCGGTACGAGCGCCAAGGGAGGAGGGAGGCATTGGTTGTGAAAGCCTACCTAAAGACATCAGAGGTGGAGTAGAGGGTAGGTAGTTAGCAAACACAATATGTTCCTACAGCAACTTTTTAGAACAAACCCAAGCCGTTTAATTCGAAAGGACTTGGAACATCCAGAATATTGATAATATGATTCAGTCCTGGGGACGGGATAGCTCAGTGGTAAGAGCACTGGCTTTCCCCCGGCCAAAGTTAAGCAGCATTGAGCGTGGTTACCAACTGGATGGGTGACCGTTTGCGCGCCTTGTACCTGCCCTCTTTAGGGTCGGGGAAGGTAAAGCAGTGAGGGAGAGAAGATGGGCACCGCCCTCAATATGCTGGCCCTAGAGAAGCTGAGGTCTCTGTTGCCTTCCTGCCCTACGACTACATCGGTTATGGGACACCTTTACCCTTTACATTTTCAGTCCTAAAGAATATAAAAAAAACAGGGCTGGGTTGGGTGGGTGTCACGCCCGGGTGCACTCCTCAGGAAGAGAAGAATGTAATACCTTTGTGAATAGACTGTATTCTATAGCAGTGCTGGCTGGGTTATCTCGTTCACATACTTCATAACACTTAATCCTGACACCCCATCCTCTCTCTCTCTCTCTCTCTCTCTCTCTCTCTCTCTCTCTCTCTCTCTCTCTCTCTCTCTCTCTCTCTTCTCTCCCCCCCTCTCCTCTCTCTCTCTCTCTCTCCAGGCATACAACCCCCACCACAATTTATTGCTTTATTCCTGGGGTCTTCAAGTGTAAGCTTTAATTCTATGTTGGCTTTCTTTTCAGGAGTGAGTTCTTTGTATACAAAGTGCCAGAATGATTTTCTCTGCGTGAGGTATGCTACAAATGAATATTTTCTGTGTGAGGTAGTTGACGAATAATTATTTTCTGCATGACGTATGTTACGAATTACTGTTTTCTCTGTTTGAAGAAATGTTACTATAATTTTTTGTGAGGTATGTATTTATTTTTTTAGGTCAATTATAAACGATTCTTTTTTTTGCATGAGGTGTGTCACAAATGAGTTCTATTTCAGCGTAAGGTATGTTACAAATGACTAATTATTTCTTCTTTTTTTTTGCGTGAGACTTGTTACGAATGATTTTTTTTCCGCGTAAGGTAGTTTATGCACCATGTTTTCAGCGTGAGGTACATTACAAAAGATTTGTTCTGCATGAGGTATGTTAGGATTGTTTTCTTTCTGCTATGTTACAAATGTTTTTTTTCTGAAAGAGATACATTATGAGGGATCTTCTTCCTGCATGAGATAGCCTCTCTTCTCTGCATCCCCTTATTAGGTGGGGTGGGTAGTGCCTGGCCTTCTCCTGTGCTTGTGACTCTGCAGGAAGTCTGTCCACTTGCATCAGCAGACACATTCGACTTCAGAGCAGTTCATTTTAGTGTAAGATTCATGCTGGGTATAGTCATTTTTCGGTAACCGACCGAACGCTGACATAAATTACGGAATCTTTAACATGCATATTTGATTATCTTCAGAACGAAGAACAAAAAAAAAATGAAGGCACAGGCAGGTCTGCGTTTCAAGTTGACCTTAGAAATCGTAAAAAAAAAAAAAACACACCAACTCTACATCTGAAAAAACGGACCTTTTGTTCAGGTTTATTGGGCAGATGCCTTGATTTCTCACTATATGTTCCAGACATTTTGAAACACAGGAAGTGGAGATATCTATCACCTTATACTGCAGGCTACTGTCAGAACGACAACAAGGTCAGACAAGGTCCACACTTTCTATGTGTGAGTGTGCGTGCGTGCATGCGTGCGTGCGTGCGTGCATGCGCGCGCGCGTCCGGGCGTGTGTGTGTGTCTGTCTTTTGTTTTGTTGTAGTTTAATTTAAAGTCTGTCTACACTTGGCGATACTAGACGTGGCTGTGGGGGGATGGGGGGGGGGGGGAGAGGTGGGTGGGATGGGGGGGGGGGGGTTACATGCGGTGATCGTTGACTGCACTTGCAAGTTGAACAGAATGCAAATCAGGTGCATACTTAGCTAAACTTAGCAGAGACCCACGCAGCGAACAAATGTGTCTCTGCATAAAGGATTTAATCCTGAAACACATGTCTATAGTCTACCTCCCCCACCCCCTTCTTCCCTCTTTTCTTCTTTCTCTCCTACCACCTTCTTTTTCTCTTTACTTAGTTCTCTCCTATGTCTTAGTTATCTCCCATGTCTTAGTTCTCTTAGTTCTCTCCCATGTCTTAGTTCACTCAGTTCTCTGCTATGTCTGTCACCAGGATCATACAGACTATACTCTCTTTTCTTTCGTTGTGATGTGGTCTAACCTAAACGTTTCAGACCAGGATGAGGCAAAGTACAAA
>CM060333.1:45925711-46030711 GCA_030674155.1 Stramonita haemastoma | reverse complement strand
CTCTCCCATGGTGGAAGAATGGTAGGTAGTAGGGGGTGAGGGAGGGAGTTGGGGGGGGGGGGGGGGAGGAGAGGGGAACAGCAACTTATGTTAGATCTTCAGAACCAACAGTGAAATAGGTGAGACGGCTGGAGTAAGTAAGGCTAATCCCCAACAGTACCTCAAGCGTGCAACATACCACGCGCCTGCTCGCTCCGCTGGCCAGTTTCTCAACGAGGTAAAAGAACCGAACTGAAGCTTGAAAAAAAAAAAAGAAAAAAAAAAAGAGAAAAAAAAAGCGGTGCCTGCATGGGGGCAGGTGAAACAGTTTAATATTAACAGTGACGGATACTACTTCAGCCGAGTGGTTAAGACTCTTAGCCTTTAATTCCATGGGTTCATGAAGTGGCGGGTTCAAATCTTGGCAGTGGCATCTGGTGCTAGCAACCGGGCGCGGGCGCGGGCGCGGGCGCGTACACACACACACACACACACACAAAGAGAGAGAGAGAGAGGAGAGAGAGAGAGAGAGAGAGAGAGAGAGAGAGAGAGAGAGAGAGAGAGAGAGAGAGAGAGAGAGAGAGAGAGAGAGAAACAAAGACAGAGATAGAGAGAAAACTAAAAGAAAAAAAGACAGAGGAAACAGAAGCGAGGGGAACAATTTTTCCCTTGCGCTGCCTCATCTTCTGTGCTGTTTCCACGCCGCTCATTTCAATCTCCCTGCCAAAGCCATAGGCCTGCCCAGATTCGTTATGTCTCAACCTCAGGGTCGGAAGTCCGCAAGGAGCCCATCAATATTAGGCTGCTGTGGGGCCACCATCCAAAGGGGCCATGCACTGCTGCTGGGTCACTTTGGTGGTGTCCAGTGGTGCCTGTTCTGAGCTAACATTCGTAGGACACCACCTACTTAAACCCCTGCTGAGCCTAACAACAGTATTAGCTCAGTCGCTGAGCCAACCCCGGCCAGGTGGCAACCACTATACGTCCCTCCAACGACCATTCCCCGCGAACCTCCAACCCCAAAGGCTTTGACACAAACTCACCACAGGCACAGAAGTGTATTAGGAAACCGAATATGAGGTCACCATGAGACCAGAGCTGTTGCGACTACTCAATTAGAGATGTGTGTGTGTGTGTGTTTGCGCGCGCCCGTGTGTGTGTGTGTGTGTGTGTGTGTGTGTGTGTGTAATAGTAATACATGGAATTTGTATAGCGCTATCTCTTGTAAAGACAAATCAAAGCGCTTGCATTTGACCTACAGAGCCACAGATCATGCTGCCACCAGGCGCAAAGATCAACGACGAACAACGATGATCAACTGTTGTTGTCTTGTTGCTGCTGTAGGCTACACTTTAGAGCGCAAAGCCTGGGCAAGTATGTATGGAGGGCAAGCTGTTACCCATGCAGCAGACCCCCCTTCTCCACGGCACTGGAATGATCCATTGGAAGGGCATTGACCGATACGAATGGTTCCAGTACCGTTGCCATATGCCTACAGCCCCGAGCCGCTCTGGGACTCCAACTCCCCGATTTTTCCTCAGGGATGGTGTCTAAACACGACACCTGTGTGCATGCTGGTTTGTTATAATTTTGTCATCCGCTCCTACCGGCACACGATGGCCTACTCTTCCGAAAGGTGGAACGGGGTTTTAACGTGTGCGCAAGATGTTCTGCGTGCATTCGCACACGGGGCCTCGGTTTCGAGTCTCATCCGAATGACTTTGACATTCAGTTCGATTTTTTCGTCAAACTGGGAAGAAAGGGCGAGGCTGGGTTTCGAACCCAGAAACTCACGATTTACATATTGGCAGGCGAACGTCTTAACCATTCTGCCACCGTCCTTCCCTTGGTGTGTGTGTGATGGTCAATGATAATGATGATGATGTAATGATGCTACTATGGAAGTGCATATTATTCTTTGAGACTATTTGACAGGGTTGTACTCTAGACTTGCTGTCATAGTAAGTCTACATCCCGGCGTCAACAAGGCCCTAGAGATACAGACACCTACAGTGCTGGTCAGGTAATTTGAGCAACACTTTCATACTCCCATCCGTAAAGTGAATGAAGCTCGGCTGTGTAGTCCAAGTTTTCCCACTGAGCCTACAGCACACTCATTGTGGGCAGAAACTGGCTGGAGTCCAAAAACTGGTCGAAACCGCGACCTTCTAGTCAGAAACTAACCACTGCGCCATGGCAGCTGGTAAAAGAAGGGAACTTGGTAGTAAGACTGCACTGAGACATAGTAACACACACAAACACACACAAACACACACACACACGCACACACACACACACACACACACAGGGGGGGGGGGGGGGGGTTTAGACAAACATAGACAGACAGACAGGTCGAGACAGATTGACAGACAAGAAAGAGACACAAGACCGAGACAAGCAAACAAGGCAGACACAGACAGACAAGACATACAGAGAAAAACTGAAGAGAGCGGCCTCAGCTGACAGCGATCCGAAACCTAAAGATAAGGAAAGTGTTGACACCTTGTTGCTGTCAACGCTGATATGACTTACAAGCACCTAGGTCTACATCTACCTGAGTAGTCTTGTGTCATGTACTTCGATAGATAGGGCAAACACACTCTCTCTCTCTCTCTCTCTCTCTCTCTCTCTCTCTCTCTCTCTCTCTCTCTCTCTCAAAATTGCAAAAGAAAGAAAATTGCCTCCAAAACATATCAGTTAAATAAGATTAAACACTGTCTTAATCTGAATGCAAGAAAAATATTTTTTCATTCATTTATTCAGTCTAGTGTGGATTATGCATCTACACTATGGGACCTAGCCAGTAATAACCTATTCAAACCATTAATCAGTATTCATAAACGAGCTGTCAAAATAGTAATAGATAAGTCATCTTCACTGACATTTTCAGATTACAAAAATGTAAATATTCTGCCTCTCAAAACAAGATTGTTGTTAAATAAAGGTGTACTAATGCATAAAATCCTTCATGGTAATGCCCCATCTTCCTTAAGCAGCATGTTCAGTATAAACGACTCTCGACATTCACATAAAATCAACCTCCCTTTACCAACCATTACTCTGTTTAAATCAAGTCTAATATATTCTGGGAGCTGGTTTTGGAATAGACTCCCAACCTTTCTAAAATATGAATCAAAGTTTTCAAGATTTAAGTTTTTGTTGTATGATTTTCTGATGACTCATGAAAATGTCACTCTGCTTTCACCACAAATGTTTTGATACCACTAGAAATCTCAATTACATGAATTTTTTCCTCGGATAGTACAGTTAGTTTCTGTTGTTATGCATTTCTGTTATTTTATTATTATTATTATTATTATTATTATTATTATTATTATTATTATTATTATTATTATTATTTATTTTTTGTTTGTTTGGGTTTTTTTGGTGTGTTTTTCATTGTTCATATATACATTTAATCTGTCTCTGTCTCTATGTCTCTGTCTGTCTGTCTGTCTGTCTGTCTGTCTGTCTCTGTAATGTTTTTCTATTTCTTGCTTGCCTTTCGGTGTGTGTGTGTGTGTGTGTGTGTGTGTGTGTGTGTGTGTGTGTGTGTGTGTGTGTGTGTGTGTGTGTGTGTGTGTGTGTAGGGGGGATCGGGAGAGAGAATGAGTACTACTTTCTTTGGATTTTTGTGACTATGCATGTTTTTCCCATGATTTTTTTCCCTCTTGTTATTAAGCTTTTTTTTTTTTTTTATGCTCGTTTTTCTATTTCTATTTCTTATTCGTTTGTTTTTTGTTGTTTTTTTTCCCGAGGGCTGGATGTTAAAAAAGCATGTAGTGCTTAATCTATTACCCTCTGAAAAATAAAATTTGTTCAAAAATTTGTTCTTCTCTCTCTCTCCTCTCTCTCTCTCTCTCTCTCTCCTCTCTCTCTCTCTCTCTCTCTCTCTCTCTCTCTCTCCTCTCCTCTCTCTCTCTCTCTCTCTCTCTCTCTCTCTCTCTCTCTCTCTCTCGTAAAAGTGTTAAGAAGGCTTCTTTCAGGGAAAAAAGTCAGCCAAAGAATAGAATATCAGTCGACAGATAGTTTCAACATTTCAAAACCTTGTTGGAATGAGTAACATTGTCGTATTCAGAAAAGGTGGTTATTTACCTGTTCATGAAAAATGGTTATACAGTGGAAAAGATATGCCTGTGATTAATGTATATAAATACTTAGGAATCTGTTTTTCCTACAAAGCTTAGTTTTACAATTGCATGTAAACATCTGGCAAGTTTAAGTGAACGAAGCTCCATAGATCTATTTGTTTTGAAAAAAATACGATTTGGAATAGTAATTCTTTCGAGATGCCCATCAAGATACTAATTTTGACGCACTAATACAACCCATTGTGTTTTATGGTGCTGAAATTTGGGCTCTGGATGGAGCTAGCTGTAATACATTGTGAATCGGTGCACCTTTGCTTTAAAGCAGTTTTTAGACTTAGACGAACACCTAATGGTATTTCATTATTTGTTTTCTGTAAAACTTACAGGTATCCCCTCTCTCTGTTAAATCTCCTGTAAGATGCATTGGATATTGGATAATGATTCTGCAAATGGATGAGAGCAGACTACCTTTTAAATCTTACAAGTTGCTTTATGATCATGTCAAAGTGAAAAAAAAAACAGCTGGGCTACATAAATATGTACCTGTTTATGTGAACTTGGGTTTGGATTTGTTTGGCTCAGTCAAGGTGTTCAGATTGTAGAGAACTTATAAACGTTTTTAGACAAAGACTGATTGACTGCCGATGTCAGCTATGGAGCCATCATATATAAAGCAATGAAAAATATCAAATGTATAAATTTATAAGTTCACATGCCAAACCTTGTCTGAAGCTTGATATCGACATATGTTTAAACAGAATTTTGTGTGAGTTTAGACTTGGTGTATCAGACATAAATGTTTATATTTAAAGACAGAACATGACGTTGATGACCTCAGGTTGATAAACCCATTATGTAAGCAAGCACCCGAGGATGACGTAAATCTTGTGTTGTGCTGTCCTGCACAAGAGGACAACAGGCAAAATTACATTTATAAACCTGTCCTAACTGATTTAGACTCTTGTTTACTCGTGGAGTCTACTCATCTTGAAATCGTGCACAGCCTCACTTTATATTAATTCTCTCTCTCTCTCTCTCTCTCTCTCTCTCTCTCTCTCTCTCTCTCTCTCTCTCTCTCTCTCTCTCTGGATGGTGGTCTTAAAGCAACGTACCTGACTAGAAAGCCAGAGGTCTGAAGGCCTACCTGCCTAGAGAACCAGAGGTATGAAGACAACATAGGCCTACCTGCCTACAGAGCCAGAGCCAGAGGTCTGAAGGCAACACACCTGCCTAGAAAACCAGAGGTCTGAAGGCAACACACCTGCCTAGAAAACCAGAGGTCTGAAGGCAACACACCTGCCTAGAAAGCCAGAGGTCTGAAGGCAACACACCTGCCTAGAAAGCCAGAGGTCTGAAGGCAACACACCTGCCTAGAAAGCCAGAGGTCTGAAGGCGACACACCTGCCTAGAAAGCCAGAGATTGCTGTTTTGAATCCCTTCTGAACCCTGACCTTCCCCACACACTACGCCATAAGTGGTGGTCATGTTGTCTCTTGAGGAGACAGTAAACCCAGACTCTTATGTGCAATATACATTTAGGGTAAGGTTGGGGGGGGGGGGGGGGTCACCAAAATAAAAAGAGAGAACAAAACGGCAGCAAGAAAATTTTGTTCTGGAAAAAAAGCCACTGTGGTTAAAGCAAAACTGTTCTATTGTTATTTCTTTATTTATTCTTTTATATCAAGGATAATAGAATAAGAACTCATGTGCTTTTTTTTTACATCCAGTCCCCGTGTGTATTCAATTTTGTAAATCTTGTCTTCTGTTCCCACCAGCACACAATGGCCTACTCTTACGAAAAGCGGAACAGGGTTTAACGTGTGTGCAAGATGTAGGCGCTATTTTCCCAAAATGAGTGAGTACCGTCGGTAATAAGACTACTCAGAGCAACAAAAAGCTTGGAGCTATTATCATATGGTGTTTCGTCAAAGGGGTCATCCTTCCTCTATATTTTAACTTCTAATGATATACTACATGAAGTAGAATATGAGGTACTTCATGGTCCATCCTGTACTTAAATGTAGTAAGTAAACTTCAATTTTTGACAAAAATTATGAAAGGCTATATGAAGAAGATTTGTGGCTGAAACCTATCAGTTATAATAAATCATCCTCTCCACCATACCCAGATCTGTTATGCCACATCCTCAGTGTCGGTAGCCCACAGAGAACCCATCAAAGCCAGGCTGCTGTGGGGACACCAGCCAGAGGGGCCCTGCACTGCAGGTGGTTCAGTTTGGTTGTGCTCAATGGTGCTTGTTCTGAGCTAGAATATGCAATACACCATCTACTAAGCAGAGCCAGACTAAGTAAGATTTTTGCGTACACCATGTTACCCTCCACCACCCCCACCACCCCATTTAGGTAACTGCATTCTGACTTAAGGGATGATGTCTATAGACTAGACCAGTGTGTGGCTTTTTTTTTTTTTTTTAAAATTTTGTCATCCATTCCTATAGGCATGAAATGGCCTGCTCTTCCAAAAAGCACAAGAGGGCTTATTCCACTATCCTTGAAAAAAAAAAGAATAGGTAAATAAATGAATAAAAGGGAGAAGGGGTTGTCAATGTGAACGCAAGATGTTCTGTGTGCATTCCCACACAGGGCTTTGGTTTATACTATAGTCTCATCTGCAGGACTTTAGACAATCAGTTCAATTTTCTTGTCAAAATGGGAGAAGGGGCAAGGCTGGGAATTGAGTCTTGGACCTCACAGTGATCCTTTTTTTTATAATAAATTATTTATTCATTAATTTATTTATGATAATTATTATTTTATTATAATTTTTTTCACAGTGATACTTGATGAAGCAAGTCTAGGAGCTAGGCCAGCAAGTCATTCCATTTCAGAATTGTCCGCATGGCATCTAATTCACTCCTACTGCTAGTCTTCCCTCTATGGTCTGTTTCTCTGCCAAGAACACCTGAAAAAAGTAAATGAAAAAAATGACATAAAAAAGGCTGGCAGGATTTGGTTTGGTTTGAAGTATTTTCTTAATGATGGTTGCAAACCATTCGTGCTGAATACGACTTTTATTCCCTGTAATATTTGATTCAAATGACACACACCACACACACACACACACACACACACACACACACACACACACACACACACACACACACATATAGAAGTAGAGGCATACACTCACACGGAGAGAAAGAAACAAGAGAGAGAGACATACAGACAGACAGACAGATGGAGAGAGAGAGAGAGAGAGAGAGAGAGAGAGAGAGAGAGAGAGAGAGAGAGAGAGAGAGAGACAGACAGACAGACAGACAGACAGACAGACAGACAGACAGACAGACAGACAGACAGACAGAGACAGACAGTACCAGATGCACATAAGAGAAAATTCATGCTAAAGCTGAAGACCAAAGAAACAAACACCCAGTGACATTAATTTTTCTCTCTTTTTAATAACTATGTAATGAAAATACACAAGAAAAATTTTAAAACAGTACATAGAAATTGTCACAACACTACTTTAAACTGTGTGTGAGTGTGGTGTGTGTGTGTGTGTGTGTGTGTGTGTGTGTGTGTGTGTGTGTGTGTGTGTGTGTGTGTGTGTGTGTGTGTTTGAAAGTCCAAGTCAAACTTTTATTTCCAGATGGTACATTGAATAAGCTATGCATTTATCTTATCAAAAAAATCGATCTGATGTGTGTGTGTGTGTGTGTGTGTGTGTGTGTGTGTGTGTGTGTGTGTGTGTGTGTGTGTGTGTGTGTGTGTGTGAATGTGAGTAGTTAAAAAAAAATTTTTTTATAAAGCTTTACAAATAAATCAATGACAGTGCAAGAAAATACAACAGTGCATCAACATGCATATACAAAAATCTATGTTCAAAAGCATATGATAAAAACAGGATCCCCAAACCCTTCTAAAATGCTCTGTGTGTGTGTGTGTGTGTGTGTGTGTGTGTGTGTGTGTGTGTGTGTGTGTGTGTGTGTGTGTGTGTGTGTGTGTGTGTGTGTGTCTGTGAGTGAGTGAGTGAGTGAGTGAGTGAGGGGTGTGTGTGTGTGTGTGTGTGTGTGTGTGTGTGTGTGTGTGTGTGTGTGTGTGTGTGTGTGTGTGTGTGTGTGAGTAGTTTTTTTTTAATTATAAAAAGCTCTAAAAATAAATCAACAACAGTGCAAGAAAATACAACGCAGAAACATCAACATGCATATACAAAAATCTATGTTCAAAAGCATATGATAAAAATGGGGATCCTCAAACCCTTCTAAAATGCTATGTGGGGTGTGGTGTGTGTGTGTGTGTGTGTGTGTGTGTGTGTGTGTGTGTGTGTGTGGTGTGTGTGTGTGTGTGTGTGTGTGTGTGTGTGGGTCTGTGTCTGTGTGTCTGTGTGTTAGTTTGTTCAATATCTTAAAGTGATTCAATGTCTTAATGTGATTTAATGTCTTTTCAAAGTAACTGATGTTAGATATGTGTGTGTCTGTCTGCGTGTGTGTGTGCATGCCTATGTGCGTCAGTCCATCCATCTGTGTTAATATTGTTGCTGTTGTTGTTGTTACATTTTTTTCCTGGATAATGTTATGGCAATGAATACATCATCAAATAACACATATATTAGTATGAATAATAAAAGAAAGAAAAAGTAAATCACTTCGAGTTCATTCAGCCAACTCTACTCCTGATGAACTAACATCAGTTCAAGTGTTCTTAACCACTGCGTTGAGCCAGCATTAACAATGACAGTCCTGCATGCAAGCAAAACACGATTACCTTTTAATTCTAAGTGATTTTACTTGTAGTTCATGTTTTATTAGAGAAAATTTGAGAACAGAAAACGGTATGGCTTTACTGTATGTGTCATACTGCCATGAAGTACGAAACATTCCTATAAAAATACAAACCAAGATGGAATTAACGGGTTCTGTTACAGACCAGTTTTCTAACGCCTTTTGTCACTCCTATTAGTATCACATAGGTTTGTGCACACCTTCGGTGCGACTAGAAGCATGACATTTTTGTTCACTTTTTCCAAAACCAGACTGAGATAGATTCTCATTGAATGGGCAAATGTGCAAAATTTGAGATTAATTATCACACAGTATGATGTTTGCAAATGACAATGGGATTTTATGCAAATCTTTATGCATCCATGGGGTTCATCAAAAACACAGAGAAACTTGCCATTCCTTAGAATATTCTCAAAATTGCCAGCAAAAATAGGCACAAGTTTCCAAACTACGCTTTTCAGTTTCATTTGTGTAAAACTGTTTTTGAGCTGTTTTCAATATTTGGACCACATCAAAACTGTTTTTGAGCTGTTTTCAATATTTGGACCACATTTCCCATTCCATAATAATCTGAAATGCTCACTATTTTTGTTTTCCACCTTTGATGATTCTGTATTGCATTCCTTACTGTCTTCCCCACCCCCCACCCAAAAAAAAAAGCACATCAAAAAGTAACACAAGTTCAGTTGCCATAGCAGGAAGTGAGCTTCCTGCATATAAAAATCATATGTAGAGACTGGCTGCATGAACTTGTAGTGAATTAAACACACCATGATACTGGTGATCACACATATGTAGGTGACACAGACTGAAGAAAGAAAATGTGAAATCCAAAAGAATTCAAAATCAAAATGACAAGAAGAAAAAATGGAGATGCAACATCATAATAACCCCCCCCCCCCCCCCCCCCCCCCCCCCCCCCCCAAAGCTTTCTGATCTCATTCACCAAGGAACCAAATGTCTTTTGAGTATATGTCAAACACATAACACAATGATAAAAGGTAAAGCAAAACAATTCATCCCTGTCCACCTCACTCCCTACACCTCTTTCCATCCCTTTCCAAGCTCTTCACTTCAATCCACCCACCTACATGCAGTACACTACATAAAAAATATAAAACTTTAAAAATTCAAAAAAAGAGAAAAACAGGTTTTAAAAAATACACACAGTTACTTTACATATGTACAACATATCTGCCAGGCTGGGACAGTATCCAACACTGCCTAGCGCCTTCTCTCCTCTCTCCAACACAGTCTCCCTCCCCATAGGCTGTGCAAAACTCTGTGTGTGTGGTGTGTGTGTGTGTGTGTGTTGTGTGTGTGTGTGTGTGTGTGTGTGTGTGTGTGTGTGTGTGTGTGTGTGTGTGTGTGTGTGTGTGTAGTGAGTGCGTGTGTGCATGCATGTGTGGAGTGAGTGAGTACCTGTGTGTGTTTTCTTTTTAATGACTATGGCCCTAATGCTCCTGCCTCCACCTACCCACTTTTTCCCAGTCCATCACAGACAGGGCTAACCATCAGCTTGTTCTGCCTGTAGCGACCTTAAATCCAACAATTGACAAGGAACAGCAGAAGGAGCAATCAATGATGAGCTGCTGTGAGCCCTTAAAGCAGACCAGACAGGCCCTGCACTGCTGACGGGCTACTTAAGCGACATTCAATGATTTGTCTTGAAACCAGCTCCTACAGAACACCACTGGGGGACCTGCAGCCACCCTGGGATGGTGACTCCCATCACTGTCCCCACACATCCGCAGCTTCCCCAGACTTTGAAATGAACCAAATTGGCAGTCAAGGGAGCGGAGCAGACCTCGAAACAGGACGCCACAATTCATATCACAACCTCAGATTCTACACAGTTTTTGCTGTTGTTTTTTTTTAATGAGGGGGGGGGGGGGGATGGGGGGGATCAAGGCATATCATGATGATGGAGAGCTACAGCTTAGTGCCAATATCTACGTACTGACTTGGCTAGCAGCTCATCCTTTCATGATGATATAGCACCTTGACATCTACCACACTTACACACACAGATCAACAGAATAAGTAGCAGCAGTGGTGCTTCCCTTATTTCCTTTCCTGACAAAACTGTACGCTTACAAGAAACTCTGACAGGTAGATTTTCTAGTTTAAGATGAGGATATAAACATGTTTTTAATTAAAGATCACTCTTCCAATTTGGTTGCAGTTTCTGCATTTTAAAGCTAGGGAATCATCGTAGATTTTTGATAAATATTGTTGCGTTACGTTATAAAAAAGCCCAACAACTTAAAAAAAAAAACAAGTGTGAATTAAGCGCCTCCTCAGCAAATCCTACTGAGCAAACTTAGACATGAAGTAAAAATATAATCGATTTGTCAATATATTTATACATATATCTCTAAAATATATCAATTTCATCATCCCTTAAAATCTTAAAAGAAAAAAATATAACAAAGCAAGAAACACTTTGAAAAGCTTTTTATTTTTATTTTTTTACTTTGTGACTGCATTGCCTTGCAGTAGAACAACAAGAATTGCTCTGACCATAGTTTTACAGAATGACAGTGCACTGCCTGTATGTTGCAGGATGTATGGTCTGCATTACAAATAGCCTTACAAGAATGAAACACAGAGCTCATTAATTTGTTAGAATGGTTTATGACCACTATTGGAAGAGAATTCTCAGTATTCCATGGACCTTTCTTCACCTGTGCTATCATCAAAGAACATGAGAGACGATAAAGATCCATCCAGTCCCAGCCTTTCCTGACTGGACTGCAGAGACTTTTCACAGCCTTTGACACTACTGACCAGGGGTAAGAAATGGGAGAGGAACAAGCCTTTATGTGGGCAGACCACACAGAAACAGACATAATAGCAAAAGAAGACTTCTATCCCATTTTTTATACTATGACCTATCTGCAACATGTGGATAAATGCCAGACCAAAGTCCTCCTCCTCATATCGAACCATAAATGATTCATATTTGGGCACTGAAGCGAAGAAGCCTTACTCTCTTTCATGACTGTTATGTACCAGTCTGTGCAAAAATCAGCATAGAGGGGAAAGGCTATTATTCATTCACTGCCATCATATGCTTAGTCAGAATCTGACAAACTAGAAGTTCCTACAATACCTAACACTGTAAAAGCCAACTCCCAGTGCAAGTTCAGAAGACAAAGAAGTAAACAAGGATTCTTATAATACTATAAATAGCCCGTGCAGGATCAAACAACATGAAAAACCTTACTCCCAAGCACACACTCACCAGCAAACACTGAATCACATGAAACTGTGGACTTGCATCAGTCCATCAGTGTCGTCATACTGTGATCATCAGCCTGATGAAAGAAAGTCAGGCAAAGCAAAGATCTTGTCATCCCTTTCCAGCCACTATCAGCCCACACAGAAGGAGGCATGCAAACAGCAGGGGAAGGCTTCAGCCATCACACGTCATTTTCATCAGACAGTGCACAAGATGGCATCATCGCCATTCCCTTGGCACTATTACCGGGATCCACACAGCTGGCAGTCAAAGATATTTCTGGTGGCAGCAAAGACTCTCTGATATTTCCTTGCCCTGCAGGGCCAGAAGCCCTGGCAGAAAAGGGTGTTCCAGATTCCAACTTTTCAGGACCAGCCAGACTGTGATTCGACAAACTGGCAGACGGAAGATCTTTCTCCATCTCATCTGTACCTTCAGTAGTCTGCACAGACCCAACAGAAACCGGGATGGGTGTAAGTAGCTCTGATTCTTTCATACCAATGTCATTTACTTTCGAAGGGCTCTCTCTTGTAGACATGAGTTGCTTACACTTGGTAGCATCATTGTCAGCCTTTGAGTGAGACCCTTTGAAGTCTTTGCTGCCATCACCAGCCTCAGAGACTGGCAAAGGAACGCTGGTATATTCTTTAGGGCTGGAACTGCAAACCTTTGCAGAGTAAGAGAAACTGGCATGGTCAGATTTTTTGGAATCTGTGAGGTCAATCACAGCTTTGAAACCATGTCTGAAAGCGATATTGTTTACTCCTTCTCTGTGACCATCAGCCTCTGCAAAAAGGGATTGTGTCTCTGACATATGTGTAGGTAACAGCCAATCACCACGTTCTGTTTGAACAGTGCTAGGAATACTGCAAGGCTGTGGCCTTTTACATTCCTGCTGGTCACTGGCAGTCTGCATACAATCAGAGAACTGGGTAGTCTGTTGTCTTTCAGGAGCCCTCCTGGTGTCATTACCAGTTTGCTCACAGTCAAGCACACTGGAAGGGAAAGAATTTTCAGACCGCTGTACACCATTGTTGGTTTGCTGGTGACTAACAGCCAAACCATCTTGGCACTGTGATAAATTTTCAGCAAGTGTATTCTTCCCTTTGGGACTGAAACACTCATTTTGGATTTTCGACTGGGCAAGCTTGACTTTTCTTGAAAATAGCTGATCACTGCCAGTGTGGTTAATAGCCTGGGAAGCAGCAAGGAGGGGATCAGACCCTGTGGAACATGTCTTGCCCTGCAAAGACCCTGTGTTTTCCGACCTGGCACTGGAATTTGTCTCCGTGCCCAGTCCAACATCAGATCTTTCATCACTGCTGGCTTCAACACTTGCTTTAGTGAGGCTGTCTGACCCTTGTCTGCTTGACACAGTGAGACTTGTTCCTTTCTTTGGCATCCCTACTTCTTCAGCAGCCTTAGGATTGACTTCTTTATCTGAAGAAGTCAAATCTTTCAAACTCTTCAAGCTGTCACATGGGTAGGTTTTCTGTGCTGAGCCCTGACCAGGAGAGGATTGTAAAATACTAGTCAGACCACTGCCATCTGATGCACCACTGGGAGAACAATCATAAATCAAATCACTACCGCTAGTATCGGGCAAATCTGACAGACCTGATATCTTTCCCCCATCATCAATATCTGACATACCTTGTTTGTCAACATCCCAGCCAGCATGATTATCATGGTTCATTTTACAATCTCTGGCATTGCTGTCCGAACCCCTATCAGTCCACCTGGTGTTGCCAGCTGTTTGGTTCTTCTCATCTGGAGGTGGGGAGGTCTTCCAGCTGCTTTGCCCATTTGTGAAATTTCCGTATCCCTCCCATTCTTTGGAGATGCTGCACAGGTTGAAGTTGTTGACACCATCTGAAAACACACACACACACACACACAACACACAACACACAACACACACACACACACACACACTTTTTTGATCACTTGAAAAAGAAAGCTTTTTAATCAGCCTATTTCTAATTAACTTTGTTGCAAAAGGAAAGTTTATATTGATTCTTTTCTCAGTGAGTATTTTTCATGTCCCCTAAAGAATACCACGCAAGTGTTACACTCTTAAAACTCGCTATATTCACATCATACACTAACACAGCCCAAAATGGACTCCACTGGGCCAGCAGTTTCTGCAGAATAATCAATGATAAATGGCCAATGAGGTATCATATGGAAGAGATTTTGCACTGCTTCTGAATCATTTCAGTGCTGTTCAGTGGTTAGCGGTACCTGTAGTGATCCAGCCAAATGCAGACCATCCTCACTGATCAACCAGCTAATGACAAAGTTAGCCTTGTCATCATGTCACACTAACTCACATGCAGTGTCACCATTCCCCCAGCGCTCAACAGTCACCATGAATCTGAAGGTGGATACATGTATATCCACTGTGAGATCAAGGCATGTGGACCTTGAAGCGGCTTTTTGTTTTCAGAGCTTTTAAAGTTTTATACGTTGGCTATAGTGTTTGGTTTGTGTGTGTGTGTGTGTGTGTGTGTGTGTGTGTGTGTGTGTGTGTGTGTGTGTGTGTGTGTTGGGTTTTTTTGGGAGGGGGGGGGGGGTTAGGGGTCAACAGCAGATAAATCATCTTCATGTTTTTTTTCTCCCTTCATTTAACTTGATTAGGAGTCACTGAGACTCACTATTGATATAGAGTATTCATAAATTTATTCCAAGTTTGCTGGTGTGCAAATTATATTCTAGCCATTTGCCAATTATATTCCAGTTGTGGATAATTATACATTCCAGTTGTGGATGATAATATATTTCCAGTTGTGTGCTACTTATATTCCAACTGTGCGAAATTATGTGCGAATTGTATTCCAGTCATGTGCCAATATAATCCAGTCATGTACCAGGCCAAGTATATTCCAGATGTGTACCTATTATATTCCAGTCGCCTGTCAAGTATATTCCAGTTGTGTGACAATTATATTCCAGCTGGGCGCCAAGTATATATTCTAGTTATGAGCCAATTCTGTTCCAGCTGCGTACCAATTATATTCCAGTTCTGTATCAATTATATTCCACTTGTGTGCCCAGCCTAGATCTCTACAAATGGTTCCTTGTCCATTAGGCAATGTTACGCGTCTGCCTCTTTGTTTCTTCTGTCTACCTCTTCACTTGCCCCCTTCACCAATTTCAAGCAGAATACTTTGCGAGGCCATTGGACCTTGTAACATTGCCACACCAAGGTAGTTTAGTTCTCTAGACTGAGATGTTTGTATGGAACAGGATAGTATCTTCAGGATGATTTGGCAGACAATGTTAACTTGTCCATAAGTGATAATGCGACGGTACTGGAACCATTCGTATCGGTCAATGCCCTTCCAATGGATCATTCCAGTGCCGTGGAGAGGGGGGGTCTGCTGCATGGGTAACAGCTTGCCCCCATACATACTTGCCCAGGCTTTGCGCTCTAAACACTAGAGCGCAACTCCATAGTCTTCCGAGACTGATGAGTGCCTACTACTACTACTAAGTGATAATGGTCAATGTATACATAGGGTTAGTACTTTGTTCATTGGTGATATGGTCACTGTGTACAGTGGTTAGTATTTTAATCACTGATGATATGGTAACTGTATATAAATTATCATTACATATCTATATCTATCTATCTATCTATCTATCTATCTATCTATCTATCTATCTATCTATCTATCTATCTATCTTATATTCTATACATATATATATATATATATATATATATATATATATATATATATATATATATATATATATATAAATAAAATACGGCTTGTGACAAAATTTCAGCTTGATAGCTTGCCATACACATACACACAGTTGTCTTAGGAGTAAACTAAATCAGTTGGGAATAGAAAACCTTCAAAGAATTCAAATCTACTGGCAGTTCAGCTCTGTAGAATTCAACAACAAGAGGGTTCAGTGGTTTTAAAAGGCATGGTTATGTAAATCTGTGTAAGTAGTATCTTTAGATTACATTTTACAACTGTTTTGTTCAACTGCTGTTTATAAAGTTCTCCATAGAAATGTACTGTCCCCCAGTTCACCCAGCTGTAAATGGGTACCTGCCCTCTTTAGGGCCAGTGAGGGAGAGGAAATGGGTGCTTCCCTCAATATGCTGGCCCCTAGAGAAACTAAGGTCTCTGATGCCTTGCTCCCCTATGACCACATAGGTTATGGGACACTTAAACTTTAAAAAAACACCTCTTTTATAGAAAAAAAAAACCAACAAAACTCACCCCCACTTATCTGCAAGCCACCAATGGACATGGGGCCTTGGAATTTGTAGTGGTTGTTTCGGAACGCTCCTTCCTCTTTTCACCACCTTTTTCCGGATGTCAGCACTGCTTCCTCTAAGATCCCGTATCATCTCCTCATTTTGTCCCACTTTGGCCAAAACTGCATCTAGCTTCCAATCTACTTTCTGTAGCAAGGTCATGACCATCACAAAGCAACAATGGCAGCGGGATTGTTGTGGACAGTATCCCTTCTTTCTCTTCCCCCTTTTTGGCCTCTCCTTCGAACCAGCGGTCATCTCTCTCCCTGACATGTGGGATGGAAGTTTAGGGCAGGATGAGGATGCCTGGTACTTGTCCATTTGTTTGTAATCAACACCAACAGTTGGAGCTCTGTAACAAACACAAATCCAGACTATCATAGTTTTATCTGACTATCACACATATATATGTTCAAATTCAAATACATTATCATCTCACAGATAAACTTACATGGGCTACAAGCCAAACATAAAAGCAATAAACAAGAAAACTATAATCATCAAATACCACAACACAGTATTCAAACATTAGTACTCACACATCAAAAGATAAAAGCATCCAAAAATCATCAATACCTCACTCTTCAGCCAGTCAAAAACTCACTCGTGTAAAAGACATGCAGTCATCACGCACCAGTATGCATGTGCATCCACATACTCACACAGAAATCACTCACACGTGCACGCGCGCACACACACACACACACATTTTTATGACATAAACCAACCTGTTATAATATGTTGTTTGATAAGACAAATGAAATACCAACTAAATAAATTATAAAAATATAATCTATTATTAAAACACTGTTACAAACACATCTTAAAATAATAAAATTTCCTACCCAAGACTTTCCATTTATATCTATCTCCACCATCTTACCTAAGTCTATCAAGTGATTAACACACACACAGACAGACAGACACACACACACACACACACACACACATGTATATGTACATATATATATATATATTATATTATATTATATATATAATATACATATATAGTAAGCATATATTATATATATATAATATATATCTGTGTGTGTGTGTGTGTGTGTGTGTGTGTGTGTGTGTGTGTGTGTGTGTGTGTGTGTGTGTTTTGTGTGTGTGTGTTAATTCTGATGTTTGTGGAAAGTTGCATGCCTAAGAATGATCTGAATATCTGAACCCTAATGTACTTCAATTTGTTTGCTTTACAAGATTCAGGATATCTATTATCTATCTATTATCTATCTATCTATCTATCTATCTATCTATCTATCCATTCCATTAGTAGTAGTTGTAATAGTAATAGTAGTAGAAGTTGTAGTACTAGCAGCAGCTAGCAGCAGCAGCAGTAAGCCTAGTAGCAGTGCGCAGCAGCACAGTAGGGGCCAGCCTAGTAATAGTACTAGTGTAGTAGGGTAACCTGTGACAATTTCGACCCCCAAGCAAATTCGACCACTGGACTGGGTAGCGACACTAAAACTTGAATCTTTCCTTCTCTTTCAAGAAATAGATTTTTCAAGCCTATATTTTCTGAAGAGGAATTCTTAATAATGAAAACGATGTAGCTTTGGAAGTATTTACTGGAAGTGTGCATCAATAATTTTAGATGAAATCACGACCCAAGTCACAGCGTCTCGCTGGCGGCCATTTTGAACTGAAAACGAATCTTCCGGCAAAATTTTCTTCTGCTTTATAGTTTTGATCAAAGTTTCTTTTTTGTCAAGTAGAAGCTAGCTATGGAAAAGACTGTTGTATGAATCATTAATCTGTGTAAATGTGGCTAAATCTATGCTTTAGGGTAAAAGATTTAAGAAAAAAAGATAATTGTGTGTGCCTGTCATGAAAAAGAGTACTCCAAGCAAATCCGACCAAGCACTCATAGTCATAAATAAGACAGAAATAATCCAGCTGTTGATTTATATATTTCTGTTGATTTAAGTAATAATAACACTAAAAATGAATGCTGTGTTTGTATAAGAGTATATCTGAGAGTAGCAGGTGCTACTGACTCGTAGTGACGTACGTGTGTACATTCACAGGTATAGCGCGAAGCGAAAGTCACTCTATTTTTATCTTCTGTCACTTCATATACTCTCTGGACCCTTTCTTTAATCTCTTTTAGTCCAATAAACACAAACAAACCACAAAAACAGACTAGAATATTTAAAACCCACTCGTTTTTAAGTACGACTTTGTCCCTCTTTTCCTTTGGTCGAAAATGCCTTTACACCACGGTCGAAATTGCTTGGTGCTGGTCGAAAATGTCACAGGAACACAGAGATTAGTTTTAGGTCAGTATCTAATGAATATTCATGAGCTTATACCACTGGGCACAGTCAAAGTACTCAGTGATTGGTCAATTTATCAGAGCTTTCAAAACTAGGCAGGCTGGCTGTGTGTGTAAGCCAGAATAGACCGTAGAGTGGAGCACTGTCCGCTTTGGTCGAAATAGGCACAGGTTACCCTAGTAGTAGTAGTAGTAGTAGCAGAAGTAGTAAAGAATAGGCTGGTTTTATAGGCCTGTATGCCTGTAGTTTTCTTCCCAATTCATTTTTACAGGTGTATAGAAAGATCTAATAGTAATACTGTAATAGTTACCCCCACACCCCAATATATATAATATATATATACATTTGTATATATATATATATATCATAATTCATATTATATTATATAATATTATATTGCTTTATATTATATAATCAAGGGGAAAAAATCAAAGAAATCTGTTTAAGTGTAGATTCACAACCACAACTGTTCATTGACCTACTTTCCTTGATAGGCTTTAATCAGCAAGTCGTCATAATCTGTTTCGTAATCTTTAAAACTGTTCAGTTATGATTTAGTAATTATGCTACTGTCCAGTCATGTCAGAGTAACTTTACCTGCTGATAAAAGAACCAATATTTACGTCTGTCCAGAAAACTTGGCGACGAGTCTGCACACCTACAACTGAAATAAAAATTGTTGATTTCATTATTCTTATTTGTCAGAAAACCAGTTCCGATCAAACAACAAATTCATCACCGAACTAACCTGCTTAATTAACCAGCAGCAAAAGCCAAGTCGATCAATTTCCAATCCTTTTAGGGGGACGGCACATCAACCAACTTTGTCAGGTGCTAGGTAGGCCTACGGTCTACTAATAATTGGGCCTACTATAGGGTTATATTAGGCTAAGCCTTCCGGGTCATGTAGTTATTTATTTATTGATGTATTTGTGTATTAATTAATTTATTTATTTTATATCGAGGATAATGGAATAAGCACTCGTGTACCTTTTTACACCTAGTCCCCGTGTGTATGCAGTTTTGTAAATCTTGTCATATGTTCCCACCGGCAAACAATGGCCTACTCTTACGAAAAGCCGAACAGGATTGTACGTGTGCGCAAGATGTTCTGTGTGCGTTCGCACACGGGGCCTCGATTTAAAGTCTCATCCAAGGACTTTTGGGGAGAGCGGAGTCAGCACTGGGGGGGGGGGGGGGGGGGGGGAGTCGAATGGGGAATCCAACCTGGGTCGAATTTGACAGCCCAATGTTCTAACCACAAGGCTATCCCATTCTCTTTAGTAGCCTATCGAGTAGTTTGGGGTGGTGGGGGTTGTTATAGAGTGCAGGTGGGAACATTTTTTTGTTGATTTTCACATATTTTTTAAATTAAAAAAATGCACTGCCACTTGTTTTTGGGATTGAGGACATAGAGCAATACCAGATTGTTACCAGAAAGGTAGAAATGATCGCCAAAATGAGGACTGCTTGTGTTCCTACAGCACTGACCCAGCATGCATATTGCTGTTAGGAAGCAAGCAGACAACAAAGGATGAGGTGTACCATGTTTGCGGATTTTTTTTTTTTTTAAAGTTCAAACCCACCAAATTTGTGCAAAATCACATGAGTTTTGAGTCAGGGGCTATAGTGTAGTCAATCTTTGCATTTCTCAATGAACTGATTGCAATAGTTTTCAAACTTGGTACCATGAGTAGATAAAAATATCACAAACAACTATATATATATATAAACAATTTAAAAAGGAGGGAAAAGTGGGCGTTAGAAGTTGCCGAAAATCAATTCACAAACAAATTCAGAAACAACATTTCACAGACTGGTGTTTGCTATTTGCTGTTGGCTCGTGTGGTATCCTCCCTTATTTGGCAAGGCTCCACCCAGTTTTGACCGAGAAAGGCCCTTGGCGGCAAGCTTATGGTGCTAGGGCTACTGATTTTTATTTGGTAGTGCATAAATGACTGATCTTTTGAAATGAAACATACACTTAAATAACTGCTTACTTGTTTTTACGATAAATGTGGTATGTACTGCACTAATGTGTGTATTTCACCAGACAGCATCAAAACAACTGTCCACATGTGCAGGGCCAGTTTATACACACACACACACACACACACACACACACACACACACACACACACACACACACACACACACATATATATATATATATATATATATATATATATATATATATATATATATATATATATATATATATATATATATATATAATATGTATGGCAATCTTCAAACTCATGTAACTACAGGCCAATGTCAGTACTATCAATTATATCGAAACCACTTGAAAAACATATACACAAACAACTTTGCCACTGTTTAGAACATTACAGTCTTTTAATTGAGAACCAGTCAGGATTCAGGAAAAATCACTCTTGCCACACAGTTCTCACTAACATTGTAGATTCTTGGCACAACAATATAAATGATAACAAATAGCCTTCTGTGGAAACTTCTTTGTTGACTTTGCTAAAGCCTTTGATGCAATTGATCATGAACTACTATGTCAAAAACTAATGCTATATGGCATATCTGATAACAGTCTAAAGTTAATCAAATCATTCCTGCATATTTCGATCAATAACATTAAATCATCAACACTACCAGCAAAATATGGGATACCACAAGGGCCTGTTTTAGGTCCACTTTTATTCTCATTATGTTAATGACCTTCCACTCTACATTAAAGAATCATGAGAACTCTTCTGTGGTGACCCTACAATTCGTTCTAATCATACCAATCTTTAAAAAAATATCTGCCTCATTACAAGGCAGCACTGATTCTCTAAGCAAATGGTGCAACTATAATCATATGTCACTAAACCCACAAAAAACCAAAGTCAATCTTATTACAACAAGACTAAAGAGACAAAACATGACACTTAGTCGTCCACCCATATGTATAAACAATGAAACTATTGAGGAAGTTGATAACCATAAACTTCTAGGTATTGTGATTGACAACAATCTTTTATGGATGGCACATATAAATAATTATCCCAAAACAGTTTCAAAACATGTATACCAGCTTTGCAAAATCAAACACTTTATCAACACACAGGCTAGAAAACTATTCCAACATGCTTACATTCTATCTTCAGTTAACTATTCTTCTACCCTATTTGACACAGCTGGTGCCAATACTCTCAAAACTCTTAATAGCATTTACAAAAGAGCACTCAAAGCAGTTCTTCTAAAATCTTCTACCTTTAGTGTATCAGACTATGCAAAACTTGAGGTTCTTCCCTTAAAAGATATGTTTACCCTAAGTAAAGAATTATTTATGCATAAAATTATGACAGGTCATACTCCTCAAACCCTCCGTTCTAAATTTCATATGAGCCACCGGATATCCTACCAAATTTCAACTACCAATACCTAGAACTGACCTCTTTAAATCAAGCCTGGCAGGTAGCCTACTCTGGAAAATGCTGCCAACATGCTGAAAATATCAAAAAATAAATGAAACTTTCAAGAAAGCCATTTATACCCACCTCAAACGTACTAATTGATGTACAAAAGGTATATTTATGCATGAAATTATGACAGGTCATACTCCTCAAACCCTCCATAATAAGTTTCATATGAGCTACCCCATATCCTACCAAAACTCAATTACCAATACATAGAACTGAGCTCTTTAAATCAAGCCTGGCAGTTTTTTTTTCTCTTAAGCAATGGTCACAATATCTAACCACACCATGATGATATAAATCAAGAGCTATCCCAGATTCTCTTGAATTTGTTATTATTGATTTATATGTATGCTCCAGTTTATATTATTTAACAACTCATGTTGGACTCATATTTCATGTGTGGATGATTTGTCAGATTTTGTTATTGGATATGTTTTCATAATGATGTAACTTGAAGAAGTATATTCTGTAAGTTGGAATGTAATGTATGTGTGTTTATGTATTATGACATTAGTTTGGTCAGACACTGGTTTTGTCTTATTTGTTGCTTGTATGAAGTAATGTATGAAGATAGGTTTTGCTAAAATCCATTCTTGGACAATATTGACTTGTGTTCATGATAATATGTTTAAGAGGATTCATTGTGTTACAGACTTGATTGGAGTTTTGATGATAATGTACCGCATAAGATGCCTCTCTCTCTCTCTCTCTCTCTCTCTCTCTCTCTCTCTCTCTCTTTCCTCTCTCTCTTCGTTCTCTCTTCCACTTTAACATATATTATCCTAGACCTATCATTAGATAGAAATCTGTTGGTTCTCTTTGTATTCTTGTCACAGTTGGTCATTGGGGCTATAAAGAACAAGATTGGATCAGATTGGTCACAAAAACAAGGTTGTTTTAAGGAATAGGTTTTGGTTTTATCTAATTTTATGTGTGGTAGATTTGGCTTCTCCCACAATGCTGTGGCCATCTTGGGTTGACCCTTATGGTTGGCCAGGAAGTTGATAAAAAGAACAAGGGAACATTTGATTTTTATTTGTTTTAATCTGTATACAGTTGCACAGTTTTATTCAGAGATTTCAAATTTTATGAGGTGACAGTCCTAATATAGCCTCTGTGGTTAGTGGGGCTATAAACAAGAAAGATTGGATTGGTTTGGTGTACAAGCTACTGTACAAACACTTGGCTGTACTAATAGCCTTTTGTTTTAAATAGCTTTGTACAAATAGAAGACAAATGTGCATTTCAGCAAGGAATGCTGATGGACAGTGAGTCTTATTTACAGAACTTGCCTTTTCCTCTTTTCTGTTCTTGTGGATCAAGTCTTTAACATCTTGTATTGACAGAAATTTAGTATAGGTTTCCTAGACTTGATTATCAAAATTTGGTGTTCCTTTTACCTTTACTTTTTTGTGCACACTTTGTGAAGTATTGAGCGCAAAGTGATGCGCCTTTTCGTTTCATAGTCCATTGTAAAATTTTGCGTATTGTTAACTGCTGTGTTACTCACTATACTTATAAATCAGTACTCCAACATAGCCTGATATTGTTACTGAAGTTGGTTACTTCACATTTTTGCTTATGAGCATTTGCTTGTCCTGGGCTGTCTATTCCCCAGTTGTAAGGGGCATGTGTGTGTTGAGAGGTTTCTTTTCCACCATTGCTTTGTTTAACTTGCTTCTTTTTCTATTCTGCATAGACTGCTAAGTGTGACCCAATAAAACTTTCTCATATCTTTCTTCCTAACATATTGCCCTTTGTTGAATGAAGTACTCAATGCTTTTAAAGTTACATGTTCGGTACTGTTCTTTTGGCATTTCATGTTTCAAAATTTATTTTGGAGGCATGACATTTCTCAGCTTTACCTGGGAAGTTGTGTCAATGATTTAGTTGCATGCAACCTTTTCAAACAATATCCACAGTTTTCATCACAAAGTGAAAGGCAGTATATGATTATGTGTGTTTCACGTTGTCTGTATTAATCCTTGATCTTAACAACCTAAAGGGCAGTATGGCTTTTTAACCTACCTTCTTTGTGTGGAATTCTTTGACAATGGTTTGGTGATATATTGTAGACTCGTTTAAGTTTTACAGTTAATGCCTTCACACTATTTGGTGCCCCTTCCTCTAGCCCTACTTTTTTTCTTTTTCTTTTGCTGCCTCATCTTCTGTAACGTCCTCGACCTGCTGTTCTCACACTGCTCATCTCAAACTCACCGCCACAGCCATACCCTGATTCGTTGTGTCTCATCCTCAGGGTCAGGAGTCCACAGGGAGCCCACCAATATCAGGCTGCTGTGGGGCCATCAGCTAGAGGGGCCCTGCACTTCTGCTGGGTCACTTTGGTGGTGTTCCGTGGTGCCTGTTCTGAGCTAACATATGCAGGACACCACCTACTAAAGACTGAGTGAGTCACCCATCTGAGGTGGCGACCACCACAACATCCCTCCAACGACAGTCTTCCGCGAATCCCCAACCCCAAAGGCTTTGACACTCACCATGAGACCAGAGCAACGGGTGCCACCGAAATTAGAGGCATTTTTTTTATTACTGCATGATGATCAATGATAATGAGGATGATGTAATGCTGCTGCTGTGGAAGTGCATCAGCTTTAAGACTACCTGACAAGGTTGTACTCTACGCTTACTATCATAATATATCCTGGCGTCAACCAGGCCTGAGAGATACAGACACCTGCAGACTCGGTCATGTAATTTGAGCAGCACTCTCATACTTGCATCCGTAAAGTGGATGAAGCTTGACTGTGTGGTCTCAGTCTCCCACTGAGCCCACAGCACACTCACTCTGGGAAGGAGCTGGCCGGAGTCCGAAAAATTCCTATGACTCTTATGGGATTTGAACCTGCGATCTTCCAGTCCGAAATCCAAGGCGCTATCTACTGCGCCATGGCGGCTAGTTCCCTGCCCTACTTCTTATTCCAGGGTCAAAATTAAGTTTTATGCGCATTATTTTCAAATCCATTCTGATTGCATTCAAAGCTGTTTACCTGCCAATTTTACTCCCATAGAAGGGTGAATTGGAAACCCCATTTTCCAGCAGCATTCTGAGTTTGTTTTTGTGTTGCAAATATGATCAGTGATTTCATTGCTCTGTTAGTACATTTCACCTACAAAAAAAGCCATTTTCATATATTTTTACCTTGAACCTGGTTGGAGTTGTTCTAGAATCACAACTGAAAATATACAAAGGTGTGGTGGATACCTTTATTGTAAGCCCACATTATTGTGTGTGATGAAAAACTCCCAGGCCATCTGAGTGAACAGAGAAAATGTTCCTTCAGAAGATCAACAAAATGTTTCCTGTGACCAATATTGCTTCCATTTTTCCTGTCATGTGGTGAGCGCACACCACTGACACTCTACGATCCAACTGTCTTTCGAACCTGAGAAAAACACAAGCTTGTTCAGGGGGGGGGGGGGGGGGTGCTTTTTGTCACTTCTGTGTTTTTAAAGTACATTGGAATGAAACACCTTTGTGGTCTGAGCTTTCGAGTGATAATGTGAACCCTCTAAAGAGAACAAAAGTCCACTGGTTGGTCATGATGTCACTGCTGGTCAGAGCATTGGAAAAATCCTACACCTCCTTCAGCCAAAAAAAAGAGGCTGGAGAAGGGTTGGGTAGCTGGCTCACAGCTGAAATAAAACAAAATGAAAAGGAGACTTCAGAATGACTTCATAGTCAAAACTTGATGAACAGTTTGCAAAATCATGACTGTAAATAAAACAAAAACTTGACCAAGGACTTTGTTCAGAGTTTCATTTATGACCGACTGTGTGTTTACAACCATAGGGTACGTACACAATATCTCAGATACTTCTACACCTTTTGTATGAAGTTCTCTCTCTTTTGTCTATCTCACTCTTCCTCTACTTCTTCATATTCAAATACCGTAATCCTAGCATAGCCACCATCTAGCAACCCCACCCCTACTTTGGGCCAAAAGTTGTGCACGGTAACTACCTACAAACGCCACCCTGCTTTTCAAGAGCTATGCTCACTTCACTAGATTGTGCAACTGTTCTAAAAGTCATCTTCCCTTTCTTTGAATCTCTCTGTGCCATTTTTGCAAATGCCTAGCAACAGTCTCACACTGTATCTTTCAAATTGGGAGCCCTCATATCTGATAACAAGCAGTGGAATGTTTGGATTTGGCTCGTGAATTTCTGTGGTAGGAAGAGATCAGGAATGGATGAAAACAGAGTTGGACTTGACCAAGTACGGAAGACGAACAAAAACGAAACTGTCAAAGACCAGCAGTTAGATCTGAACATGTCGACCAGGTGTGTGCATTCTGAAGATGAAAGATCTGAAAGCAGGTATTGCGAAACAAGACCTACAATGAAAGCAATGGAACTCGTTGGCCTTCTTTGCCCAAAATCCCTTTTTTCTATTCCTTCCTTCTACTCACACGACCTAACTACATGCTTCGGGTTTGATTCACTCAATTACACGGTTGAGCACAAAAATATTTTGTGCAAAGGTCTATCCCTACAAACGCCACCCCATTTGCCCTAATCAGTGCACAGGGGGTGGCGTATGCTAGGGATTTTACAGTACATTGATCAGTCCATCAATGTACACAAACTACACATTCAGATGCCTGTCACCCACAGATATAAGCGAGATGTCGTTGTTGGATATTGAGATAAGGTTGGTTTCAAGGAATGTGGTTTTATCTATTCATCTGTCATTCATGTGTTCTCCACAATGTTGTGACTGTCCTGGTTGACCTTAAGATTGACCAAGCATTTGTACAAGAATGACAGTAGAGCTGGTTTTAAACCTGTTTTTGTCGAACAGTTTAATATGAGATTTAAAAATGACAAGTGACAGCTAGCCTGATATAGCTTGAGGTCAGTGGGGCTGTAACAAGATGAGATTGGCGAAATGGGGCAAGACTGTCATATACAAAATTGGTGACCTAAGAGCTCTTGTAGAGAAACCAGAAAGAAATTAAATGTTGTGTTCTTATCCCCTTCATTGCTTTTTTTAAAGGACCACACCAAGTTTTCACAACTATATAGAATATGAATGTAAGCAAATGCTTCTGTAACCAAAAATGGGTCCTTAAAAATGTGGGCTTCTTTGGGGTTTTTTCCCAAACATAAAAAGAAAAAACTTTCAAAAACTCACACACACACACAGACACACACACTCCAGACAAGAAAAACAAAACAGAAAAAACTACACACACACACACACACAATTTTATTATTTTATTTGAATTTTATTACAGTCAACACAGATGCACACAGACAACATTCGGCCGCGACAAAACACAGCAGCTGCAATTACAAGCCAAAACTCGCATGATCTTACACACCGACTTTGCTAACAATGTCATGACAAACCAGAAATTTATATCTTACATACTGTCTTTGCAACGACTGTCATCAGAAGGATGTTCAGTACAGCATGGGTCAGAAAAGGCACCACTGAACACCACCAAGATGACCTAGCGGTAGGGCAGGGCCTCTGAAGACTGATGGCCTCACGTTGGCTCAATACAAGTCAGTTTTTGTATCAGCTTCTGGTTCTGTGTATACATGAAAACAAGCTATGAAGTTGCTGTGAGTGTGTGTGTTTGGGATGATGACTGTGAGAATAGCAGCCCTGAATTCTCAAGGGCAGCCCTCCAAAAAGAAAACCAGAGTAACAAAACCCACACCTAGATACAACAAGACAGGAGGCATAGCCTGCAATGACTCACTTGTGATCATTTCTTTTTATGATACTGTTTTCTGCAGGTAACTGGTCATCTCAAAAAAAGGAGAAAAAGTTTGTATTTTATATCATTGCATCAGCTGAAATCTATCATAGAAAATACAAGGCAAGGCAGTAGCCTACATTTCCAATCTGTAATTCTGATAAATTTAGTTTCTGTACGGTAAGGCGACATCTAAGTTTAACATACACACATGCATGCATCACACGTACCGGTACACACAGAGATACACATACACACATGTGCACACACACAGAGAAACATGTACACACACACGCACACAAACACACATGGAACTCTCTCTCAAACACACACACATCCACACACATACAGACACACTCTGACAAGCATTGTGTCACTAATGGGACCACTGTCACCAACAGGATCTAAACATTACTCTGCACGATTGTAAAATCAAATTTATACTTTTTTTTTCTTTACAACCGACAACCATATCCTTTGTAAAAACTTGATATGACAAAACACAACAGAAAATCATTTTTGTTCTTTTAAGTTTAAAAAAAAAAAATTTAATTTATATTTTTTTTAAAATTATTTTTTGTTGTTGTTATTGTTGTTCTTTTAAGTTACATTTTGTCACACTTATCTGACACATTCATTTTTACTTCATTACCTCCAGTTGCATGCATATCAATTTTGATATGACAAAAATATACTTAACAGTACAGACTTCTCAATATGAAATTCAAAGAGCTTTTTATAATTTTTTTTTTTTTTTTTTTTTAAAGAAATTCAAGGGTGCAGTTCATGCAGTATTATATTTGCAATTTATACATACTATGCTCTATAACTGATTACCAGCCAACATAAAGTTGGCAATACATATGTATAGCCACTTACCTTTGAGACTCTATAGACGGAATTTGGCAAGGGGGAGGGGGGTGTCTGAAACCCCCCCCCAATGAAAAAAGCAGGGTCAGGGGATGTGCCCATTGAAGCTGAGGCATCTTTTTATGGTTAGAGGTGCAAGCCTATCATCTCCTGAGAAAAGATTTAGTCAGGAAAGAATCAGTGTGCCACCTTATGAACTAAATGGCTGTTACTGGAAACGGAAAGTACAATTATCATTTATCATGACTGCTTTCACTAAAATCATATAGAGAAGAGCACTGTGCACTAGTTGCACTGATTTTTGTAGCTTTTTAATTCGTTTTATAGCAAGTGAAGCCCAATCAGAGTCAAATCTGGGCTGGACTTTGTATTCGGCAAAAATTCACAGCCGTCCACAACTGCCTGCTCCTAGTCAATACTGATTATTGCATGCTCAGCAAAAAACGTTTTGAATTCTGACGGCCAAAATTTCATCCAATTTGAGTGATCAAATACATGACTTTCAACAACTTAGCTGCGCATGCACAGTATCAGTAATTACCTCCTTTGGGCATCTTGTCTGGCTTCTCCTTGTTAGTTTCTTCTTCCACAAATAGGCACGCATATGATTTTCCCCCCCCCCCCCCCCACTACAAAAATATATATTCAGCTTATTACTTTCCCTAAGTAAAATGTTTCTACAGACAGCCTTGATTTTCGAGGGTTTTCAAGGTGTGTTTTGCCACAGGTTAACATTTTGGTCATTTTCCAGGGGGTTCAAAGCCTTGAAAGGTCTATTAAAAGTCTAGAACTAGTGTGAACCCTGTGCCACTGTGATAAGAATTGATTGTTGATTAACTTGTCATTAGATCTTTGCAGATAAATATATTTTTAAAAACTTGTTTGTACCAGTTCTTCCCAAAAGTGACATCAGACAGGCAGCACAATCACAGTGGTAACACAGACTCACTGGCATCATTAATTATATCATGTTCAATGCATACACAACACGCTAAATAAGTCAACAATAATACCACAGCTCAGGGTACATAATCTGGGTCATCTTCATCGTCATCATCGTCTAGGTCTTCATCCAGATCCAGATCTTCCATGTTCTCAAACAAGGATTCATCCACTTCCACGTTGTCTCCCTCTGCAAACACACCATCACCACCACTATGCAGTACACTCCATAACAACAGCAATACTATCATTGGTGTTTTCATGATAATCATCACTCTATTGTTATTTTGTTCTTCTTCTTGTTATCATCATCACCAACACCATCAGTACTATCATTATTATCATTATTATCATCCTAATGCTTCAAAGCTCACTGCAAACATACATTAGGGCTGAGACCACATGTATAAAAAAACAACAAAATAGAGTCCAAAATCAACTAACATCAAACTTACATCAATCATAAAAAAGGGAACAGATAACCAAAAATATCGGCATATTCTACTGAAACAAACCACAAATAATTTTAGGATATGCTGTGGTGGGGACTTACGTTATCAAATTTCTCTCACAGAACTTCACAAAAAACCACCAAACTAATGTTATACACCAAAATTAAATACATGATAATTGTGAGCTAGCAATACTGCCCCTGATCCCACCCCTTTTATTTTCTAAAGGATACACAGTGCGCAAATCCAACATCACTCTGTCAAGAGTGCTAAATTTAGCACACCCCTTCCTTTTACCCAAGTCCAAGTGTGGTCAGTTCCTGCTATAAATAGCACCAGCTGACTCCAGCTGGGCTGGGATGGGGTGAAATAATTAGCCGCTGAGAGGAGCTGAAACTGACTGCTGTGGATAAGCAGCCAAAAAGTATCACAATGTAAGGCTAAATAAATACTTAAACATTTGCAGGAAAAGCTCTTAAGGCTTTCCAGTTTTTTTAAAAAACAAAACAAAAAAAACTACACACACACATTGCACATGCAAGGCTGAATATGAATGCGAAAAACAGATGGCAGAAAAGAAGAAGACAAAAGACAGACAAAAAGCCCCCCCCCCCCCAAAAAGCCCCCATAATTGCCAGATGTGAATTTCTCGATGGGAGAGATACTGTTTACAGTAAAACAGTTCTCCACATCTGCAGGATGGCAAGTATTGCACAAATTAGGATAGATAAACTCTGAGTGTAGCTTTCAAGACCAGACAGAGCAACTGCAAGATAACTGGATTTTGACCAAAACGGACTAGGCACTCCTCCAAATTCTTTAATTACAGGAGGGGGGGGGGGGGGGGGGGGGGGGAGGTAAAGATTCATATAGCTGCATTAAGTATTGCCAGAGACATTAACTGCCATTGTCTCTCCTACACATGCTGTGTCACACACACACACACGCACACACACACACACACACACACACACAACACAGATCCAGACACATTATGTATGTATACACACACATCAAACAAAATGAAAAATTAACACTTGAAGAGCATTTACCTTCTTGGAGAAAAGTGATGTCGGAATCGTTGAGAGTTGCGTCTGTCATAAAGAGTTCTTTGCCTGCAATGCAAACAGAAAGTTCCTTCAGAATGACTAAAACTCTGGACAATTTGCTTCCATTTCAATTCAAGTTATATTTCCAGGCAAAACATTTTCCACTGGTATCATCAAACCATGTAGAACTCTGAAGTACACATTCTACTTTCTGTTTCATAACAGTATTAAATATTTGTTTTAGCAAGAGTGATGCATCTTTCTGTTTTATAACTGTATCAGTTACTTGCTTTGGTCAAGGCCTTTCCATTGCCAGGCTGTAATCTCTTATGAAAGGCTGATTTAAAATTTGTCATTACATAACTTTTTAGCAAGAGCCTGTCTCCTGTTCAGTCTTTGAATACACGTGGATGTTTATGTCAGACTGAAAGAGACAGACAGAAAGAAAGAGACAGACAGAAAGAGACAGACAGAAAGAGACAGAAAGAAAGACAGACAGACAGACAGAGACAGTCTGACAGAAACAGACAGGCTGAAACAGACAGGCAGACAGAGATGTTCTATCAGAGCTCACCTGAGGGTTTTTTCAGCAGTTGGTCACTTTCCTTTTCTCTCTGTTTCTGCTCCTTCCTCTCAGCGTCAAACTTGGCCTTCCATGCCATGAAGGTCTCTATCGTGACTCGCGTGCCCTCAAAGCGTTTCTGAAAACAAAAAAATAAACAGCGGTAGATGACAACCCACACCTTCTGCAATACTATCTATCAGTCTGGTTACCTACAGATAGGAAACAGGAAAAAAAATGAAACAATGAAATTTTGTAATGTGTGTGGAAACTATCAAGCCCTTCCCCTACGTCCTGAACATGGAGAGATTGGAAAGGGGTGGGGGTGGGGGGGATATTATTTTTTTATTTTTTTTAATTTTTATTATTTTTTTTTTTTTACCACTTTATGTCACAGCAGATTTCTCTGCGTGAAATTCGGGCTGCTCTCCCCGGGGAGAGCGCGTCGCCACAAGTGCAGCGCCTACTCATTGTTTTTTTTTCCCCTCAGGGATGGTGTGTAAACACGACACCTGTGTGCATGCTGGGTTTTTTTTTAAAATATAATTTTGTCATCCGCTCCTACCGGCACACGTTGGCCTGCTCTTCCGAAAGGCGGAACGGGATTTTAACGTGTGCGCAAGGTGTTCTGCGTGCGTTCGCACACGGGACCTCAGTTTATAGTCTCATCCGAATGACTTTGACATTCAGTTCGATTTTTTTGTCAAACTGGGAAGAAAGGGCGAGCAGAGTACGAACCCAGAAACTCGTGGTTTACATGTTGGCAGGCGAACGCCTTAATCATCCTGCCACCATCCTTCCTTCCTTAAACACCCTGAAGCTGAAGAAACTATATATTCTAACAGATGAATGACATTATAAACCCACTGACTTCAGAAAATGATTTTATTTGCGTTAAAAACTTGACAGTATGGGGATCAAAATGTAAAAGATTGAATATTGATCTCAATCTGGCAAAATCCCCAGAACACTTTTAAAAGATTTTTTTACCAAAAGTTGACAAGACTTTTGGACAGAAAGCTATGTCCTGGTCAAACCTAAGAAAGCTATGTCCTGGTCAACCCTAAGAAAGGGGATGTTTCTAACAGAGAATAACTGAAACATTCAATCTACCTTTGTCGGTGTAAACTGCCTTTAAAAAACAAAAAAGAATAATTTCTCTCATATCTAACCACTCAAAGAGAGACAACAAATTTGATTCTTTCCGACGCCAAAGAAAACCAAACAAACAAGCCAAAAAAACCCCAAACAAAACTTTTCACATAAAATCATTCCTACCTGTGCAGCTTCTTCTTCTTCCTTGACTTTCTGCACATGTCTTTCCTCGGCTAACTCTTTCATTTCTTCCACCAGCTGGGTCAGCCTTTCTTGTAACGCTGAAATCAGCGTGAACACCATCACCATGCCTACGTTCTTCTCCGCCTGGAACAAACAGATACCGCATGTTACAAGCTTGCTTTTCTTCATGGCTGAAAACATTTCACCATCAGTCACACCTTGACTTCTCTTACCACCTTGAAATATCACTGCACCAGTCACAGGCATACTTTTCGTCTCAAATTACGACACCAAACCACAAGTTGCAAGTTCATGCATGCACAATCACACACACACACACAAACACACACGCACGCATGCGCACAAACATGCACGCACGCACATACAAACACATACACACACACACATGCACCAGAGCAAAGTGCAGGACCGCAGCCACATGCACACACATGAAAGAACGCACACACAAAAACTTGTTTACTTGTGTCTACAAGCCTACTGGGCTTCTATGGCAATAAAGGGTGTTCTTGTTCTTGTTCATGCACACACACACACACACACACACACACACACACACACACACACACACACACACACACACACACACACACACACACACACACACACACCAAATGCACACACACGAAAGAATGCACACACAAAAACTTGTTTGTGTCTACAAGCCTTTTGGGCTTCTACGGCAATGAAGGGTGTTCTTGTTCTTGTTCATGCGCGTGCACACAACACACACACACACACACACACACACACACACACACACACACACACACACACACTCTGTCTGTCTGTGTGTCTGTGTGTCTGTCTGTATGTGTGTCTGTGTGTCTCTGTCTGTCTGTCTGTCTCTCTGTCTGTCTGTCTCTCTCTCTGTCTCTCTCTCTCTCTCTCACACACACACTCTCTCTCTCTGTTTCTCTCTCTCTCTCTCTCTCTGTGTTCTGGCTGTGTTCCTATCACAGTGACCACTGAGCCCAGGGACTGACCTCCTCCTGCAGGAAATCCATCACAGTCTGCACCTGGTCGTCCTCCAGACAGTCTGTGGAGATCAGCTCCATCAGGGGCAGATCATCTGGGTACTTCTCGGTATACTTGAACTGCACTGTGCACCCCACTGCAACATATCATTTTATTGTTGTCTTTATATTGTATATATTATGCCATACTGGACTGGACCAGAACTTACTACACTGCACAGCACTGCACTGCACTGTATCATTTTACATTGTTTTGTTTCAGTAATGTTCACTATTGTTATATATGTGTGAGTGGGGGTTTTTTTGTTTGTTTTTTTCAGGCTGCTGTGGGTCAACAGGACAGATTGAAGAACGCATGAAAGCATACTACATGAACTGGAAAAAAGAAAAATTTTTGCATTAATAAATTAATTGAAACAGCTGATATACATGTGTGAGTGTTTGGGGTTTTTTTTTGTTTTGTTTTTTTAGAAGGCTGCTCTGGGTCGACTGGGCAGATTGAAGAACACATGAAAGCATACTACATGAACTGGAAAAAAGACAAAATTTAACATTCATAAATTTATAATAAAAAGAAATTTAGATGTAGGCTTCCTCCATTGGGAAGCTGGGGGAGCTCTCAGTATAAACAGCATCCCCATCTTATATTCTGTGGGCACTAGGAATTTTCTCTTTTCTATCCCACTCTTTGTTTCTGCCTTGCTCTTTCCTTCCTGTCACCTCCTTTTCCATCTATTTTCTGCCTTCTTGGTCCATTCTCCTGCCTTTTTTCCAGAAAAACTTAAAAGATAACAATTCTCTCCCATGCCAAAGTTGGATGCACTGGGCCTGAGTTGTAAGGCACTTATATATTAACAGCAGCGCCATGCACTGTCACACAAAATATAAGCAAATTGAAGCATGGTGCATTTGTGCAGGTATACAGGACCTCTCTTTAATGGAAGTCTCATCCAAAATATTTTCACAGGAGTGGAGTCAGTAATGATATTAACTCTAGGGGAAAAAATCCCCTTGAACAGATGCCTTGGTGGTGACTCGAACCTGGGCTGTCAGATCACGACCTCAACACTCTGACCACTTGGCTTTCAGCCTCCCTGTTTTGGTGTTTGGCTATTGATCAGTGTATATTATTGTTCTGTATTGTGTCATATTGTGTTGCACTGTACTGTACTGCATAGTGTACTTTTTCATGAGTTGCATCTTCCATGTTCAACTGCATTGTATTGTAAATTGTATGCTTTGTACTTTTCTGCCAATATGAACAGGTCAATAAGTCTGCTACTTTCTGAATTTGGCACTATTAGTATTAACAAATTATTAGTACTATATAATATTCACACACACACTGACACAGTGACACACACATACACTGATACAGTCAGTCACACACATACACTGATACAGTCAGTCACACACACACACACACACACACACACACACACCACACACACACACACACACACACACACACACACACAGAGCATAATCTGAAAGAAATACATTATTTGAAAAGAATAAACCTTTTGAAGGGGTATCTTCACAGCCTTCTTGAACATGATAATCGTCTTGTGTCCTGTGAGGCCACTTTCACAGTGAAAGAATAGGGAGGACTCTCTTGCACAACTGAAACACAAAATCACAAGTCAGAAGTTAGCCAGTTGATTTATATAGATAGGTCTCCTAGTCCTACCCTTGTTATGATTACATACAAAACACTTGCAAATAACTATGCCACTTGCAGATAAAAGATAAATTATTGTACTATGTATAGGTGTAATAATTTATGTACCTTATTTATAGCTATATATGCTCCTCTCTCTCTCTCTCTCTCTCTCTCTCTCTCTCCTCTCTCTCTCTCTCTCTCTCTCCTCTCTCTCTCCTCACACACACACACACACACACACACACACACACACACACACACACACACACACACACACATTCACACACACAGTGACAGACACACACACACACTGACACAGTGACACACACACACACACACAGTGACACATGCATGCATGATGGCACACAGACACACACAGTGACACACTCACAGTGACACACACACACATGACATGCACACACAGTCACACACACACACACACACACACACACACACACACACACACACACACACACACACACACTCTCTCTCTCTCTCTCTCTCTCTCTCTCTCTCTCTCTCTCTCTCTCTCTCTCACACACACACACACACACACACACACCACACACACACACACTCACACACACACACACACACTCACACACAAATGAGCAACATTTTTTCTTTAAAAAAGATGTGACAGGACTTTAAACAGGTCAAGTCTAGAAGCTGGGAAGCTGAAACTTCAACGGAAGTCTTAGTCAATTCTTTCAATAAACTTTTTATGTGATTTTATCAGTCGAATTTGTAATCGTAGATCATCGATCTTAAAAAAAGTGTTTCATGGCAACCTAAAAGTAACACACCAAGCTAAATACTTTTTAAAAATTCGATGCTATGAGTATGATCCTTGATAGTTTATAGATTTAATAACACATGGTTGGTAAGTTAGTGGTATTAATAATTTGTGAACTAGTTATAATTACTAAATTAGTAAGTTTCAGTTATTTAAACTTAGTTAATAATTATTAGTTCATTATCATGCAATCTGTTTCACTTTTACCATTCATGTTCTTACTTTCTAGTTCCTCTGGATAAATAGATTGAAGGGCCTCAATCTCATTCCTTTGTTCTTCGTCGTAATCAGTCATTTTGGCAGAAATCAGAAACAGGTTTTGCACTCAAGCAGAAGTTGTCGATCACAGTTCTTGAGTGGGATCCATCTCGTGTCTTCGATCTGACCGGAAACGTGGAATCTACCACATTTGATTCAGAGTGGTTTACCCTTGGATCCTCTGTGGCCAAATGAGCGTAAAGCGACTGGGATATGCCATAAGAACTTACACCCGTGTATAAGTCCTTACGCATTTTCCAGGCGCATCACTAGAAAGTAATCTCAGTCAGCTATAGTATAACCGTTTCTTCCTCTTTAGGCCTACTTATTCTGTTACTAGCAGTCTATTCCACATCACTGATTGCTTTCTTTCTTCCTTTATTCTTTCATATCGAGGATAATGGAATATGCAGGCATGTGCTTTTTAAAAATTTGTTTACATCCAGTCTCCGTGTGTATGCAGTTTTATTAATATTGTCACCTGTTCCCACCGGCACACAATGGCCTATTCTTACTAAAGCAGAAGCGGAACAGGATTTAATGTGCGCAAGATTTTAAATTTTTTATTTATTTTATTCTTTTATATCGAGGCACACATGTGCTTTTTTTCATCCAGTCCCTGTGTGTATGCAGTTGTGTAAATATTGTCATCTGTTCCCACCAGCACACAATGGCCTACTCTTACGAAAAGATGTTCTGCGTGTGTTCTCACAAGGGGCCTCTGTTTATAGGCTCATCAGAAGGACTTTTGAGGGGAGCGGAGTCAGCATTGGTGTTAACTCCAGGGGAAAAATCCCCCCGAATGGGAATCAAACCCAGGTCGTCAAATTGCAAGCGCAATGTTCTGACCAGTAGGCTATACCGTTTCCCTGAACAAGGGGTCTGTGTCTATCAGAGTATCAGAATGACTGACTGGCATGGTGATATCCTCTTCACTGGGCTGCACATTGCTTGGAGATAATAGAACACAAGGGGCAAATAGGGTAAACAAGAAAAAATGTCAGTTGTGAAAGCGTCTTTCTCCTGTTGGTCAGCAACATAACACAAGCTGGAGGGGAGTAGTTAGGATAGACTTATGAAGGAGATTTTAGGAGAAAGAGGGGGAGAGAGGCAGGCATTTTGTTCCTAGGCTAGAGCTCTAAAGTTCATCAATGGTGAGATTATTGAGTATGTGAAGGCTTTTTGCCCACCATGAGGGTGGCCGCATTCCAACTTTGAAGATGCGTGCTGGGTCTGTTTGTGTTTCCATAACTGACCAAATGTGGTCATGAATTACAGGATCTTTGATGTGCAGATTTTGATCGTATGCATGTGTATATACATGATGGAAATTAAGGCCTTGGAAGCGCTGCACTTAGAGAGAGAGAAGAGAGAGAGAGAGAGAGAGAGAGAGAGAGAGAGAGAGAGAGAGAGAGAGAGAGAGACAGACAGACAGACAGACAGACAGACAGACAGACAGAGAAGACAGGAAGACAGACAGGAAGATAGGGAGAGAGATACACACACACAGAAAGAGAATTTTAAGACAATCATAATGTGACAGCACCAATACAAATCTCCACAAAACACAAAACCTCATTTTCAATAGTAATAGTTCTTTATTCCATTCACACAAATTTTCTTTTGTAACTCTGTAAAATTAACCCAGCATGAAAGCACTGTTCACAGCATTGTTCATTTTGTCAGAGACCAGCAAAATACCATGCTAAAACCTCTCTATTTCCTCCCCCCCCTCTCATCACACACACACACACACACACACACACACACACACACACACACACACACACACATCAATAATCCCCCTAGCAAAAATGATGGCACATGCAATCTTGTATTGTTTTGTAAAGTGATTTTACTCTATTTGTCTGGTTGTATTAAAATGGAAAATATTTTCTATTTATAATACATGTTTGTGCAGTATCTGTATATACAGAGAGAGAGAGAGAGAGAGAGAGAGAGAGAGAGGAGAGAGAGAGAGAGAGAGAGAGAGAGAGAGAGAGAGAGAGAGAGAGAGAGAGAGAGAGAGAAGACTCAGACTGTGTTTGTCTTCATGTGTGTATATATGCATGTCCGTGTTTGCTCCCCAAAAGTGTGTGTGTGTGTGTGTGTGTGTGTGTGTGTGTGTGTGTGTGTGTGTGTGTGTGTGTGTGTGTGTGTGTGTGTGTGTTTTAAAACTTTTTTTACCACCTCCTCTCCATCCTCTTCCAAAATATCCTCCCTCCCCACCCCTGAAAAAGAAGATGTTGGGTACTTTGATATCTTCAGTTTATTAAAAAAAAAAAAAAAAAAAAAAAAACTGCTTTATCATCAAATACATAGGAAAAACATTTAGTTAAATGGCTTTCATAGTCAGTAAAGCTAAAGAAAAACACCAACAAAGCAAAAACTACAACAAACCTACACCAAGTTGATACTCTGTTATCCTGGATCAAAAACAAGCACACACCAACAAAAAATACAAACCAGCATCCCCCCCCGCCGAAAAAAAAAGCTGACATGAACCCCACATGGGGAAATATCAGAACTGTAAATTCAGAGGTCAACAGCAGATAAACCAGGTGTTTGGGACACCTTGCAACCTGAGATAGACTGAAAATATACAGTATAGTTTAACCCTTTCGCCGCTATCATATTTTGCTCTGGCTCATGCCGGACAAAACAGAGAGAGTGTTGAATCATAACGAACAGCGATCATCAACTGAGCATTGCTAGCAACAGTTTCTATGACGAAATGCTGTTCGTCAACAGTGCAGTATAGAGGTTAAAAAAAAACAAAACAGAAAGGTACCTCAAAACATTCAACAAACATTGTAAACAAGTGGATGGAGGCCTAAGTTTGTGTATGGGGACTGCAGCATTGGAGCTTGCTTCCCATCTGTCCCTAAGGACTCTCCCTCCCCTGTGCTGCCAGAGGAATTACAGCTACCACAGACAGGTGGGGGACTGTGCTCACACTACTCTGCTTTTATCATGAGACATATGACTCCATGATGATGTGGCCGATGAAACAGATGAAGAAAACATGTGTGGTATCAGGATATTGCGCAAATGATTTCTCAGACTGCAAGTTTCATTATTTAAACAAAAATAGGTAAAAAAAAAAAAAGAATAAAAAAAGGAGGTAAATGTGTCTCATGACCTATGTGGTTATAGGTGAGCGAGGCATTAGAGACCTCAGCTTCTCTAGGGGCCAGAATACTGAGGGCAGTGCCCATCTCCTCTCCCTCATTGTTTTACCTTCCCTGACCCTAAAGAGGTCAGTACCCACTTACAGCTGGGAGTATGGGGGACTGTACTGAAGCCAAGGTGCACAAACGATCACCCATCCAATTGGTAACCACGGTCGATGCTTAACAAAAATATCTGACAATGTGGTATTTTCAACCCAAAACACAACTTGGTGTGACTTGTGACTTCTTACACAGGCTGGGTCCACCTATGCATTAAACTTAGAAATATCTCCCCCCTCACCCCTAAAAAATAAAGAAAAAAATATAGAACTTTAATGAGTGTTGTTGACATTGTTGTTCTTAACAAAAGTGGGACGGAAGACTCACAAGGTAGGGATAAAGGACATCACTATCTAAAAAAAAAAAAAAAGAAAAAAAGGGACATACTATCTTTTCCTTCCTCACACAGTATGGAAAGCTGTCTCTGAGAGACTCAGACCTATAACACAGGAATGAAATTGTCTAAGAGTAACAGAACTTTATTCCTTGATTTATTCATTAACAAAATATGAATGAAACTGGGTAGACATGATCATCAAGCTCAGTTGAAGGAAGACATAAAATTCAAGTTATTCTGACAGAAACTAAATATTTCATTCTGTTGGGGAGGGGGAGGGGGATGGGCATGTCAGGCCCACATAATGAAAAAAGGTTAACACATCTAGCCTGGAAGGTAGAAGGAATTTGCCATCAACACACTAACACACAGCTACAGTTGAGAGAGAGAGAGAGGGGGGGGGATAGAGAGAGAGAGAGAGAGAGAAGAGAGAGGGGGGGGGGGGGTCACTGCAGTTTCCTTTCATTTCAAAGTGTTCATAGCCTTGTCAACCATGAAAGTCTTATCAGTGCTATCATCTCATTCAATTCCAAAATTCCCATTAACATTCATTTCAGTTTCAAACTCAACATAGATTCGTCCCCTCAAATATCAAACCCTACTAACCTGGACAAAACATTTTTTTTAAAAAATTATAGTATACCTTAACAATTGTATTCCTTACAGAAAATGGAACATGACGCGCTGAATACACGTCATTCACTTAGTTATAATCCCCAGATTTAAATCCACAATAAAAGTTTAATTAAACAATGTAACAAACATTAGTGAAAAAACACAACACTGCAAAATGGACATCCTGTGCCCATCCCAGTGCTTACAGTTTCACTACCTGGTCACCAGATCAACAGTAAAGGCAAAATGTCTTAAACAGTCTTAAGAAAAAATTGCAGTTGGACTTCCTTGAAAAAAGGCATGAGAATATTATACACGCCAGGGAAAAAAATAGGAGAGAGAGAGAGAGAGAGAGAGAGAGAGAGAGAGAGAGAGAGAGAGAGAGAGAGAGAGAGAGAGAGAGAGAGAGAGAGAGAGAGAGAGAGAGAGAGAGAGAGAGAGGATGAGAGGATGAGAGAGAGAGGATGGAAAGATAGGAAGAGACAGAAATAAAGAGACGATATGAAAGGGAAATTTCTAGCACAAAATTTCCAAATGTGGGGATACAGATTATACTGAAGGGGACCTCAGACATCCCTATGAGGAATGTCACGTCTGTTCCATGAGTATACACAGACATGGAAAAGAGGCATCCTCTTGTCTTTATCTCTCTCTCTGTCCTTGTCTCTGTCTCTAGTTCACTGAGAAATGAACCCGAAACAATGATTGTGAAAACATAACTTACACAAGCTTCCACACACAAAATAACGAATCTATACAAACTATTTCTCTCTCCACTTTACCAATCCAGCAACAATATAACAACAAACTCTGTCTTCCCTTACAAGTGGAGAGCGATAAAAAGTAAAGTAGCAAAAAGACAACAACCAAAAAATACAACAAAGAGTTTGTAATATCCTGTATTCAACTGTACATAGCCCAACAAGACGAAATCCTATTTCAATCAATTTCACCACTGATCTGATCATTCCCACATACTCACCCACTTAAAGGTAAAAGGTAAAAGTGTCCCATAACCCAGGCAGTCATAGGGGAGCGAGGCATTAGAGACCTCAGCTTCTCTAGGGGCCAGCATATTGAGGGCAGTGCTCATCTCCTCTCCCTCGCTGCTTTATCTTCCATGACCCTAAAGAGGGCAGGTACCCATTTACAGCTGGGTGAACTGGGGGGACTGTACTGAAGCCAAGGTGTGCAAACAGTCACCCATCCAACTGGTAACTATGCTCAACATTGCTAACTTGACTGGGGGAAAGCAAGCGCTCTGACCACTGAGCTATCCCTCCCCTCCCCCCCCCCCCCCCCCATCACCCACTTAGTGGAGTAACAGAAGCAATCTCTACACTTTATGTTACAAAGTCACTTTACCAACAATACACAGAACATGATAATCTGGATTTTCAGGCAGCACTTAAAGTGGCCAAGCAGCAGTGTAGGACCTTTTGTTGTTAGTGGCCTTTTGACAACATACTTATATTGATGACTCCCCGAAACGAGGGTGGCTTCACAAGTTTGAAAACATATGTCGATTGTGACCAGCAGCATATGTGTGTGTGTGTGTGTGTGTGTGTGTGTGTGTGTGTGTGTGTGTGTGTGTGTGTGTGTGTGTGTGACTCCCCGAAACGTGGGTGGCTTGATGAGTTTGAAAAAATAAACATATGTCATTGTAACCAGCAGCATGTGTGTATGTGTATGTATGTGTGTATGTGTATGTATGTGTGTGTGTGTGTGTGTGTGTGTGTGTGTGTGTGTGTGTGTGTGTTGTGTGTGTGTGTGTGTGAACATACCTGTATTTGTAACGCATACCAACTTTGTTCATAAAAGCTTATTAATTTCCCATGGCAACAATAATAAACATTTGAAAATATTGTACTCATCAGACAAGGTGTCCAAAACAGTCTTTGATGATGATGACAACAACAACAATAATAATAATAATAATAATAATAATAATAATAATAATAATAATAATAATAATAATAATAATAATAATAAATGATAATAATAACAATAATAAATAAATAGATAAAAAACACAGCAAAATAATTACACTAAAAACAACAAAATTGGCACTGGTATATCACAAACAGAAAACAGGACCAACAACCATGAAAAAGAAAGGCGGCCAGAGTCAGACCTTTTTTTTTTTTCTACAAAAAATTTAAATACAATATATTCTTACTACGTACATTCATACAGCTCTCCTACATCTGTCAACACCATGCTTTCCATCTGCAGCACAGGCAGAAACAAACAACACACTTGTACATAACTCCACACCTCTAGGATGACCAGCAAAGACTGAAAAACCATGGAAATAAATGGTAAAAAACAAAATGTACAAATACAGCATCAACATACTGAGATCTTGGCTTGTGACTTGACTACCCTGTCCCTACAATAGAGGGAAAAAAAGGAAAAAAAAACTACACAAGTTGGAGCAAATCAACTTATAGTGTCATTCCAATTCAGTATCTAAAAAAAAAGAAAAAAAAAGAGATTAATAAGGAGCATCATGTCATCACATAGCCCTCCCTATCAATGACCAGGCACCTTGGCAAAGCGGTTATTACAACACACTATAGGCTGAGAAGTTGAGCATTCAAGCCCCTCACCAGCAAAACATGGGTGGGACTTTTCTTGTTCTGACCAGTGCCTACTCAGATTTGACCATGGGTTAGTTTGACACAAACATAATAGTCTAGCACCTGTCTAGATGTGCTGGTTCGATCCCCCTCTGAGCCCAAACTTTTCTCCTATCTGCTAAAGCTTTAGTGGTGGTCTGTTGGATGAAATGATAAACTGACATCATGTGTGTGACAAACATTCAGCACTCATAATTATATAAAAAATATAAAAAAAACCCACAGCAATAAGAGAGTTCTTCTTAGCAAAATTCTGTTAGGGAAAAAAACTGCTCTGTTCAGAAAACAGACAGGAAAAGAAAAAAAAAATGGTGGTGTTGCTCTTGTGGTGACACACTCTTCCTGGAGAGAGTAGCTTTAAGTTCACGCTAAAAAATCTGCTGTGACTGAAAGAAGAATACAACACAATACACCCTCTTTATAAGTAGGAACTTGTTATTGCTGGTAACATTAACTGATCCAACACTGCAGGAGTGAAAACATCTCAGACCTGGTTGTTACTGGCATATAATGTGTAAAAAAAAAAACCCACCCCAAAAACAAACCTAAAATTGTCCTTTTAGTATTACATTTTGTCTTGATGAGCTCTCAGTGCAAAGACAAGTGATGGCTAAAGCTGATAAATGCAGACTGAGATATGTCGGTCATGCCAACAGAAACACACAGACAAATCTGATGACGACAGTTCTCCAAGGTAAGGCTGAGGACAGAATGAAAAGAGGCAGTCCACCAACATCCTACACTGCCACCATCACTGAGATCAGAGGTCTGGGAGGGCTACAGGAGATCAAAGAACTCAGCAGAAACAGAGAGATGGTGAACCCTGATGGCATTGCGTGGAGCTCCTACCGACAACAGCAGCGATACAGACAGTTAAGTGGAGTAGAGACATACTGTCAAACCTAGTGCACCTCTAAACCAGCCAGACGGTCAATCAAATTCATTGACATTGAGCAAAACGAAAATTGTCTCTGGCTGGGAGGTTCACTGTGTTCAAGTCTCATGATTCAAGTTTCCTCCCAGTTGATGCCGGGATATACTATGACAGTAAGCGTAGAGTACAGCCCTGTCAAGAAGTCTCAAAGTACATGCACTACCATAGCAGCATCATTATGTCATCCTCATCGATCATCATGTAATAAAAAGGCAAGTTTCCTCTTTTCTTCCACGGCTCTGGTGAGGTTGTGTCAAAGTGCCTTCACATCATCTTCATCATCTGGCTATCACTGTGTGGACAGACAGTGTGACAGTCATCAGTCCTGGGTGGGTGTCTTACCCAGTCTGACTCCATGACTAAGTGAGTATGAATGCCGGATAGAAACTTTCTTCATAGTAGTCTCCACGTGTTGGGGGCACCATTGAAATGACTTGGCAGTGCAGGGCTGCTTCTGGTTGGTGGCTTTACGGCAGCTCAACCCTGATACCACCCAGTGAATCCTCATCTGAGTACAATATGCATTAGAACAGTTGTATGTGGCAACATTAGAATGAATGGCATGTGAGTTTAATGAGATCAAAACAAGAACCTCCACTACCTACTTGCAAAAGAGATAAATTGTGACCATTTTGATCATGATCGTATCAAACTATGATGCAATTATATTCAGAGTAAAATTTTCACAAAACACAACCACCACTTCCTCCCCTCCCCAAAAAATCCCCCCAAACAAACAAACAAACAACAGAACAACTGTGGCACTGCAGTGACTATTTCAGGCAGTGTGTCATGGGCAATTTGAACTTGATGGAGCCCACTCCTCTTCTAGAAATATGTATCTATTGAAATATAAAACCTCCGTTCAAAACATTTTGTTTTTAAAGTCAAAGTAAATCTTGACTGTAATATGAGCAATCACAAATAAAAACTGATGAACACAATAGAGACGCCCACCAGGACCAATCCATGCACATTATCAGATGGATTGTGACTTAAAGGAACACAGAGTGACAGTGACTATGACTCAAAATCTTTGGAACAACATGTGACTGTGTCGCGGTCAGGATTATTTATTGTATAAAGTGGATTGTCTCAAATTAGCAGCAATGATTAATTAATCGTAGTAGTGTCAGTTTAAGTTTCTTAGGGAAATGTTAACAGTCTGTGGAGTACTGTGTACATTACACCACACCAGGTTAGTCATAGACAATAACAGGAAGAGAGTCAAACAAACAAATAAAAACAGAATGGATTTTTCCCTGTTCCTCAGCTAGAGGTGAGGTTCACAAAAGATGAGATTTTATGTATGCAACTGTCTTTTTGCCCACCACTAGGGTAAGGCGAAGCCCCTCCTGATTTTTATGTCACATTTCCATCATCATACTATTATTTCATCAGGTTCTAGAAAATACTGAATTTGTTTTTGTTTTTTTAATGTAATGAACAATTTAAATAAAAAATGAAGTATTTTGTAAAAAAAAAAAAAAAAAGAACAAAGTTATAAGCTCACACAAAAGTGAACTCTGAATGGCTGTAAACATTTTTGAATGAAAATCTATACTACATTTACTTTGTAGTTCAAAAAAATATAGCCAGGCACTTCTGACCCAAGCATTTAAAAAACTGAAATATATACTTTAAACCCCCCCCCCCCCCCCCCCGAACAAGTATAAGACAATGACTGGACGATATCTCAGGCATTACTCCCTGTAACACTGCGAAACAGTAGTCTCCTGAACTGACAATTTTAGCATCTAAAACCAAGATAGGTTATATCATAATATAGCTCTGATCTGTGCATGATTATCAACAATTTATCACACGCAACTTCTGGTCACAGAGAGAGGATTCCATTAACATCAAATCCTGTCATAACTGTTAACCTTTCACCTTTCCTCATTTACATCAGCTATCATTCCTCATACATTCATATTGCTGCTTCAAAAGATTTGTTGGAATAAAAAAAATTAACTAAACAAAAATCTGAACAATCCCCCCCCCCCCTAAAAAAAACACAAAAAACCCCACAAAAATTCTAAAAGAGAAACATGTGGGCTTCTGATACAAGAGAAAGGCAAAAAGTGTTTCTCCTCCTTTTGTTCACATACTCTTTTTTTCTTTTTTCGTTCCTCAGCTAGAGCTCCAAGGTTGACCAATGGAAAGACTTTGCGTATGCAACTGTTTTTGCCCACCATCTATGTAGCTGCATTCTGACTTTGGGGAGTTCACATACACTCATTGATGCTTTGAACTGCTACTAAGGTATGCTTGTTAGCAAACAGGTATGCATAGATAAAAGTAATAACAGTGTGTAGCTGCATGTACTTCACAGTCTTTCAAAACACATACAATGCATAGTTGAAATAACACGTCAGGGTGTGGTCTGTTCAAACCACGCATTCTCTTGAAACAGGTAAGCATAGTTGAAATAACACACCAGTGTGTACCCTTACAAAACACCACTCTCCAAAACAGGTAAGCATAGTTGAAATAACACACCAGTGTGTACCCTTACAAAACACACACTCTCCCAAAACAGGTAAGCATAGTTGAAATAACACAACAGCTTGTACCCATATTCACATTTCCCAAAACAGGCATGCACAGTTCAAACAACACACCAGTGTTCATCTGTTCAAAGAACACATTCTCAAACAACAGGTACGCATGCATAGTTGGAATAACACAACAGTCTGTATAGATCTGTACAAAACACACATTCTCAAAAACAGGTACCCACAGTTGAAATAACACACCAGTCTGTATCTTTGCAACAACACATTCTGCAAAACAGGTACGTATCATCACTGAAATAGAATACTAGTGCACTTCTGTACAAACTACACATTCTCAAAAACAGGTACCCAGAATTGAAATAACACACCAGTCTGTATCTTCACAACTACACATTCTCAAAAACAGATATATTTTATATATGTGCACAGTTGAAATAGCACACCAGTGTGTATCTTTACAACACATTCTGCAAAACAGGTATGCATCCACAAATGAAATAACTTGACTGTACCCATCCTAACTATACATTCTCACCAGGACAGGCAACACATGCAGATCTACAGTCACACGGCACACTGGCCAAGTCATAGCGATGGACGTTTCCAAAAGATGGCAGCCAGCACAGAGATGGCAGCCAGACTGACGATGGCGATGACAGTGCGTGTATCTGCCGTTGGTGTGAAAGTGAGAGCCGCACGCTGAAAACACACACATGCACATGCGCGCGCGCGCACACACACAACACACACACACACACACACACACACACACACACACACACACACACACACACACAGTTTTCAAATTTCACTACAGTTCTAATGATGTCTACCAATTAACATTCTCATACATCCTGATTTTGAACATGTTGCTTGCTGATAGGACTTTCAGCAATAAAAAACAAAAAAGTAAAACAACAACAAACAACCCAACCAACAAACCAACAACAAAACATGACAACTGCGTTTCTACGTCTCTGAAGAAAAACAGACTACTTGCTTGGTCAGCATCTGATACTCTACAGTTATTTTGTCAACAAACAAAAATTGTGTCTCTCAACCCTCAAATGAAAAAAATTATTCACAGTTCTGGGTTCTTTATACCTCTTTATTTCTTTATTTCTCTTCAACTGTAAAAGCAGGACTTGCAGTTTCTTCAGAGCAAGCAAGAGCAGTTTACAATCTTGGCCACAGTCAGCATTTTTTTTTTTTTACATGAAATTATCCCTGAAGTCAGAATGCAGCTACCTAAATGGTGGGGGGGGGGGGGGGGGGGGGGGGATGGTCACATACGCAAAAATCTCACCATTGGTGAGCCTTGGAGCTCTGGCCGAGGAACAAAGAAAAAAAGGAGAGAAAAGAATCAACTTAACCAGCTCTCCCTAAAGCTAAACAAAAAATCAGCCTACACTTGACAGTGTCTGCAGTTCACATGTGGAGCACCAGCCTTGTGATGAACTCCCAAACGATCACAATACATAATGCAGTGTATAAGGAACTGGTCACGAAAAGTTCTGCAAACTCCCAAATGTCACAAAGGTGCATGGACTAAAATGCGAACTAAAATTTTGACAGAAGGCTTAACCATACCTGGATCTTTCCATGGTTATATCTTATTTTTATATTAAAATCAGGAGAGGCAGTGTGATTCAATGTGTGCTTGGTGAACCAAAAGTAGTGCTAGGTGAACCAAACTGTCCTAGGTTTAGCAAAATTTGTGCTAGGTTTACCTAAATTTGAGCTAGATTTACCAAAAATTTGTACAAGGTACACCAAAATCTGTGCCAGGTGAACCAATTAGATCAACCCAACTTTGTGCTCAGTAAACCCACATTTGTGCTAGGTAAGCCTAACTTTGTGCATGGTGAACCCAAATCTGTGCTAGGTAAACTAAAAGTTCAGCTAGGTAAACCAAACATTTGTGCTAGGTAAACCAAAAATTTGTGCTAGGTAAACTAAAATTTGAGCAAGGTAAGACCCAAAATTTGTGTGGGGTAAACAAACTAACATCTGAGCTAGGTAAACCAAAAATTTGTGCTTGGCGAACAAAACTTTGTCTTAGGTAAACCAAAATGTGCTTCAATAAATCACATCAAACAACAAAGTGTACTTCTACAATTTGTTTGAGGGGGGGGGGGTTTGTGGCTTTTTTCCCCCTAATGCCTCTAGCAGGACAATGCCAGGTGAACCCAAGTTTGTGCTAGGTGAACCCAAATTTGTCCTAGGTAAACCAAAATGAGTTTCAGTAAACCAATTCAAACAACAAAATCTACTCCTTCACTTTGCTTCTCTTTTTCCTTTTCTAATGTCTCTAGCAGGACAATGCACAACGCACTCACCCATCCTCCGTTGGCGGCAATCCACTGAGCAATTCTTTCGGTGATGAGGAACCTGAGCAGAATCTGAGCAATGCTTTCGCATGAAGCTGGCAAAGTTGGCCACCTGGTCCTGAAGAATCCTGATGGCGATGCGATACCCGAAACACAGCAAGGTCAGCACACGGCCCCAGCTGATGCCGTCAGCAAATATCCTGAACAAATGTAGTAGAACTTCAGTTAATTAACTCCTTCCACTAAATAGTGATATATCAGACAAATCATTCCTTTTGTCATACACACACACACAACAGAACCCGGCTTAAATTATACGTTTCTGCCATGACAGAGGAGCTTGCAAGTGGGGAGGGAGGAGAGAGGGGGGGAGAGAGAGAGGGTGGGGAGAGAGAGAGGGAGGGGGAGGGAGAGAGGGGGAGGGAGGGGGGGGAGAGAGAGAGGGGAGGGAGAGAGGAGAGAGAGAGAGGGAGAGGAGAGAGAGAGAGAGAGAGAGAGAGAGAGGAGAGAGAGAGAGAGAGAGAGAGAGAGAGAGGTTTACAGATGAGTAGTGGGTGTGTGTGTGGTGGTGGTGTGTGTGTGGTGGTGTGTGTGTGTGGTGTGTGTGTACGCGCGTGTGATGCGTGCGTGCGTGCGTGCGTGCTATAATATTAATGGAACTCATTCATTTGAGGTCTTTCAAACCCATAAGCAAGTTTCACACACACACACACACACACACACACACACACACACACACACACACACACACACACACACACACACACTGACAGAAGACCAATGAAAAAAGTTCTAGATCAGATGAGCCTGACAGGAATTCATAGAAATGATAGATCCTCAATGACAGAGCTAGGTGGATACAAGGTTTGCAGTGATTTCCAAAACTTGTGTATGGGATCAGATTTGGATGAGACCAAAAGCGAGGCCCCATGTACGCACGCATTAAAAACATCTATTACACACATTAAAAACGTTCCACCTTTCAAAAGAGCTGGCCATTGTGTGCAGTAGGAGTGGATGAAAACAAAATAAACAACCAGCAACACACAGGTTATCGTGTTTAAACACCATACCTGAGAAAAACTCAGGGAGTTGGAATCCCCAGGGCAGTTCGGAGGGCGTATATGGCAACATTCTGGCGGCTCCTGCAATAGCACTGGAACCATTCATATCGGCGATTGCCTTTCCAAAGGACCATTCCAGCGATGTGGAGAGGGAGGGGTCTGCTGCATGGGTAACAGCTTGCCCTCCTATACTGACTTACCCAGGCTTTTCACTCTAGAGCCTAGAGACAACTCCATAGTCTTATTAGAGATTGAGGGATGCCTACCATGTATGAGGTCACTTTCTTTAAAATCCCTTGGTAATTAATGCATTCCACATCTTGGTGGCACTGTAATGGAATGCCTGCTGGCCATACATGTAATTCATTGACACAGAGAAAACAATTCACAGCATTTAGAAACTTTTCAAAGATCAGGTACCTACTTTTTGGCGACTCCTGCAAATGCTTCATAAGCATTGTCGCTGTTGGACCCAATGTTGAGTGAGCGAATCATGTCATCAAATTTGTCCTTGTATTTCTCGTTGATGACATCTCCAATTCTAGCCAACTGTCGTCCCACCTCTGCTGCTGGGCTGCACACATGTTTATCATGGAAACTGAAATTATCAGTTGTTGTTGTTGTGTGTTCCCTAGCTTAACACTCTGGGGTCACTCATCTCACCTGGGAATACTGTGAGATTGATATTGCACACTGCATGAAAAGTTTGCATATATGACTGTTTTCAAGTACCTCACCATATACATTATATAATATAGGCAGTCATATTCTGATTTCAGATGATAAATTATCAGTGACATGACAATGATTTTGTTCAGCTTCTTCTTCTTTCCATTTTGGTGCTTGGTTTGATAACAATGGCACACACCCTCTGTGTGTGTGGTGTGTGTTGTGTGTGTGTGTGTGTGTGTGTGTGTGTGTGTGTGTGTGTGTGTGTGTGTGTGTGTGTGTGTGTGTGACTGATTACATATGTGTGTGTGTGTGTGTGTGTGTGTGTGTGTGTGTGTGTGTGTGTGTGTGTGAGGAGAGGATGTGTGTGTGTGTGTGTGTGTGTGTGTGTGTGTGTGTGTGTGTGTGTGTGTGTGTGTGTGTGTGTGTGTGTGTGTGTGTGTGTGTGTGTACACGAGACAGATATGTGTGTGCTTCCCTCTCCTACATGTTTCCACGGTTTACCCAAGTGAAACTGGGCATGACATTTACAACTAACTTTCACTACATAGACCTGTACTTTCTTTTTTTTCTTCTTTTCATTTTTTTTTAGACCTGTACTTTCATGAATTACTATTAAATTAATACAATTATTCTGATATTTAATTATCTCTCATAATATAGAATTATATGAATCCTTTGATCAGTAATTATATTAAATATCTACTCTTATAATATTATTAACACAATTACTTTATATGAATCCTTTGATTGCAATTATCTTAATCTACTTACCTTTTCAATTACCTCTTAATATTATTAATTACTAAATTAGTCAATTGTATTAATATTAGTAATACAATTGACTAGAGCTCATATCCAGATCCTAACATAGTAACAATGCCTCATTAGTACTGTTAGTGTTACCTTTTACATACATGTACACTATAGATCTATCTATACAATTAGTGAATTACCTGTCTGGAATTCTTGGCAGGCTGACAAGTGCAGGGTCTATAGGGTTATTGTCGTAGGTCTGTCGGATGTGATCATTCCTGTACTGCTGATACACAAAGTTCCGGAACACATCTTCCGTCTGCTCTGTCACGTGTTCCTCAGTGTCTGGCTGAATCTCCTGTGGAGCCTGGGGCACAAGCTGCATTTGAGCTGGGGAGGGTTTCATGAAACTGTCCATCTCCTCCCCGTCACTGTCTGAGCTTCCATTCCAGGAAGCCATGCTGTCTTTTGTGTTCTTACTGCCTAGCACAACACTTTAAAAAAAAATTTTTTTTTTAGTCTGGGTGTAGCCTTAAAGCCAAAATTCTTGATCACTCTAGGAAAAGCTGATGGTTGATTATGAATCTTGTAGACTGATCACATGGTTTCTGCAAGTCAGGTGAGAAACTCGTATGGTATACAAGGAATCTGTCAAAGTTTTTTTTATGTTTACCTGAAATGACAATAAAAATGACAAATTAGTTACAGTATAAATTTAACAATAAGTAACACAATGGTAAGTCTAAGGCAAGGGTACTTTATGTTTTCTGGTTAAAGCATACTCACTTACTAAATATAAAACCAGATGTCTGCATTTTTTATTTTAAATGTCAAGCTTCAAAGATACTGTGTGTGACTGTGACCTGGTAAGCATGCATGGTGTGTGTTTATTTTCTAATTTAGGACATATCATTATCAGGTAATGTCAGATAATTACACTCATTTCTGCCACCCTTCATCTTTTTTGAAAGCTCAGACAACTTTTTGGGAGTGTTTTTTTTTGTTTTTCAGATGGTTATCTGTCACATGAACTGCTGTTAAGTACCGGACAAGTTACTGCCTTAGTCAGGTCCAGCACACCTGACTTTGGCCTAAGAGAGAATTTCTTTTACTTTTAAGTCTTTCTCAAAAAAAAATACAGGAGAATGGACCAAGAAGGTAGAAACAGACAAGAAGGGGTGTCTGGGAGAAAGGGAACAATCTAAACAAAGTGAGGGATAGAAAGAAAGGGGCTTCCAAAAACATTTTTCAGAAGGGGGTGATCATGCTATAATTTTAGTATAAATTTATACCATCAGGCCCCTAGCATCCCCACAAGGTAACATACAATTTCAAAGCACACACTGGGGAAGACCACATTCATATAATGTTTGACACTTCTGTTTGCACGATTGTTTCATTCATATCAATGATCACAATCAATCAGATGATGTCAGTGATTAGCTCATTTCTACCATCCGCGTTTCAGCTTCTAAACTTAGGAGGTGTTGGTTACTCATCATGTTTTATGTACTGACCAGTGCTTTGAATACTTATACCACTCTGCGGTAGTTTTTCTGCTGGAAAACGAAACCAAGGAGAAAAGAAGGAGAAAACACTCTATTTGTTACGAATGCCTGACTAATACAGATTTTTGTTCAATGCTTCCCTCCACTTAGCACTGAACAGAACCAAAACACAAAGAACATATCGCAACATGCTATGGGGGCGCGTGTTTCTAAAAATAATCATGACGGCATAAACAAAAGAGAATCCAAATCGCCCTCCAAAAAGTTTGATGCCAAACTTAGTTATTCTCCGGATCAATATTTACCAGATCGATGAGAGCTGATAAAACTGATGTCTACACAGATTTATCCCGAAAGATCACGATGTCTGAATGGGGTATCACAAAGAAAGAAACAAAATTCACATGTTCGCATGAGACATCCGCACATGGACGTGACATACACAAACCATGTTTTGTCGATGGAGGAGCTTACGGAAATGACGCCAGCATAAGGGGAATCTAGGCTAATATACACAGTTGCAGATTAATCCAAAAGCTCTTCGAAATGTGATGGTCGTTGGCTGATGATATAATCCCTAAATCGGTTAACTCCGCTGGGAATCTAAAACAATCGAACCCAAACCAAATTGACAGATTAGCCCCTGGGATGTATCAACAGGTCAACGGCAAATCTGTCTCATCGTTAAAAGCATTTCTGTGTGCTCACACACGTGAATGTTTAGTAGTTGCAAGGGTAGCAGCAACAGCAGCTGTAGTAGCAATAATTTTATCAGTATTTTTTCACACCTATAACAAATAAAATGAGTCTAAAAAGAGAGGACTTGGAATGAAATTGAGTAGGGGAGAGGAAGTAGGTGCTTTTTTGTTTGTTTGTTTATACAGATAAAGCTATTACTAAATATAATTTGTAACTGTTTGTTAAACCCAAGACTAAACAATCATGAAAAAAAGAGAAAAAAAAGATTCATTTGTCTATAGATGTTATATATATATACCCGGTATATGTTTGCTGGAGCTAGTTAAAATATATGCCAAGTCACCAAACTGCCAGATATGGCAGTATGTCCCCTTTGCCAAACTGATAATCAGTCAGAATACATTTTTATGCTAGTGTATTTTGATTAATAGCCTTTTGAAGAGATCACTGGATTCAACATGTCTGAGCAAGGGGGAAAGGGAGGGGGAGGGCGAGAAGTTTAAAGAAGAGAGAGAGAATGAATGAATGATCTTTGAGTAATCTACAGACAGGTAGGTATCAGCAGAGCGTGTCAGGTCACCGAACACCACCGCACGTGAGATTCCAAAGATGCCCTGCACTACTGCTGGGTGACTTTGTTGGTGTTCAGTGGTGCTTGCTCTGAGTAATATATCCAGGAACCACCTACTAAGTTCCCTACTAACGACAGGTATTAGCTCAGTTGTAGAACCAGACTGAGTGAGTCACCAACACGAGTTGGTGACCACCACAACATCCCTCCAATGATCCCCCCGTGCCCCCAACCTCCAACCCAGAAGGCTTTGACACAAACTCACCACAGACACAGAAGTGTGTGGAGAAACCAAAACAGGTCATCATGAGACCAGAGCAATCAAGGCCACCAAATGAGAGACATTTCTCTTTATTGCATGATAAATAATGAGGAGGAGGAGGATGTCAGGGTGCTGCTAGGGAAGAGTATGTGCTATGAGACTACTTTCACCAGGCTGTAATCTACACTGCTTATCATAATATATCTTGGCATCAACTGGGCTCAAGAGATACAAACACCTGCAGTGTTGGTCAGGTAATTTGAGCAACACTCAAGATCACATCCATGAAGTTCCTTAAGTGTGTCTTCAGAGAAAATTTTTTAATTTTTTAATTCTTTTTTGTGTCTTCGGAGAACTTAACAGCATAAGCAGATACTTGAAGACTGATCTCGCTGTCTGATCTTGGTATCAATGTGGAGAGACCATCTGCCAGGATCCTTTCTTTTCCAGGCCGGTACTGCATGTCAGTGTCATAATTACTGCTGCTAGCATAGCATCATGCGTTGCAAATGTAGAGGAGTACTGGCTAGGCTTTCTCCTGATTTTGCTCAAGTGGTTTGGAGGTCACAAAGCAGAGCAAATACATGTAGAACTTGGAAGAATAGATAAAAAAACAAGGCAAGCAGCATGGTGTTGTACTATATTTTTCATTCCTCAGCTAGAGCTCCAGGGTTTACCAGTGGTGAGATTGTTGAGTATGCAAACATTTTTACCACCGTTAAGGCAGCTGCATTCTGACTTTGAGGATGATGTTTAAATATGACACCAGTGTGCATGCATTTTAAAATATATTTTTTGTTATGTTTTAACTGGAATGACTGAACTGCTTTTCTGAAAGGCAGAACGGGTTTTAATGTGCGTGCAAGATGTTCTACATGCTCTGCACACATAGCCTTGGATTATTGCCTCATCCTAAAGACTTTTGGGGGAGTGGAGTCAGTACTGATGTTAACTCCAGGATAAAAGTCCCCTTGAACAGGCCTCTCATGTGGTGGCTTGAGTTTGATCCTGAGCCATCAAATCACAAATAATCCTCCACATCCCACCCTCCCCAAAGAAGGATTATCCCCCCCCCCCCCCCCCCTGTACTTTTAAAAAAATTTTGTCAACTAGTTGTTTTGAAGATCCAGCAACAGAGCATTACAGTACTAGCTCTACACTATCATAATATATTCTGGTATCAACAGGGACTGAGGGATACAGACACCTGCCATACTGGTCAGGTAATTTGAGTAACACTCTCAAAACTGCAAGTGTTAAGTATCTGGCTTTCAACTGTGTGGTGCCAGTCTTCCCATCAAGCCCATACAAAGTCACTTTGGGTACAAGCCAGCAGAAGTCGGGAAAAAAACCCTAGGACTCTGGCAGAAGTCAAACCCGCAACCATCCAGCCCAGAACCTAACATGTTAACCACTGTACCATAGTGGCTGGTACAACTACAAGTCAAAGTTATCAATTCAGGAAGTTTTGTTTCGAGCAAAAAAATATTCAACAAAATCCTTATGAAGATACCTGTTTGTTTTTGTCTGTAATCTCTGATTTTGTCTGCCTGGAAAAATTCTGCATTACAGTTAATGGCTGTGACAATGACCTGGGAATTATGTAACAATATTATTTTGACAGTGCAAGGCTGTTTTGGATGTTTTTTGTTGGTGGTTTTTTCTTGGGGGCGGGGTAGTTTATTTTGTTTTTGTTTGTTTGTTGTTGTTGTTTTTGGGGGGGATTTTTTTTTGGGGGGTGTCTGTTCCCTGGCTTGAGCTCAGAGGATCACCAATGATGAATTTTGCATATACAACCATTTCTACCCATCATTCAGATAGCCGCATCCTGACTTCAGAGGTTATTCTGGATGTAGAAATGATAATGCACTTCATGGTTTCTATGTCAGTGGTCATCAATAACTCCCTATCTTACAGTTAAGCAGTTACCCTTGTTCAGTTCAACACCAAGAGGAGTCACCCCATGCACACTTCACTCTGACAGACCTCAGGAACCACTCACACAGGGGGCTAGAAATAACACTTTCCTTTATTATTCTCATCATTCAAAGGCACACAATGTCAATTCATCATTTAGTCTACACAACAATTCTGCGTCCTTGTAAAATAATGTCTCATGGGCTGACAAGCTCTCCCGTTATCTGAATCCTGCATGAGCAGGAAACAGTGACTGTGCATGCAAACATGCATACATATGTGCATGCATGCATGCATGCAAGCATGCATGCATGCATGCATGCACGTGCGCGCGCACACACACACACACACACACACACACACCTTTAACAACAAAAACACCCTCTCTCACTCATATCACAGAACACAAAGAGGTAAACCTTCAGACACAGTTCATCATTGAACAAGGCACCTGCCAACACAACAGAAGGAGACATCTACACGCAGTTCACAGGGAATTTACAATCTATCATCTATCCTCCAGGTCTCATCTCTGGAACAGCAGCACCAGCTCTGAGTGCACTGTGTGGGGAAACAAGTCCACCCCCACTGCTTTCACTGCCCTGAAAGCCTGGCCCGGATAGTCCTCGCTTTCTGGCACGATCAGACTGAAACCAAGCAATCAAAGGTCAGACTGAAACCAAGCAATCAAAGGTCAGACTGAAACCAAGCAATCAAAGGTCAGACTGAAACCAAGTAATCACAGGTCAGACTGAAACCTAGCAATCAAAGGTCAGACTGAAAACCAAGCAATCAAAGGTCAGACTGAAACCAAGCATTCAAAGGTCAGACTGAAACCAAGCATTCAAAGGTCAGACTGGAAAAAGACTGAAACCAAGCAATCAAAGGTCAGACTGAAACCAAACGATCGAAGGTCAGACTGAAACCAAGCAATCAAAGGTCAGACCGAAACCAAGCAATCAAAGGTCAGACTGGAGGAAAAAGAAGAAGGTCAGACTGAAACCAAGCAATCAGAGATCAGACTGAAACCAAGCAATCAAAGGCCAGACTGAAAAAACAAAAAGGTCAGGTTGAAATCAAGCAATCAAAGGTCAGATTGAATCCAAGCAATCAAAAGGTCAGACTGAAACCAAGCAATCAAAGGTCAGACTGCAACCAAGCAATCAAAGGTCAGACTGAAATCGATCACTTCAAATCAAATTCTTGACTGTCAAAGGTTAGACTGAAATCGATCACTTCAAATCAAATTCTTGACTGTCAAAGGTGAGACTGAACTCAACCACATTGCATGAAACTCTTTGACTATATAGATCAGACTAAAAGCTATCCCACCAACTCAAATTCTTGACTATTTATGGTCAATCACATCATATTAAAACCCCGTTCTGCCTTTTGGAAATTTTGTGCCTGTAGGGTTGGACCATAATATTTTAAAGAAATGCATGTACACAGTTGTCGTGTTTAGACACCACCCCAAAAGTCGGAACGTGGCTACCTAAATGGTGGGTCTAAAATACATATGCAAAATCTCGCAATAACTAGTGAACCTCAGACTTTTAGCCGAGAAATAATATTTTTTTTAAAGTTAACTCTGCTCTGAAGCAGACTTGGATAAACAGTTGCCGGTATCTTTACAATGTCAAAAAGCAAAGCAGAGAATAAAAAAAGAAAGGTACTTACTCAACAAAGTTAAGGAGAGCATTTCCATATGGTTTGCATGAAATGTAGATCAGATCTTTGATGGGTTCACAGCAACGCAATCTTTGAATAGCTTTCTTGTCTGTAGAAAAACAGAAAGAAACACACACACACATACACATGCACACACAAACACATGCATGCACACACACACATGCATGCACGAACACACACACACACACACACACACACACACACACACACCCACACACACACACACACACACACACAGAGGTTTTTTGTTTTTTAAAAACATTTCTTGACAAAGAATTCCATTTCACATCACAGATGGTGAATAAATGTTACAATGCAACTGAACACTAAAAGGAATTCTCTCTATAAGTGGAAGCAACGTCCATATCACAGTCCTTTGAACAGAAACCCCAGCAAAACTGAGCCTGATACTATGCCCGCTATGCAGTAACATCTCGTTCACAGATTCAGGCTTAAAAAGCTTTACAAGTACATTTGTGAATGAGTGAGTGTGAATGTGATTGTGTGTGCCAGATTTTTCATGCGTGTGTATGTGTGTGTGTATTTATGTACCACTTTAAGTCACCGCAGATTTCTTTGCATGAAATTCATGCTGCTTTCTCTGTGGAGAGCGTGTTGCCAGAAGAGCAGTGCCACCCATTATTTTTGTAATTTCTTTTCCTATTTGTTTGTGTATTTGTTTCCCTAGCAGAGTGGCTTTTTTTCTGCAGAATTTTGCTAAGGACAACTTTTTTGCTGCAGTGGGTTCTTTTATGTGTGCTAATGTGTACTGCACACAGGATATTAGTTTATTGCACATCCAAAAGACTAGCACCCAGACCACCACTTATGTCCCAGTGAGGCACAAACAGGGATAAAAAAAACACCCCCAAAACCCATGGATCAAACCCAGACTTTTTGCTTTCTAGACAGGTGCATTACTTCTAAACCATTGATCCACACATGTATGTGTGGTGTGTGTATGTGTGTGTGTGTGTGTGTGTGTGTGTGTGTGTGTGTGTGTGTGTGAGCACGCGCGTGCATGCGTGTGTGCGTGCGCGTGTGTGTGTAAGTGTGCATGTATCCATGTTTCCATGTGTACGTGCATGCATGCCTATGTGTGTGTGCATGCGTGAGCAAGCACATGAACGTGTGTCTGCCTGCATGTGGGTGTGCATGTAAATGCAAGTGTGCCTGTGTGCCTGTGTACAAGAGCAGTAAAGGAAAAAGTCTCCTCACTCAGTCCGTTTCTGTTGGGGTTGACCACCGCCAATGTGTGGCCCTTCAGAGTGGTGTCCCCTGTCACGTACGACTTCAGCAGCTTTCGGGCACTGCCCCACACAAACTGGGCATTGTCCACTCCTGTTGTTTGCAGACAGGTCAAGTCAAAACCACTATAATCATGCCACTTTAACAATTTTATTTATTTATTTATTCTTTGATATTGAGGATAATGGAATATGCACTTGTGTGCTTTTTTACATCCAGTCCCCGCTGTGTATGTACTTTTGTCAATCTTGTCAGCTATTCACACTGGCACACAATGGCCTACTCTTATGAAAAGCAGAACAGGATTTAACGATGTTCTGCGTGTGTTCACACATGGGGCCTCGGTTTATAGTCTCAGCCGAAGGACTTTTGGGGAGAGTGGAATCAGCACTGCTGTTAACTCCAGGAGAAAAATCCCCTCAACTGGGAATCGAAACCCAGTCGTTGAATTGCGAGCGCTATGTTCTGACCACTAGGCTATCCCATGAAAGGTGGCTGCAGAGTTCTACACTGACTGGCACATGGTATGATACGAGACCACAAATTACAACACATGGACTGGTGACGGATCAGTATTCTTTTTGATATTTAAATACAACTCAAAATCATAAGTAAACTTGTGAGCATGCACAAACACACACAAACACACACACACACACACACACACACACACACACACACACACACACACACACACACACACACACACAACACCCTGTCCTTTTGGAAGAGTAAGCCACTGCATACCAGTAGGAACAGATGATGTAATCAAGAAAAAAACCACAAAAAACTAAAGCAAGCAAACAGGTGTTATGTTAAACATCATCCATTAAATTGCAATGCTGCTACTTTGATAGTGGGTAAACAGTCACATATTAAAAATCTCATCCATTAGTAAACCTCAAGCTCTAGCTGAGGAACAAAAGCAACAAAAACCATTAACCCCCACCCCCCCTCTGCTTCCACCCCCCCCCCCCCCCAACAACCCCCCACCCCCCAAATAGTGACAATCAGTAAGCACTGAGTCAATACTTGGTGTGTCTGTGCAGGCCAATGCAGGAATGGTTATGGCCACAGCAGCTGTGTGTAAACATTAAATACACATTACTGCTCAGTAAGGGGACTGGATGTAAAAAAAAAAAAAGCACATGAGTGCTTATTTATTATCCTTGAAATAAAAGAATTGATTTGATTTGATTAGTTTGACTCAGATTATCACTGCTGTCATTATTTTTGGGGAAATTTTCATTGATATAACTTTGGTAGAAATTTGGAATTTCAACATCCTATCAACATTAGAGTGCAACACCAGTGTAGTAAACTGCAAAAACAAACAAGGCAGGGTGACTGACCATTCAAGGTGCGTTGAACCGAGCATCTTGAACAGCCTGCTCCACCACATCCATACCAACCACCTCCCCCACCAGACCCGACATCAGAATCCCAATGGTGCCTGAAAACATAAAAACATCCTTAACTCACAAGTATAATATATAATAATAATAATAATAATAATAATAATAATAAAAATAATAGAATAATAATAATAATAATAATAATAGATGGATTTATATAGCGCTATATCTTGAGAAAACAAATCTAAAACAAGTGACATATCCCTGAAGTCTGAATGCGCTAGCTAAACAGTGGACCAGAAAAGGTCGCATATGCAGAAATCTCACCATTGGTGAACCTAGGAGCCCTAGTCGAGGTATAAATAAAGTAAAATAAAATGAAAAAGTGACATGAGGAGGGGAGTGGAGCCGGTACTGATGTTAGTTTACTCAGGGGAAACATTCCCTTGAAGGGTGTCTCAGCGGAGGCTCGAACCTGGGCTGTCAGATCATAACTTAATGTTCTAACCACTAGACTCTCCCCCCCCCACTTCATTATGGAATAAAAGCTACATGGAGCTGAACAGGACAAGCAAAACAAATTGAAATAATGAAAGAGAAAATACCCCCCCCCCCCCACAAAAATGAATGAGACTTAAAAAAAAAAAAAAGAACAAGCAAAGAAAAGATGATACAGAAAAGCAGACAAATAAACAAACACATAAAAATATAGCCGAACAAACAAATGATTTTTTTTTAAACCCAGTGAAGGCAAAGGGATTGACAACTTCAAGAACAACTACCAATTAAAACTAAACACACACAACTGGCAAGAATTCTTACAACAACAACAACAACAACAACAAAATCAGAAATAACACAGTGCGCAAATCCAGCATAACTCAGTCAAGGGTCCAGGGCCCAGTGCTAAAATTAGCCCCCTTTTTTATTTTATCAGTTTTAAGTGTGTTCAGTTTCTGCTATAATTAGCACCAGCTGGGGTGGAATGGATAGCAGCTGAGAGGAGCTTTAAAGTGGGGGAAATTCACAGCTGTGATAATGACATCAAAGCATGTGCTCTACGAGCCATTTTCAGTGGCGCGAGTTCCCTGTACCTGTGCCACAGCCGATGTCCAGAAGAGTTCCAGGCTGGCAGGCCCGAAACCAGATCCTGCACCTCCCTGTACAGCACCGCTGCACCCGGAGTGTTCAGCTGGAAAAAGGCCTCTGGGGAAATGCGGAAGCGGTGTCCCAGAATCTCCTCACAGATGTGTGTGTCTCCCTGAATGTGGTGCTGGCTGTGATAAGTCTTGCTGAACCTTGTGCTGGAACAACATTGGGAGGAGGGAAATATTAAAAGGTAAAAAATAAGGTAAAGATGCCCCATAACCTATGTGATTGTAGGGGAGCAAGGCATCAGAGACCTCAGCTTCTCTAGGGGCCAGCATGTTGAGGGCAGCACCCAGCAGCAAGGGAAATATTATGATAACAAAAATCACATTTGAGAATACAACATTGCTGGCTATGACATGTCTTGCTAGATCAATCGTTTTGAGGGAAAACATTACCATTAAAAAAAAAAGCCATGCTGAAGTTGGATACACTAGGCCCGACTTATCAGGAGCTTGACACCAGCAAAACGCATTTTTGCTCATATGACATATGACGATAGTTGCTGTCTGGGCACTTAATGATGATGAAGAAGAAGTACATCCACTAACATGATACTGATGACATTTATGACTGAAACAACATTTTGCGGGGAATATGTATCTATGTACAATATTATCTACATCCATCAGTAGGAAGATCTGGAACAGGAACTGAGTTCATATGGAAATCAATCAACAGTTCTTTTGTTTCTTAAAATTCAGGTCAAGAAGGTTCTTTTTACACCATATAGAGAACTCCTCAACTTACTTAGAATACATACAGTGTGAATTTGTCAGGCCTTCAAGAGCAATGTCATCAGAGTATCTTATTAAGAGGGCAAAAAGCAGGATGAGGCAGCAAAACACACACCCTCCCTCCCCAGAGAGAAACCAAACAAACAAACAAAAAAATAAACCAAAACATCCCCTTCCTCTCTTTATCTGTCAAAAGGTAAACTGACAAATTCCAGTTAGTCTGAACACAGAACAGAAATACCGGAGTCTCAGATACAGAGAATGAATAACTGCCTGATCACAAAACAGGAATACCTGAGTCTCAGATACAGAGAATGAATAACAGTCTGAATACAGAACAGAAATACATGAGTTCCATATAAAGGAATAACAGTCTGAATGTTATTCAGACTGTGTTTCATGCTGTGTGTAAAGATTCAAATCCCCAACCTGACCCAGTTCCTTTACCACCCTCCACACCCGACTCAGCATCCAAACTCTTGTCCGTTCTTCCACTGTCTACTTCACCACCATCGCTTTCATCCTCATTCTCTGATTGTCTTCCCAACTCACCACTTTCAACTTCAACCTCTCCCCCGCCTTCAAATCTTCTTAACATCTGTCTGTACAATGTGTAATCCGTCTGTCCAGATGGCAAGGCCGATCTTCTTTCTGATTTTATCTCTGAACAGAACATAGACTTAGCTTTTCTTACTGAAACGTGGTTAAAACCACAGGGCAACGAACCAAAAATAAAACAGCTGACACCACCTGGCTATAAAACTCGTTCTTTCCTGGACTCTCCCGTGGAGGTGGCATTGCCATCACCTACAAAGACACTCTGCACCCAGCTCTTTCCTTCTGTCACTCTCTCCCTTTCTCACCTGCATCCTTTGAAGTCTGTGAACTCAACCTCAGCTTACCTGGCCACTCTATCACTTTCTGCTGTCTGTACCGTCCACCTCCTAGTCGTAAAAACAATCTGACATCTTCCCTTTTTCATCAAGAATTTCAGTCACTCCTGGATCATTACAGCCTCTCTCCCAAGACACTTATCATTCTTGGCGACTTCAATTTCCACTTTGACAACCAGTCTTGTCCAGATGTCAAGCGTCTTTCTCTTTCTCTGTCCAACCACTCTCTTTCCCAGCTGGTCAGCGAGCCAACTCACAGGTCAGGTCACATCTTAGACTGGCTCATTACTGATCTTTCACTTAAACTCGTCACATCTGTGTCCGTCACTAACGAACTGCTTTCCGATCATTCCGCCATTCTCTTCTCTCTCAACATCACTAGGCCTATCAAAAAGAAAAAGCGCGTCACCCGTCGCAATCTCAAGGCAATTGATATTCAAACCTTCTCTTCTCAAGCTGCCCAACACCTATCCAAACCCCCTGAACACACTGACCCTTCCGTACATTACAACACTGTTTTAAGCCAACTGCTCGATGAGCACGCACCTCCCACTGATGTTGTTCTGCCTGATAGGCCCTGCGCCCCATGGTATACTCAAGACATACTGGTTGCAAAGCGCAAACGCCAACAACTTGAGCGAAAATGGCGAAAAACAAAAACTGAAATAAACAAACAGCTCTTTCACAAACAAATCAACAAAGTCAAAACCTTAATCCACTCAGCGAAGACAAACTATTTTTCTGCTCAAGTTCTCGATGCCACGTCCATGAAATCTCTTTTTTCCCTCACCTCAACTCTCCTTGGATCTGCAAAGGCTAGCCCTCTGCCTACTGTCCACAGCCACTCTGAACTTCCTGGTATATTTTCTTCATTCTTCTCTGACAAAGTCCGCAACATCCGCTCCAAACTGGATCAGACTTCTTTCCGACCTGTACCTCCTGATCCCCAATTCACTGGCACTCCTCTTCTTGTCTTTCACCCAACAAGCGATAAAGAAATCAAGAACATTCTGAAAGAAATGACAATAAAATCATGCGATCTCGATCCTGTACCTGCTTCTCTTTTCATTCAGTGCATCCCACAGCTTATACCTACTATCACAAAAATAGTAAACTCATCTCTTATTTCTGGAAATTTTCCATCAGCTCTCAAAACTGCGATAGTCACACCTCTGCTCAAAAAGCACGACCTCGATCCTAACATCCTGAAGAACTATAGACCCGTCTCTAATCTGCCTTTTATCTCTAAAGTCCTTGAAAAAGTTGTTCTGAAACAACTCAATAGCCATCTTCTTTCCAATAATCCCAACAACCCCCCACCCCAAATAGTGACAACTCGTAAGCACTGAAGTCAATACTTGGCTGTCTTGTGTGTGTATGTGCAGGGCCAATGCAGGAATGGTAGATGAGAAGGAAATGGTTTTATTCGGCCAAGCAGCGTGTGTGTGAACATGTAAATAACACCTGTCTGCTCTGTAGGGGGATGGATGTAAAAAAAAAAATAAGCCACATGAGTGTTATTCATTTCCTCGAAATAAAGAATTTGATTTGATTAATTTGACTCAGGATTATCACTGCTGTCATTTATTTCTGGCGGGGAAAAGTTTTCAGTTGATTTAATGCTTTGGTAAGAAGAGAAATTTGGAATGTCAACATTCTATTCAACTTAGGAGTGCAACACCAGTGTAAATGTTGGCAAAAAAAAACAAACAATGGCAGGGCTGCTGAACTGACCATTCGAAGGTAGCGTTGACTCCGAGGTCTTAAACAGGCCTCTCCACCACATCCATGCCAATCATTTCCCCCACAGATCCGACATAGATTCCAATGGTGGCTGGAAAAAACATATAAAAACATTCCCTAACTCAAAGTAATAATAATAATAATAATGATAATAATTTTCTTGTTATTATTTTAATAATAGCAATAAATAATAGCAATTAATAGCAGATAAATTAATAATAATTATAACATTAATAAATAATATAATTATAATAATAATAAAATAATGATAATAATAATAAATGGATTTCTTTTTAGTGCTATATCTTGTCAAATAACAAATTCTTTAAAAAGTGAACATATCCTGAAGTCTGAGTTGCAGCTATCTAAATAGGGGAGGGGAGTCGTACGTTATGCTGAAATCTCACGTTGGGTGAACCTCTAAGGAAGCCTAGTGAGGTAAATAAATAAGTAAAATAAATTGAAAAAAATGACATGAGGAGGGGTATTGGAGCTGTGCTGGTACTGATGTTTGTTAATCCAGGGGAAACTTCCCTTGAACAGGCGTGTCTCTCAGCGGAGGGCTCGAACTGGGCTGTCTCATGATTCAGATCATGAATCAATGTTTAACCACTAGGTATCTCTGCCCCCCCCCCCCCACCCTATCATTATGGAAATAAAAGTTACATGGAGCTGAACAGGGCAAGCAAAACAAATTGAAATAATGAAAGAATAAATAACCCCCCCACCCAAAAAAAAAAAAAGAATGAGACTTAAAAAAAAAGAACAAGCAAAGGAAAAGATGATTACGAAAAGCCGACAAATAAACAAAACAATAAAAATATAGCCAAACAAACAAAATGATTTTTTTTAAACCCAGTGAAGGGCAGGGATTGACACTTCAAGAACAACTAGCAATTAAAATATACCACACACAACTGGCAGAATTCTTACAACAACAACCAACAACAACAACTCAGAAAAAATAACACAGTGCGCAAATACCAGCATCACTCAGTCAAGGGGTCCAGGGCCCAGTGCTAAAATTAGGCCCCTTTTTATTTTATCAGTTTAAGTTGATTCAGTTTTGCTATTAATTAGCACCGCTGGGGTGGATGGATAGCAGCTGAGAGGGAGCTGAAAGTGGGGGAAAATTTCAAGCTGTGATAAATGACATCAAAGCATATGCTCTACGAGCCATTTTCAGTGGCGCGAGTTCCCTGTACCTGTGCCACAGCCGATGTCCAGAAGAGTTCCAGGCTGGCAGGCCCGAACCAGATCCTGCACCTCCCTGTACAGCACCGCTGCACCCGGAGTGTTCAGCTGGAAAAAGGCCTCTGGGGAAATGCGGAAGCGGTGTCCCAGAATCTCCTCACAGATGTGTGTGTCTCCCTGAATGTGGTGCTGGCTGTGATAAGTCTTGCTGAACCTTGTGCTGGAACAACATTGGGAGGAGGGAAATATTAAAAGGTAAAAAATAAGGTAAAGATGCCCCATAACCTATGTGATTGTAGGGGAGCAAGGCATCAGAGACCTCAGCTTCTCTAGGGGCCAGCATGTTGAGGGCAGCACCCAGCAGCAAGGGAAATATTATGATAACAAAAATCACATTTGAGAATACAACATTGCTGGCTATGACATGTCTTGCTAGATCAATCGTTTTGAGGGAAAACATTACCATTAAAAAAAAAAGCCATGCTGAAGTTGGATACACTAGGCCCGACTTATCAGGAGCTTGACACCAGCAAAACGCATTTTTGCTCATATGACATATGACGATAGTTGCTGTCTGGGCACTTAATGATGATGAAGAAGAAGTACATCCACTAACATGATACTGATGACATTTATGACTGAAACAACATTTTGCGGGGGAATATGTATCTATGTACAATATTATCTACATCCATCAGTAGGAAGATCTGGAACAGGAACTGAGTTCATATGGAAATCAATCAACAGTTCTTTTGTTTCTTAAAATTCAGGTCAAGAAGGTTCTTTTTACACCATATAGAGAACTCCTCAACTTACTTAGAATACATACAGTGTGAATTTGTCAGGCCTTCAAGAGCAATGTCATCAGAGTATCTTATTAAGAGGGCAAAAAGCAGGATGAGGCAGCAAAACACACACCCTCCCTCCCCCAGAGAGAAACCAAACAAACAAACAAAAAATAAACCAAAACATCCCCTTCCTCTCTTTATCTGTCAAAAGGTAAACTGACAAATTCCAGTTAGTCTGAACACAGAACAGAAATACCGGAGTCTCAGATACAGAGAATGAATAACTGCCTGATCACAAAACAGGAATACCTGAGTCTCAGATACAGAGAATGAATAACAGTCTGAATACAGAACAGAAATACATGAGTTCCATATAAAGGAATAACAGTCTGAATGTTATTCAGACTGTGTTTCATGCTGTGTGTAAAGATTCAAATCCCAACCTGACCCAGTTCCTTTACCACCCTCCACACCCGACTCAGCATCCAAAACTCTTGTCCGTTCTTCCACTGTCTACTTCACCACCATCGCTTTCATCCTCATTCTCTGATTGTCTTCCCAACTCACCACTTTCAACTTCAACCTCTCCCCCGCCTTCAAATCTTCTTAACATCTGTCTGTACAATGTGTAATCCGTCTGTCCAGATGGCAAGGCCGATCTTCTTTCTGATTTTATCTCTGAACAGAACATAGACTTAGCTTTTCTTACTGAAACGTGGTTAAAACCACAGGGCAACGAACCAAAAATAAAACAGCTGACACCACCTGGCTATAAAACTCGTTCTTTCCCTGGACTCTCCCGTGGAGGTGGCATTGCCATCACCTACAAAGACACTCTGCACCCAGCTCTTTCCTTCTGTCACTCTCTCCCTTTCTCACCTGCATCCTTTGAAGTCTGTGAACTCAACCTCAGCTTACCTGGCCACTCTATCACTTTCTGCTGTCTGTACCGTCCACCTCCTAGTCGTAAAAACAATCTGACATCTTCCCTTTTTCATCAAGAATTTCAGTCACTCCTGGATCATTACAGCCTCTCTCCCAAGACACTTATCATTCTTGGCGACTTCAATTTCCACTTTGACAACCAGTCTTGTCCAGATGTCAAGCGTCTTTCTCTTTCTCTGTCCAACCACTCTCTTTCCCAGCTGGTCAGCGAGCCAACTCACAGGTCAGGTCACATCTTAGACTGGCTCATTACTGATCTTTCACTTAAACTCGTCACATCTGTGTCCGTCACTAACGAACTGCTTTCCGATCATTCCGCCATTCTCTTCTCTCTCAACATCACTAGGCCTATCAAAAAGAAAAAGCGCGTCACCCGTCGCAATCTCAAGGCAATTGATATTCAAACCTTCTCTTCTCAAGCTGCCCAACACCTATCCAAACCCCCTGAACACACTGACCCTTCCGTACATTACAACACTGTTTTAAGCCAACTGCTCGATGAGCACGCACCTCCCACTGATGTTGTTCTGCCTGATAGGCCCTGCGCCCCATGGTATACTCAAGACATACTGGTTGCAAAGCGCAAACGCCAACAACTTGAGCGAAAATGGCGAAAAACAAAAACTGAAATAAACAAACAGCTCTTTCACAAACAAATCAACAAAGTCAAAACCTTAATCCACTCAGCGAAGACAAACTATTTTTCTGCTCAAGTTCTCGATGCCACGTCCATGAAATCTTTTTTTCCCTCACCTCAACTCTCCTTGGATCTGCAAAGGCTAGCCCTCTGCCTACTGTCCACAGCCACTCTGAACTTCCTGGTATATTTTCTTCATTCTTCTCTGACAAAGTCCGCAACATCCGCTCCAAACTGGATCAGACTTCTTTCCGACCTGTACCTCCTGATCCCCAATTCACTGGCACTCCTCTTCTTGTCTTTCACCCAACAAGCGATAAAGAAATCAAGAACATTCTGAAAGAAATGACAATAAAATCATGCGATCTCGATCCTGTACCTGCTTCTCTTTTCATTCAGTGCATCCCACAGCTTATACCTACTATCACAAAAATAGTAAACTCATCTCTTATTTCTGGAAATTTTCCATCAGCTCTCAAAACTGCGATAGTCACACCTCTGCTCAAAAAGCACGACCTCGATCCTAACATCCTGAAGAACTATAGACCCGTCTCTAATCTGCCTTTTATCTCTAAAGTCCTTGAAAAAGTTGTTCTGAAACAACTCAATAGCCATCTTCTTTCCAATAATCTCTTTCCCCCTTTTCAGTCTGCCTATCGCGTCAACCACAGCACTGAAACCACCCTGGTTCATACTCTAAACATGCTTCTCCATGCTTCTGACTCAGGGAAAATCTCCCTTCTTACTCTTCTCGACTTATCTGCTGCCTTTGACACTATAGACCATTCAATTCTCCTCTCCCGTCTCCAGAACATGTTTGGCATTAAAGGCACAGCCCTCACCTGGTTCACTTCATACCTCGCAGACCAAGTCCATACAGTTGCAGTAAACAAGATTCAATCAGCACCTGCCAAACTGGAATGTGGTGTCCCTCAGGGATCAGTTCTGGGCCCTCTTCTTTTTACCCTCTATACTGCTCCACTGTCACATATAATAGACCGTCATCATATCAATTATCACTTTTATGCTGATGACTCGCAGATTCAAAGCAGTGATACACCTGAAAATCTTCCTTCTCTCTTGACAAATATGACCAGCTGCCTTCAAGACATCCAACACTGGATGATACAAAACAAATTACAACTAAATGCAGATAAAACCGAAGCCATGCTTGTAGGCACCGAACACAAACTCTCCTCCATTCCAATAACTTCAATAGAATTCGGCAATACGTCAGTTCCGCTATCCACTTCTGTGAAGTATCTAGGAGTCGTTGTCGATAACACGCTCTCCATGCAAAAATTCATTACCCAAACCTGTCAGTCATGCTACTATCAACTACGGCGTATTAGCGCAATTCGAAAGTACCTGTCCACTGATGCAACTTCCAAACTTGTCACTTCTCTTATTCTCTCACGTCTGGACTATTGCAATTCTCTTTTGGCTGGTCTGCCAGCATCATCCATCCACTCCCTTCAACGCATACAAAACTCCGCAGCTCGTCTGGTCCTCAGAAAGAAAAAATCTGAGCACATTACCCCTCTCTTGCAATCTCTTCATTGGCTGCCCGTACCACAGAGAGTAAACTACAAGATCAATACCCTCTGTTACAAATGTCTCCACAATACTGCACCCTCCTACTTCTGTGAATGTCTTCACTTGTACACACCTTCTCGCTCCCTCCGCTCGTCGGCAGATACTTTGTCCCTAAGAACACCCAGATTCAACCTATCTACCGTTGGCCGCCGCTCTTTCTCTGTTTCTGGTCCATCGATGTGGAACGACCTTCCTCTCTCCCTCCGACAAAAGCCTACTTATGACACTTTTAAATCCAACCTCAAGACACACTTATTTCAAACCTAAGTTTTTCTCCTTCCGCTTCCATCTCTTACCTGTCCCTGCCTTCAACATCCACCTGCCAAAGTGCATAACGTTTGTAGGTGTGTGTGTGTGCGCGCGCATGCTGCGTGCGTGCGTGCATGTGTGTGTGTGTGTGTACATTCGAATTTGTCAAAACTGTAAATAGTTGCTGATTGTGCGTCGTGTAGGTTGAATGCAAGCGCTTTGATTTGTTTTTGCAAGATATAGCGCTATACAAATTCCATGTATTATTATTATTATTAATGCAGAACAGGAATACCTGAGTACCATATATAATGAATAACAGTCTGAACACAGAACAGAGATACCCGAGTCTCAGATACAGAGAATGAATAACAGTCTGAACACAGAACAGGAATACCTGAGTTCCATATATAAGGAATAACAGTCTGAACACAGAACAGAGATACCCGAGTCTCAGATACAGAGAATGAATAACAGTCTGAACACAGAACAGGAATACCTGAGTTCCATATATAAGGAATAACAGTCTGAACACAGAACAGAAATACCTGAGTCTCAGATACAGAGAATGAACAGCCTCAGAAGCTGGGGGGAGGCCTCCATAGAACTGGAGAAGTTCCCCTCTGGCCTGGTCCACTGCATCCTACACACACACACACTCAACAGGGATATAGCAGTTAACAGTTATATAGTAGTTAACAGAATACAGCAGTTAACAGAATATAGCATTTAACAGAATATAGCAGTTAACAGTTATATAGCAGTTAACATAGTATAGCAGTTAACAGTTATATAGCAGTTAGCAGAATCTAGCAGTTAACCTTGAAGTTGTGCAGAGCTAGAGCAGCTTTAACTGCACTGACCACACAACAGAAGAGGGAGAATATCATGGGAGAATGTCACTGGAGGGACGTTGTGGTGGTCGCTACCCAAGGTGGACGTCTCACACAGTCTGGCTCCATGACTGAACTATTACTGTCATCAGTAGGGGAATTAGTAGGTGGGGTTTTGGGTAGGTTAGCTCAGAAAACCACCAAAAAGGCCCAGCAGCAGTGCAGGGCCCCTCTGGCTGGTGGCCCCAAAGTGGCCTAACACTGATAGGCTCCCTGTAGCCTTCTGACCCTGAGGATGCGACATAAAGCATCTTGGTACACCTATGGTGTGTGTAGAGATTGAGATGAGTGGCCTGGGAACAGCAGGAGAGGAGTATCACAAAAGATGAAGCAGCAATCCCCCCCAAAAAAGCCCCCAATAAACCAAAAACAAAAAAAACAAAGCCGAACTCAAGGAATAAAACACATCATGGCTGATAGGCAAATATTTCATTAAAAATACTGAAACAGATTTTAAAAAGACCCAACAACATGACTATTCATATTATACGACATACCAAAACATCCTGCCCATGAACTCCACAGCACCCCTACTCCCTGTCCCAGGCACACACCTGGCTGATATGGCTGCACTTCAGTTCCGGTACCAGCATCACCTGCCCCGCCTCGTTGGACCGAATGAGGAGTTTGCCCCAGTACTGCTGGGGTGACCCTGGGGCTGACCTCTGTGACCTCGTGACCTTCTTCCTCAGCTCTGACTGGGCCAGAAAGGCCCTGAAATTCTACAGTTACGGACACAATGCAATCAATCAGTGAAATATATCAATCAAGCAATTGATTGATTAGTCAATCGATTAAATCTGTGAAAACCTTTATTCTAAGGGTTTTTGACAGTTACAGACATGATACAGATCAGGCAGGCAGGCAATCAATCAAAAGCTTGATTCCCAGGGGATCAGATAGTTACACAAATAAGTGAATGAATGAATCGATCAAATCTTTCTTCCAAATGTACAAGATATTACAGACACATGTCAATAGAGTCGCTGATCAATTTGTCTAAGTGTTGTATCTTGTGAGAACAAATCAAAGAGCTTACGTTCAACTTGTTCATACACATCCAACCAGTCACAAATAAATTTAACAAATTGAGATTCACACACACAACACACACACACACACACACACACACACACACACACACACACTTCATTTGGCCCATGCCCAAAAGAGGACATGAATGTCAACTTTAAATGCAATCGCACGCATGTATACACACAGGAACATGTGCATGTACATATGGGTGTTTACACACACACCACACACACACACACACACACACACACACACACACACACACACAAAACACACACAAACACACACAACACACACAAACACACACACACACACACTAAATGAACAAATGAATGAATGAGTTTATATCTTTTTGTCCAAATAGTGGAAATGTAAATGCACTGGCAAATGCGTTGTTATTTCTGTTTCACAGTGACAAAGAAACAAACCAAAGAATGAAGAAAAGTACACAAAATCAAAAAGATTGTAAATGGAGAAAAAAAAAAACCAATCACAAGGTGACAACAAAAATCAGAATAGACCAATGTTGCTAAAAAAAAAAAAAAAAAAAAAAAAAACAGAGAAAGGAAGACAGCAAAATAGAAATGATGCAAAAAAATGAGAGAAAAAAAAGGCAAATGAAAACAAACACATGACAACAGAGGTGATTTGGTATATTCCTTTTTGGTGTATATGTTGGCTTTTTTTCCCTCTTTACCTTGATCACTTCAAGGTGCAGTGGCTTGGTGTTGACAAGACCTTCACATGGCACACACCGACGGTTCATACCTAGATCAAAATAAAAAACACAGCTTAGAAAAAAAAATGAAACAAAACTTAACAAAACACAAAAGAACTGGATATATGAATAAGATAAAGAAATAAAGTAAAATACCAAACCAACATGAAATTAAATATACAGCATACAACAGAATAAAGATAACAGAAAAGAGAAAGGAAAAGGTGTTCCCATGACCCATGCAGTCATTGAGGAATAAGATGTCGGAGACTTCAGCTTCTCCAAGGGCCAGTAGATGGTGGTCATCTCCTCTCCATCACTGCTTTACCTTCCCTGTCCCTAAAGAGGGCAGGTACCTATTCAAACCTGGGTGAACTAGGGAACTGTACAAAAGTCCCAGGCATGTGAGATGGTCACCCATCTACTTGGTAACCACGCTCAATGCTCCTTAACCTTAGCTTCAGTAGAGCAAGCGCTCAGACCACTGAGCTATCCTATCACCAAAATAAAAGAAATAACTATCTGAATGATAAACTAACAAGGAAACCAACAGAGAAGAAGTATAAATACACAGATAACTGACAAACTAAGAAAGGAACTGGCAAACTAACCAACCAACTATAAACAAAAAATAAATAAGTAAATAAATGAAGAAACAAGCAAAGAAAAAAAAACCCTCATTATTATGTACACTTATACTCCCAACTGCTTGTAGCTTCTGTAATATCAAAGATAGTATTTGATTTGTGTACTCTACAAGATTCAGCACTATATAAATCCCATATATTATTATTATTTATTATTATTATTATTATTATTATTATATTATATTGTTGTTGTTGTTGTTGTTGTTGTTGTTATGATTATGGTCCTCCTCCTCCTCCTTCTCCTTCTTCTTCTTATATCGGCTCTAGTGTAAGACATTCTTTCTTCCCCTGTGAGGATGCCAAGGGTCAGACAGTAAAAACAGCATCCCCACTTTCTGAAAATTATGTGCTAGGCATTCCCTCTTTAAAAATTTTTTTAATCCCTCTCTTTGTTTCTGTCTTGTTTCTTTTCTTCCTGTCATCTCCTTCTTGCCTTTTTTCCAGAAAGACTTAGAAGATAACAATTCTCTCCCATGCCTCATTGGGATGTCCTGGGCCTGACTTGTCAAATGCTTAACAGCAGCACAACACATTTTCGCTCATATGACAGACAGCAAACAATAGTTGCTGTCTGAGTGTTCAACAAAGAAGAAGACATTCTTTCAATGTTTTCACAGACACAGACACAGACAGACAGACAGACAGACAGACAGACACAGACACATACACACACACATACACACAATGCACGCACACATGCACACACACACAGACACAGACACACAGACACACAGACACACACACACACACATACACACACACCTTTCAATGTTTTCACAGACAATGTCATTATGGGTGAGTTGTCGGTTTAAAGTTTTTGGTTGGTTTGAGTGTTATGGATTGGATATCGTTTTGTTTAAGTGGTCTTTTTAGGTGGTTTTTTTTTGTTTCTTTGTTTGTTTTTTTATATTTTGTTTTCGGTTTGTTTGAGGGTTTTTTGATAGATAGATGGCTTGATGAAAAAAAGCAAATTTATTGCTTACTCAATGTACAATCTGGAAATAAAATTTTGACTTGACTTGACTTGACTTGACTTCACACACACGCACGCACGCACGCACACGCACAGCACCACACACGCACACACACACTTATAATGCACACATAAACTCACCTCTCCCAATGATCAGTCCCACTGTGTTGGGGTCACCATCTACACCCAGGTAAATACTCAGCTCCTCTTTGTTCCTCGCTCCTTCTGTTCTCGGCTGCAAAAAAAAAGAGCGCCATTTCTAAACAACAACATTAACAATGATAATAACGATAAGAAAAACAATGATGATAATGACAATGATGATGATAACAAGATAAAAGCAAAGACTGACAACAACAACATTGATAATAACTTTTATTAAAAAAAAGGATGATGATGATGATGATGATGATGATGATGATGATGATGATGATGATAACCATGAATAACAATTATAGTAATAATAACATGACAAATGCTACTATTAAATATGTAGATATGATAATAACAACGACAATGATGACAATGATGATGATGATGATGTTGATGATGATATGATGATGATGACAATGATGATGATGAACTGTGTACAAGACAGCAGAATACATTTTCCTGTCTGTTCTAAGACAGGCGTCCTTTCTCTATCTGGCTTTTATTCCTGTTTCCTATGACAGCCAACTTTATGAGCAGATGCCACAACACTGCCAAAGTGACCTCTAAAACAGACAGGTATGTCAAGAAGTCTCAAAGCATGTGTGCTTCCATAGCAACATCATTACATCATTATCATTACCACTGATTTATCATGCTGTAAAAGAAAGTTGCCTCTGATTCAGTGGCCCTGGTTGCTCTGGTTTTATAGTGATCTCTGTTTCAGGTTTTCATACACTCTTATGCTTGTAGTGAAGTATAGCAGTGTCAAAGCCTCCAGGGTTAGAGACCCTTGGGAGGTCATTTCAGAGGGCTGTTGTGACGATCACTACCCTAGGCAAGCGTCTCACTCAATTTGGCTCCACGTCTAAGCTATTGTTCTTGTCAGCAGGGGACTTAGTAGATGGTGTTGTGCATTTGTTAGCTTAGAAAAAGTACCACTGAACACTATCAAAGTGATCCAACAGCAGTGCAGGGCCCTTTTGGCTAGTGACCCTATGGCAGCTTAGCACTGATCAAGCGCCCTGTGGACTCCTGACCTTGGGATCCAAGGTAAGACAAGGCAAGGCATAACAAAATTCTTTCTCTAGGGGATAACAGATAAGCACTCACGAGCCTTTCTACATCCAGTCCTTGCCCACATTAGAGCTGTTACATGACAAGGCAAAGTAAGGTTGGAGCAGAAAAATCAGAATAAGTGGTGTGGGACCAGCAGGACAGCAACATCACAGAAGATGAGGCAGCAACCCCCCCCCTCCCCAAGCAACAACAACAACACCTAAAACAGAATTGAACTAACTTGCAGACAGCTTTTTCTCTGTATTGTCCCCAAGCTAAGGTTAAGCAGCATCGAGCAGTTACCAAGTGGATGAGAGACCGTTTGCGTGCCTTGGCTTCAGTGCAGTCCCCCCAGTTTACCCAGGTGTAAATGAGTACCTGCCCTCTTCAGGGTCAGGGAAAATAAAGTACTGAGGGAGAGGAGATGGGCGCCACCCTCAACATGCTGGCCCTTAGAGAAGCTGAGGTTTCTGACACCTCGCTCCCCTACAACCACATAGGTTATGAGAACACCTTCACCTTTTTGCCACAACGTGGTTTTGCCAGAAGAACAGCTGCTATTTCCCTGTCAGACTGACGCTGAGAGAAGCAGGGCCACTCACCGCTGGCTTCATGTCAGTGAGGGGGCAGATGCAGCCCTCGTTCTTCTCCACGCTTTGCTCCATGGCAGGTGTCAGCCTCCCTCGCTTGTTGTGCTGTATGATGTTCACCATCTTCCCCAGTGCCCGTTCCAGCGCAGCACGCTTGATCTGATGCCACAGAAAGGCAAGGAAACTGATAAAGCTGACACAAGATTCAACAAACTTTTCTGCAGGATCTGATGCTTACGTCTTTTTAAGGAGACAAAAAATGTCAACTGTTCTTTTCCTGATGTCCTGCATAGTAAAGGTAAAAGCATCCCATAACCTATGTGACTGTAGGGAAGCGAGGCGACAGACCTCAACTGAGGTCATGTCCTGCATATATACCTTTAATTGTTTAATCATTTCTTCATCACTTAACCTCTTAGTCCCAACCCAGGATTTGCCGAGATTAAATAATTGCCCCTCCTGAATCCTGACCCTGGATTTGCTGGGATTTACACACAGTAGTTTTCCATCACGCAGTGACCTTCACCAATCACTACCACATGTCAAAGCTCTCTCAGGCCAGAGGCACAGCACCTGTGGTGAGTCTGGAAGTAATTATAGCTGCTGGTACATACTTAGAAGGACGAAAAGGCAAGCAAGCATGTGTGCCTAACCTGATTTCGTGATGGAATGCGAAATCTAGGGGCAAGTTATGTTCAGAGAATCCGAAAGCAAGAGGGTTAAGTCATCCACTGATTTAATCAACTTTGTTATCAGGTCTTAGTCATCAAAATATTGCTTCTATTCAATTATTTTTTGTATTTCAAAACCATCTCAACTACTGGCTGGGTTCTCTCAAGACTACAGCCAGAGTTGAGACAGATTGTTGCCTAGGGTGTAGTTACCCAGTCCTTCCAGGCACCACCCACAATGACACAAGGCAGACATATGAACACATTAATACGACTCAGTCATATCACATGAGATATTAAACATTCAACCAACTGACTAGCTAACTACATTCTTCTCCACCCCCTCAACCTGGTCCCCTAACCCACTACTCCCTCCTAACACTGAACATCGGGAAAAAACAAAATCATACAACAATTGAAACAATCTCTCCCTTCTGACAAGAGTCTAGATGCCACATAAGCAGAGACAGGGCTGTAGAGTGGCTACAGCAGGCAGCAGCAGTACCTTGAGCTGTTCGCTGTAGGGCAGCTTGGCCAAAGGAGTGGCTGACTCCCACAGTCTGCACACACAATACCACTACAGTCTTCTTTTACATTCATATACACTGTTGTTACGTTCATCTCATCAATATCACTCGCACAGTCAGAAACTGAAATGTTCATGTCAATGACATCATCATCCAACAGTAATGTTCATGCCGGTCAGATCATAATAACGGAAATCAAAGTCAGTCAGATTATACTAGTAATGTTAATGTAAATACACACATATATATATATATATATTATATAATATATATATAATGTTCATACATTGATCATACACATGGTAATGTCCATGCCAATAAAATATCACTGGTGATGTTTACATCATACATATGGTAATGTTCATGCTGATAAGATATCACTGGTAATGTTCATGTCATGCATATGATAATATTCATGCCAATGAGATATCACAGGTAATGTTTATGTCAATACATATGGTAATGTTCACACTGATAAGATATCACTGGTAATGTTTGTGTCAATACATATGGTAATGTTCACACTGATAAGATATTACTGGTAATGTTTGTGTCAATACATATGGTAATGTTGACACCGATAAGAAATCACAGGTAATGTTTCTACTTTCACAACTGAGCCATGTTCACACCAAAAAGCAATTAATGGTAACAGCCATGTCAATCAGATGACAGAGTTACTTTTATCCAACACAACACAAGTAACAGTTCTATAATCTATCCATAAAACACTCCCTATCATATCACCATTACCATCTCCATTTCTGATAACATGGTGATAATCACACACACACACACACACACACACACACACACACACACACACAACACACACACACACACATACACACACACACACACACACACACACACATGTATAATATATGAAGGTTACCTTTGGTGTTGATTCTCTAGGGTGACTGTGCGCATTCTTGATAGCGAGTTTCTCTTGTAGGACATATTGTACAACTCTGCTTGCTTCTGTTTGTGAAGACGGCTACAGCTGCACACCACCGAGGCAAAACTCTGTTTATTTTTATGGTCATTAGTATAAAATACATGTGTATTAGCATACTAGATATGATTATTAGCACAAAAGACATGATAAATATATATATATCACATAAACTAGGAGTAGGAGAATAGCAGTGAACATCCAAACTATCATCAACTCACTTAAGTAAGAGAAGAAAGATGAGAGTAAAAGGAAGAGGAGAAAACACACACACAGTGACACACACAGTGACATACACACACTGACACAGTGACACACACACAGTGACACACACACACACATACACACACACATACATACACAGAGTCACACACACACACACACACACACACACACACACACACACACACACACACACACACACACCACACACCACCCCACACACATATGTACATGTAAAATGTCGAACATTTATTTATAAAATACTGTAAGTTGCAGTAAACATACAGTGCCAGTTCACCAGTTCCTGTAGTTATGCCCCCTCCTCCATCCCAACTTTTTATTTTTAAAGATTGTTGTTATCTCATCTGACATAGCAAAGCACACATTTCTGTTCATACAAAGGCAAGTCAACACTGAAGCTTTCTTGAGAATAACTACTGATCGAAAAGTTTCATGGCAATATCAAAAGACTGCCGATAGGAAGAGGGAATTCGATCACCAATAATGAAAGTAGAATTTCAACAATAACCGTAAAGATAGCACATGCCACTTTGACAAAACTGATTTCGATGATGATGATAATAATGGTCTACTTGCTTCGTTCCATTCATCAACACTAATTTCGCTCGATGTGCATAGCATGAGTATGATTATAAAAACTACAACATTCAGAACTGCTTTAGCACAATTTACATTCACTCTCAGGTAGCCCACCACACAATACTGATCTGTAACTTAATGAAAGCTATAAAAATTCTCACGTTGAAAGAAGCCTCTTGGAAAAGTGTGTACGGATGGTTTGCTCCATTTTATGCAAAATATCGAACTTACAACAACAACAAAAAATGTTTATAACATTGGAGTTTCGATTTCAACTCGTAATTCCAAGCATACACCGGCCATGTTTCTAGGGCAGGGGAGAGTACTGACGACTACGTAGTTAAATCTCACTTCCTGCTTGGGGCCAGCGAGGGAAAGACGTGAGACTCCTGAGTCTTGGATGTTCGCCTTTAAGGTTTGATTTTATTTTATTAACTTTGTTTTTGATCAAACTATCTGTTTAAGCCAATTTCAGCTTAATTCAGAATAGTTTTGGAAGGTCAGGAAATCTATATGTTTGATTTAATTTAACAGGCTTTCAACCTGTGAATTAACAGTGAACGTAAGTGATTGCTTTGAACAAAGAAAGCCTGGGGTAAATTTTGGCTCTGTCATGGCTATTGGGGGGGTTGTTCGGCAGTAAAACTAAATCTAAATTGAACCAAATCTCTCAGAGACTTTGACTGCCTGCTGCTGCCACTCGCTTCTTGGGCATGAAGCCAGCAGGAAATAGGTAGGATTTTTTTTCTAGCACCTGTGTCACTGTCTGTGTCAGTCTGTTGTTTTGCACATCATGACATCATTCGTGTGACTTATATTCTTCTTTCTTGTTTCTATGCTTAGCGCTCATCTGGATCTTTCGTTCAATTAAGATTTTGTTTTTGACTCTTCTCTCTCAAAGCAACGCACAAATTCATAGTCATAGACCCTCGCTCTTCCTAAGAGCAGGCCATCGTGCCGGTGGGAATAAATGACATTTACAAAACTGCATACACACGGGGACTGGTTGTAAAAAAGCACAGGAGTGCTTATTCCATTATCCTTGATATGAAAGTATAAAAGAATAAAGAATAAATCAATCTAGGCTCCATTTACTCATTGTCAATGGAAGTCACTGTCATGTAGGGAAGAGCGCGAAGCTCTATTCTTTCACAGTAAAGTTTGCTGTTCTGTGTGCTTATGAGGTTGACGCCAAAGATAAGAGTTCTGTGGGAAGGGGTAGGTGCGTAAGGACAGGTGCATGACAGACTGTCAGAAAACGTCACTTCAGACTTTCTTTTGAGACGGAAATCTGATTGGTCACAGGCAAACAGAATCTGTATGTCGGTATTCCCTGTTTACAATGGTAAAATACCACAATTAGGAACCCTGTGTAAGTTTAATTTTTGGTAGGATATTGTTCAGCTATTAAAATGCTGGAAATATTCTAGTGTGACTCTACACTACAAATATATGGGTGTGAAGGACTACTTAATTTTTGTAATGATTTCATCACTAAGAGTTCTGACTTATTTGTGATATATATCCTTTAGAAAACCCAAACAGTTGAAATGTCAGTGGGGGCATTAATTTAATTCAAGAGGCTTTTAGCCTGTGAATTAACAGTGAGACCTAGTGGTTGTTTTGAACAAAGAAAGCATGTGGCAAATTTGAGCAGTCATGATCTTTGTTGTAAGTCTATTTTTTGGTAGAATATTGTTCAGCTATTAAAATGCTGGAAATATATTATAGTGTGGCTTTACACTACAAATATATGGGTGTGAGGGCCTACTTAATTTTAGTAATGATTTTATCATTAAAAATTGTGACCTATTTGTGATAGATTATTTAGTAATTTCAAACAGGTGCAATGACATTGGAATGTCATTGGCATTTATTTGAAGTAAATTAGTCCTTTTTATTAATGTTGGCACAGTTTCATAGGATGGACCATTATCTGTTCTAAAGTAAATGAGAATGTTGGGATGCTTGCACAGTTTCATAGGATTGACCATCATCTGTCCTAAAGTAAATCAAACGTGTGTAATACTAACTACTAAAATTATGTAATAATTTTAGAGGTTATGTTAGATTGTTTTGAGAATGTTTTATTCTCATGAGAATCGCAAATTGGATAGGATGAGAGTGCATTTTGGTAATTGAGCTTAGAATTGTAAATCAGCTCAATGATTGATAGTTGATGTGCGAGCATTTGAAATATGTTGAAGGATTGGTTTTGTGGTGATTTACACCCCTGACTTGTGTTTGAATTGAGAAGAATTCAAATATGTTTTTTACATTGTATGTTCCTTTTGTTTTCAGGAACATCATTTTCCCCCATCCAGTTCCTCATACCAAAAAGATCATGAACAGTCAAAGTGAGGGACCAGAGATGAAGCAACTGGGAGATGATGGGGTACAAGCGAGGGTGACTGCGCTTGAGGAGGAGAACCGGCAGTTACGGGAGACGCTCACTGCTCTGAAGGAAGGTCACCGCCTGTTGAGGGAGAGGGTCAACAAGCAGGATGCCGAGGTGACAGCCCAGCTACAGACCAGGATCAAGGTCCATGTGGCAGTGTTGATTCTAGGGTACGCCCTTTTTCAACTTTGCGGCAAACTAATGTGACCAGTGTGCCCTAACCAACGCAAAAAAATTGTGGATAGCGCATATTTGAACAAACAGTGCCCCCCTGCAACTGCCATTTGTATAGTTTGTATAGTTTCAAAAGCGCTACTTGCTAGGTCATTAGTTGGTACCCCAGGGATGGCAAGATGCACTGAGTAGCGCCTACCCTACGGTTGTCACGGCTGGTCTGATGTCATTTTCCTACTCATTTACCTACTAATTTGGGTCATTAAGTCATTTTTCAAAGCTGGCAGACCAAAGAGTTTTTAAGGAGGTTTTTCAGATCTGGCTTGACAAGTAGCCCGTGCTTTGCAACAATAATGATGGCATATGGTAGACAATCGGCTGGATATAAAAAATTACTTTGACCCCCCCCCCCCTCCCTCTCTCTCTCTCTCTCTCTCTCTCTCTCTCTCTCTCTCTCTCTCTCTCTCTCTCTCTGCATGGGAGGAAAACAAGACTTTGATATTGGATTTCACCTCTTCTCATCTAGATCTCTCTTTAACAGAAAATCTCTCTTCCCCCCCCCCCACCCCCCTCTCTCTCTCTCTCTGCCATATTGGAGGAAAAGATGACAGATGTTGGCTTTAACCCCTTTTCTCATCTAGATCTAAATCTAGTTCTCCCTCCAACTCTGAATGAATGAAATACAAAATGGACGTTTGACATCTCTCTCTCTCTCTCTCCTCTCTCTCTCTCTCTCTCTCTCTCTCTCTCTCTCTCTCCTCTCTCTCTCTCTCTCTCTCTCTCTCTCTGTGCCATATTGGAGGAAAAGATAAGACAGATATTGGCTTTAAACCCCTGTTCTTATCTAGATCTAAATCTAGTTCTCCCTCCAACTCTGAATGGAAATATAAAATGGACTTTTGACATCCCTTCTCCTCTCTCTCTCTCTCTCTCTCCTCTCTCTCTCTCTCTCTCTCTCTCTCTCTCTCTCTCTCTCTCTCTCTCTCTCATGTGGTAGGGGGGGGGGGGGGGGGGTAAGACTGATTTTGGCACTTGCCTCTTTTTTCATCTAGATCTAGCTCTCCAACTCAAAATGTGGAAATACAAATTTGACTTTGACTCTCTCTCTCCTTCCCCCCCCCCCCCTCTCTTTCTTTCTCATTCCCCCCCCCCCCCTCTCTCTCTCTCTCTCTCTTGTATACAAACAATGCATCTCCTCCTGTATTTATGTAGTATGTATCCCTCCACATCTGAATGTACCACAATCTTCCCCACCCTTTCTCTCTCTCCCTTCCCCCTCCCTCTCTGTCTTTCTTGTGTAAGAAATTCATTTTACAGACCAACTGCAATACATAAGGTGTATATTAAATCCTGTCTGCCTACATACCATCCTGTTTGCTTTGTTTCTCGTTCTTGAAAAATTTTGCAGAAATCAGAGTACTAATGGTATATGAGCAAATACAACTTACTATTTGTCCCCCTTTTTATGAAGAGAAAAGGGGGGAGGGGGGCAAATGCCCCCTTTATTTCATTTCAAATCCTAGAATTCCTAGAATTAACACTGATGTGGTGCCATCTATGCCTTTGGCACCGCTTGGCATCTTCATGGGATTGAGGCCAACAGGTGGTGATGAAGGTCGACTTCGCCCAGTGGGAGGAGCAAGTCGATGTGCTGATGAGAGGGAAGGACTCCCCCTCTGATGTTTTAGCCAGCGGGTGCAGTCTGCGTGGTGTGGCATGGGAGCTTTCCAAGTCCTGCTCTTCTGCCAGGGACATTGTTAGCTGTCTAAGTGACATCTTCGGCTGTGTCAAAACCCAAGTGGAACGGCTGGCGGAGTTCTTACTGATGAGGATGGACAGAAGTGATAATCGGGACTTCCTGGCGCACGCCTGGTTAAAGTTTTTTGTTTGAATAAGTGTGAGGTGTATTCTCATGAGGACTGTGCCAGAAATGTTTATTTTGTCTTCATGAATAGTGTCATGTTGTTGGAGCCCATGATGGCTCGGGAACTTAAGAATGAGTTCGGCAGACCTGGTTCTGCGTCGCCTGATTTGACTTCGCTGTTGAAGTCAGTCAGGCAGCTAGAGGAATCATCCTCGGTGCTTATGTCAGCTATGACGGGCCGGACACATCAGGAACAGGCAAAGGTGGCCATCAACTATAAAGAGTTGGCAGGCATGGTAGCAGAGAGACTCAGAGGCCACTCTAAGTCAAAGAAGCCAAAAAGTCCATGCTACCGATGCAAAAGTGTTGACCACATTGTTCGTGATTGCCCGGTCAAGTCGCAGGCGGCAAAGCGGAGAAAGAAGGCACAGCCTACAAAGTAGAAGTCAGTGAGAACGGGGTTTCTGCAAATCCCGAAAAATCCTACAGGAACAAACCCGGCAGCTACATACCGCCACATCGGTGAGGTAGTTGTAATGGTCAGGGTGGTGTTCGGAAAGTTTGCGACCAGAAAGTGGTTGCGGATGGTAGCTCTAGAGGCAACCATCGGGATCATGTCAGTTTTCCTCACCTTTCCAGAAGGAAATGGTGCAGAGGAAAAGGCAGTCCAAGTTGTTTTCCTGATAAGCAGAAAAAAAAGGGTTGTGGTCAAGGCATTGGTGCTTCCAAGCCTCTTACCAACAACCGGTGGGATGCTTTGAAAAATGGCTCCCGTAAGAGTTTGCCTGATAGGAGTCAGAGGAGTTCGTTGTCTAATGTGGGTAGGCCTGGCGGGCAAAGTCCATCCCAGAGAAGTCGGAATGGAAGCCAGTTCCTGCACCAAGGAAGTCCATTTTGCATGGAGATCCTGTTAGTGTTAAAACTCCGGATCTGACGGAAAGGTGTGAGTTTGTTCCTGTGCAACCTAAACAGTTGCAGAAAGAGGAGGGTGTAAGTCAGCAACCAAGGGTGGTCTTGAGATTGCTATATTTTTGTGAATGTTTGTTTTACTGCTTATTTGCAGGGTGTGGCTTTATGAGTCCACAAGTTCATGTTTTTTGAAAGTTTCTGTTTTACTGCTAATTTGCAGGTTGTGGCTTTGTGAGTGCGCAAGTTCATGTTTTATGAATGTTTCTGTTTTGCTGCTAATTTGCAGGTTGTGGCTTTGTGAGTCATGTTTGGGTTTATGTTTTCTACATTTTTAAAAATGTGAAATGTTTTTGTGTGTTGAGTTCTGTTCCCAGTACCCAAATCAGATTGGGTAAATATGCAGAATCAAAATCAAGCAGAGGCTTTAAAAGGTTTTGGCCTCAGATAAATTTTTTAGGACGAATGTTGATACACACCTTGGATTGGGTATGCGTTCAAGCTGAAGACTTGAAGTTTTTTTACCCAGAAAGGGTAGAGTTTTTTGTTTTGTTTGAAATGTTGGCACTTTTTTTTTAAAAAAAGATAGCAACATTTTCCTGCAAGGGTGTGTGTAACCCCCCTCACAAAAACTATTTTTGTGTTTGGTGTTACTAAGCCTAGTGTTCAGTTTAAGCCAATTTCAGCTTAATTCAGAATAGTTTTGGAAGGTTCAGGAAATCTATATGTTTGATTTAATTTCACAGGCTTTCAACCTGATAGATTATTTAGTAATTTCAAACAGGTGCAATGTCATTGGCATTTATTTGAAGTAAATTAGTCCTTTTTATTAATGTTGGCACAGTTTCATAGGAAGGACCATTATCTGTTCTAAAGTAAATGATACATGTTGGGATGCTTGCACAGTTTCATAGGATTGACCATCATCTGTCCTAAAGTAAATCAAACGTGTGTAATACTAACTACTAAAATATGTAATAATTTTAGAGGTTATGTTAGATTGTTTTGAGAATGTTTTATTCTCATGAGAATCGCAAATTGGATAGGATGAGAGTGCATTTTGGTAATTGAGCTTAGAATTGTAAATCAGCTCAGTGATTGATAGTTGATGTGTGAGCATTTGAAATATGTTGAAGGATTGGTTTTGTGGTGATTTACACCCCTGACTTGTGTTTGAATTGAGAAGAATTCAAATATGTTTTTTACATTGTATGTTCCTTTTGTTTTCAGGAACATTGTTTTCCCCCATCCTTAAATCTCCAACCATACCATTGTTGTTTTTATTAATGGTTCCAAACCTAGACTGATCTTGTTCAATTTGGTTTGAGACGGGACATATATTATTTTGTTTTTTCTTAATTGTACCTGTAGTACAATGGGTGAATTGTTTATGTTTATGTTGGTAGTGTTGTAGGTTGTGTTGTGGAATATATGTTGTAAACCCAACTTGCTCGGTCTGGAGTCGCATTGAATGAATGAATGTTGTTGTTCGTCACGTTCAGTGTATTCAGTGTGGCTGCTGAGTGAGTTGAGGTAGTTGATTAATTTCACTTTACCTACTTCCTCCTCTTCTATATTTCTCTTTTCTCTATTTTTCTACTATCCTCTTACTATCCCCCCTTTATCACTCCCTGGCCCATAAGTAGCTGAGCCCTACTCTTCTTTAGGGTTACTGAAGAAACTAGGAATTATTCTAGGACTCTAGATTTCCAGTACCCAATTAGGCAGAACGGAATTAGAGTGGCGACTTAGATAATTCCCTGTGGGACCCTCTACATGTTCATAAGAAAGTAAATAATAAAAGTACAGGGGTCTGACCCTTAAAATTCAGTTAAAAAAAAAAAAAATCGTGGTTTCATGCAGGGCTGTTTTTTTTCTTCTCATTTTCATGACATACCCCTGTAAACCCAATTCAAAATTGTTGTTTATAGCCCTGCCAACCACATAGGCCATATTGGGGCTGTCCCCTTACTGCTTAAATCTCAGATTAAAACTGTAGATACAGATAAAGAAGAGCCTTAGAGGGTTTAAAAACCAATCCTGACCACGTCCTTTATCACCTCTGGAGGCTGTGATTGTACCCAGCTGTTCCCCACATCTACCCAGCAATACAATGGAGAAGTATCTTTCCTGCTATAATTCCACTCTACTACACAGCTTGCAAAATCGAGCATTATGTGATAGTCACCCACTTTTCCGTCACTGGTGACAAACTGTGATAAACTGATGGCCTTTGTTGATCTTCTTCAGTTTGTAGCACCTTGCTGTCACATGAGTGATTCATATTTTCTCCTTATGTCACACAAAGATCTGCACGTGATACACAAGCTTACACCACACACAGTAACAATCATCATAACATCAGATAATCCAAGTATTTCAGATGCCATGACCACCCTGATTTAAGTTAAAAGTTAAACAGGTTTCAGTCTTGCTGTGGCCATGGTAAAAAGTAATGGTGAAGGTGTTCCCATAACCTATGTGGTAGTAGGGGAGCACAATGTGAGAGACCTCGCCTCACCTTCCCTATGTAAAAAAGGTAAAGGTGTCCCATAACCAGTGTGGTAGTAGGGGAGCAAGATAAAGATAAATCAGCTTCTCTAGGGGCCAGCATATTGAAAGGTAGAACATATTTTTAATGTGTGCGCAAGATGTTCTACGTGCGTTGGCACATGGGGCCTCGGTTTATAGTCTCATCCAAGGACTTACATTGAGTTCAATTCGTTCATCAAATTGGGAAGAAAGGGCGAGGCTGGGAATCGAACTCAGAACCTTACGGTTTACTTGCTGGCAGGCAAACGTCTTAACCTTCCTGCCACCTTCCTTCTTGTTTAAGTAAACCAATCCAGTAGGTAACCCCCTCAATGCTGCTGAACCTTAGCCATTTAAAATTTTTTTTTTTTATTCTTTTATATTGAGGATAATGGGATAAGCACTCTTGTGCTTTTTAACATCCAGTCCCCATGTGTATGCAGTTTTGTAAATGTCATCTGTTTTCACCGGCACACGATGGCCTTCTCTTACGGAAAAGCGGAACAGGATTTAACATGTGCGCAAGATGTTCTGCGTGCGTTCGCACACGGGGCCTCAGTTTTTAGTCTCATCCGAAAGACTTTTGAGGGGAGAGCGGAGTCATCACTGATGTTAACTCCAGGAGAAAAATCTCCTTGAACGGGAATCGAACCCAGGTCGTCAATGCTAGGGGAAAGCAAGCGCTCTGACCACTGCGCTGAGCTGAGCTGAGCTACCCCGTCCCCTGTGTCCAGTGTCCTGCTAGTGACCAGGACCAACGCCAAAGGAAAAGAAAGAGGGAATGGACAACATGGCGGTGATGATGGAAGTGGATCCAGGCCAAACCAGTTCTTCACCTTCACCTTCACATGTCCCCTAATCCTGTGGACTGTGGGGGTACAACTGAAGAGTTTTGAAACCAGCTTCCTCCAGTCCCCACAGTCCTCCACCCTCGTAGTACTAGGTCGTTCCACCCAATGCCTGTCCACTCTCTGAGCTCCTAATGACAGTGAAAAAATGCGAGCTAAAGTGGTGCGGGTACACGATCATCTGGACTGGCCAAGACAGTCTTACAGGGAACAATAAGGGGAGGGAGACGAAGAGGCAGACAGAGGAAAGGATGGGAAGACAACATCAGAGAGTGGACAAACCAGTTTTTAGGCTGTAACAGTTGCGATGGCTTAATTTATAGCTGTATATTTGGAGGATATAGAAGAGACATTCTCACATACTCACAGACGCCATTTTGGTGATTACAGCAGTGTCTTATTACCATAATTCAGTACAAGAATTCAATTCATGACACATCTCCCCTCTAAAGTTAAAGAAATGACTTGCATTTAAACATGCTATTTTTTTCTTCTTTTGATCAATGATAATAAAAACATGAAACAATGAATTTCCAGCAAAGCATCTATGTCAAACTCTCGGTTTGCAATGACCAATGATTCTTTCAGCAAAGCGTTCTTGTTAAAATTGACAAATACATATTTTTAGTAATAATACATATGAAAATACATTGAAAGAAAACCATCCTTGAAATATCCTACTCACGTGTCCTATAATGGTAACCAAGCTACACGGTTACTTAATGAACAAGTGATACAGCCTAAGTACACAACTGCTCACTTGTACAGGCCATGGGTCATTTTCATTCATGTTTCCTACAGAGCAGTCTGCTGCTCTCTACATGACTAGAACACAATCATTCTGCCAAATAAACAACCAAACTACACTGTTGCTTAGAGGCAGCTAACTCAACCAAAAGAGCAACCTAGCTACACGTTGCCTTTTGGAGACAGGCCATGCACAACACAACAGGTACTAATCCTGAAATCTTGTTGGTCGCTTGACTTGTCTGCCACTGCGGGGGAAGATTTGCCCTGGAGGTTGAGGTGGTAAAGACTGCCTTGATGTGGATGGGTTGTCTTCGCAAGGCTGCTGCTCAACCGTTGGGGACTGAGATGACAGTGGAGACGGTCCAGGTGCTGCACTGACTGAAGGGGGAGGTGAAGGTGTAGCCCCTACAGCCGTACCCTGAGGTGGACTTGTGCTGGAGGCTTCACCAGGCTCTTTCTGCAGCCTGATGTGGCGACGATTTCATCGCAGCTCACTTCCTTCCAGTGTCTTGAGAAGATAGGAACGTTGAGCACATGGCTCCACCACCACTGCCGGTTGTTTCCACCCTTTTTCTCCATCCAATTTCACGATGACTGGATCACCAGGGAGGAGAGCAGAGAGTGGCTGGACACCATGTCGAGGGTCAAAGTTCACCTTCTGCTGGCTTTTGTAGGCAATCTCTCTCATCTGTAGTGTTCTGCAGGGAACCACTCGGGGAGACAATGTGCGGGGTGCACCGGTAGAGTTGTGCGCAGTTTTCTTCCGAATGCCAGCTCAGCTGGGCTGTATCCCAGCTCAGGAATAGGGGTAGATCTGTACGCAAGCAGAGCTCTGAAAACGTCGTCTTGTTTCAGGAGCTTCTTGGCTGTCTGAACTGCTTTCTCAGTAGCACCATTAGCCTGTGGGTAGTGAGGGCTTGTCGTGACATGGTGAAAATTCCAGTCAGCAGCAAATGCTTTAAACTCAGATGCTGTGAACTGAGTCCCATTGTCAGAAATCACTGTTTCTGGAACACCATGATGGGAAAACCAATTCTTCATTTTGGATAGGACTGTCTTTGATGAGATGTTCGGAAGGTGGGCAATGTCGAGGTATCTGGAATAGTAGTCGACCGCAACCAGGAAGTGGGTGTTCTTGGTCTCACAGATGTCAACCCCAATCCGTTGAAACGGTCTGTCTGGAAGATGAGAAGCAAGAGGCGTTCTTTTCTCTGTGAGGGTTGCTTCTCCTGGCAGAACCGACAACGTGTAACATGGTCTTTTATGTCCTGGCTTATGTGTGGCCACCAAACGGAGTGTTGTGCTCGTTCTCTGTACTTGTGGATCCCCATGTGGCCCTCATGGATCCTTTCCAGCATGCCTTGCTGCAACGAGAGGGGAATGACAATCCTGTCTCCATTGATGAGGATTCCCTGCCAGACACTAAGTTGTCCTCGTATTGCAAAAAGGTGTCAAGCTCCGAGTTTGACATCCTCCTTGTATTGAGGCCAGCCGGTTTGGGTGTTAGTTAAAGTCTGTCCCGAGCCATAAGGCTCATCAGGCCGGTGCTTATCCCGGTTTCTGTGGCGTTAAGCGACTGAGAGTCATAGACTCCCCCCTGGATAGGACGCCAGTCTATCGCAGGGTTAACCCCAACACAAGGTTGGTACCCCTTTTACACCTGGGTGGGGTGAGAAAAATAGCCGTATAGTGCCCTTTTCCAAGGGCAACAACGCCATAGCGGAATAGCTGGGATCGAACCCGCAACCTTTAGATTACGAGTACAAAGCCCTAACAAAGTAGGCCACAGCGGCGGCTCGGTTTGGGTGTACTCCAGTGCTATTTGTAAACTGGTATCCTTCTCTGTTTCCTTCCGCACCTTCTCTAGGTAGGCATCAGAAGCTGGCCATGCCGCTGTGAGGGTGTCCACATGCTCTGCTATTTCATTCAGCATGGCTCCTTCTCCTGTGAACTGAATGGACTCCTTGATAAGGTGTTGGCCACAAATATGTTCTTGCTCTGCGTGTAGTGGGCAACAACGTTGAAGCTAGCAAGGCGCATCAGCATGCGTTGGCATCGGAGAGGAGTGTCTGATAAACCCTTTGTGTTCACCAGGGGAACTAGAGGCTTTGGTCAGTCTCTAATGCAAAGTTGGCAATCCAACCAGATACTGGTCAAATCTCTCACATGACCATACTGCAGCCAGGCATTCTTTCTCTATCTGGGCATACTTCTTTTCTGTTGCTGTCAGCATTCTTGAACAGTAGGCCACTGGTTGCTGGGTGCCATCTCCGTGGTCCTGGAGGAGCACTCCTCCCATGCCGTAGCTGCTGGCATCAGAACTGACAGTTGTTGGCTTTGACGGATCATAAAACGCAAGGGTTGGCGCAGTCGTTATCAAGTCCTTGATCCGTTTTAGCGCATCAGCTTGTGGTGGGTCCCCACACCCAAGCTTTGTCCTTTCCAGAAGTTGCGTCAGAAGATGCATGGTTGTGGACAGATTGGGGAGGTGACATCCTAGGAAATTGACCATCCTCCATGAATCGCCTCAGCTCCGTGACATTTGTTGGGTCTGGCATTCCAACAACAGAGTCCGTTTTAGAAGGGTCTATGCGGATTCCATCTCCACTGATGAGGTAACCCAGGAACTCTATCTCCTCTTTGATGAACTCACATTTTTGGTGGTTCAATTTCAGTCCAACACTTCTCAGTTTCTTCTCTGCAGATTCCAAGTAACTGCTGTGGCTCTCTCTGTCTTCACTGAAGACGAGGATGTCATCGAAGAAACACACTGTGTTTGGCTGGTCACTTCAAGAGTTGTCTACTGTGCGTTGGAAGATTTCTGGGGCTGATGTGATTCCCTGAGGCAGACGATTGTAGATGTACCTCCCGAATGGCGTAATGAAAGCGGTCAGTTTCCTGGATTCCTCGTCCAAGGGTAGTTGGAAAGAACCTGAAGTTGCAACCAACTTGCTGAAGACTGTGGCATTCTTCAGCTTGTGGAGGATATCCTCTATTGTAGGTAGGACATATCTCTCCCTCTTGACAGCTTTGTTTAGCTGCTTGAAGTCTGTACAGATTCTGACAGACCCATCCTTTTTCAGTACAGGAACCATCCCTGCACACCAGTCTGTTGGTTCCTGGATGCTCTGAATGATTCCAGCATCTTCCATTCTCTGCAGCTCCTCTTTTACCTTCTGCATGAGAGAATAGGCATCGCGTCTGGCAGCAGTGATGGCGTATGGTCTGTGTCCCTCCTTCATCGTGATATGCACAGGGTTGCATTGAACTGGTTCTTTGTTCAGCTGTGCATACAAGGGGTCTTCTGGATCGATGGAGTCCAAACGCTGGACCAGTTCCAGATGTGTAGCAGCCTCTCTACTGAGTAAGTTGTCGGTGTCCATGTTGACGACAAAGCATCTCATGTTGTAGGATTTGACATGAGTCAAGAAACATATAGCTTAGGATCTATTCAGCAGATTGGCGAAACATCATCCTCAGAGGGTCCCTGGAGAGTGACACTGGACTTATGTGGCCAAGCTGCCACATTCAAGATTGACACAGGAGCAGATGTCTCTGTCATCTCCAAGGCCACCTACAACTCCCTGAGGCCAAAGCCCAAACTGATGAAATCTACGACCATTCTTCGTGGCCCAGGGCGAATCATTACCAATGAAGGAGAGTTTGTCAGCCACTATTCAACAGCGCAGCAAATCCCACTTCTGACACCATGTAAGGTTGGGCATGGCTTAATTATAGCTGTGTATTTGGAGGATATAGAACAGACATTCTCACATACTCACAGACGCCATTTTGGTGATTACAGCAGTGTCCTTATTACCATAATTCAGTACAAGAATTCAATTCATGACACATAGGCCTGCCTAATAATTAATTTATTAGGGTGCTTCAGACTGTGTAAACATTACTAAAATGCAAGCACTATTTTTTGTCGATGAAGGTCCTTAAAGATGAGTGAAGTCCTTAAAAAGTCCTTACATTTTCTTCACAAAATTCTGTATGAACCCTGCACACACGTACAAACGTGTACACACACACACACACACACACACACACACACACACACACACACACACACTCACACACTCACACACACACACACACACACACACAACACACACACACACACACACACACACAGTAGGATGAAATAACCTGCTGGTTAGAACATTGCACTTGGGATCTGAGGGCCCAGGAACACACCCCTCTTCCTTCCCTCCCCCTCAAGTTCTCCGGGTGAGACAAGAAAACCGAGGTCTGGTGTGCAAACCGCACGAAAAACCCCTTGGGCACACATTAAATCCTGATGAAGAGCAGGCCAGCTGTGCCAGTGGGAATGGATGACAAAATTTATAAAACTGCACGTGGAGTGGATGTTGAAAAAATAAACAACAAAAGCACAAGTACTTTTGCCATTAATTTTTTCCAATGAAAAAAATACAAGATAAACTTCTTCTTCCAACGCTCAGACAGCAACTGTTGTTGTCTGTCATTTGAGTGAAAATACGTTGCACTGTTGTTAAGTGCCTGACAAGTTAGGACCAGCGCATCCAACTTCGGTGTGATAAACACAGAATAAAATAAGATAAATAGCGCACGCGGGCGAGCACACACACACACACACACACACACACACACACACACACACACACACACCACACACACACACACACACACGCGCGCGCGCACGCGCGAGCGTGCGTGCGCTCGCAGGCTTTCCCGTCTAATATCACTATTTAGTGGAAGGACTATAACTGAAGAAATAACTAACTGGCGCGCGCGGGCGCTCCCAGCTTTGTGATAATTTTATCTTGATTTACACATAGCCTACTAGATTTTGTTTACAATTGATAATGGCATCAGTTTATCATGTATACACAGACAGACAGACAGAGAGGTGGTCAAATCAAATCAGAACAGATCAAATCCTTTTATTTCGAGGATAATAACATAATAAGCATTCTTGTGGTTATTTTTACATCCAGTCCCCGCTCTTATGAGGGATAACACCATAGGAAACAAACAGCAACTAAACAGCCAAATACGGCAACAGCAACAACAAAACAGCCAAATACGGCAACAGCAGCAACAAAACAGCCAAATACGGCAACAGCAACAACAAAACAGCCAAATACGGCAACAGCAACAACAAAACAGCCAAATACGGCAACAGCAACAACTAAACCGCCAAATACGGCAACAGCAACAACAAAACAGCCAAATACGGCAACAGCAACAACAAAACAGCCAAATACGGCAACAGCAACAACTAAACCGCCAAATACGGCAACAGCAACAACTAAACCGCCAAATACGGCAACAGCAACAACAAAACAGCCAAATACGGCAACAGCAACAACTAAACAGCCAAATACGGCAACAGCAACAACTAAACAGCCAAATACGGCAACAGCAACAACTAAACCGCCAAATACGGCAACAGCAACAACTAAACCGCCAAATACGGCAACAGCAACAACTAAACCGCCAAATACGGCAACAGCAACAACAAAACAGCCAAATACGGCAACAGCAACAACTAAACCGCCAAATACGGCAACAGCAACAACTAAACAGCCAAATACGGCAACAGCAACAACTAAACAGCCAAATACGGCAACAGCAACAACTAAACAGCCAAATACGGCAACAGCAACAACTAAACAGCCAAATACAGCAACAGCAACAACAAAACAGACAATTCAACATCAGCCACAGCCAACAAAAAAAAAAAAAACTAGAGAAATAAGACAAACAAACTTAACAAACAAGGTTTCATTTGAGATAATTTTGAACCCCAAATTGGGGGGGGGGGGGGGGGGGGGGGCAATCCGTTGTTAAAAGGATCCAAAAAGGTCAGGGATTTGAAATATTTCTTTGGTCATGATTAAGACAAATGAAACAGAATCCAAGCAGCCCAAGAGGATAATTTTCGGTGGTGTTCATTTTGTAGCTGGAGCACACTACCCACGTGTCTATGTTGCCATTGTGTCCACAGGCTTTTTCAAACATAACACCTGCATATAACAGGTCATACAATACTTTTGCATGATACTAATTTATCTTAACCCCTAACCTTTGTACTAAATCAAAGATTAACCTTGCATGAAAACACAAAAAAGCAAGTGGACACCATGGTATATAAACACAAAGGTATATAGTAGAGAATAAGATATATAAAAAAATTTCTTCAGCTAAAGAAAGATTGGGGGTGGAGGTGTGTGTGTGTGTGGGGGGGGGGGGGGGTGTGGGGGGGGGGTGGTTGGTATTTCAGAATGTCTTGCCCTGAAATAGTAGCCTAGCATATCAGTAGCGATGGAAAGGGTGTAAGTGTGTGTGTGTGTGTGTGTGTGTGTGTGTGTGTGTGTGTGTGAATGGGGGGGGGGGGGGGGAGGGGGGGTCTGATTTGTAGGAATAGGGGAGAGAAGGATGATAAATGGTGTGTGTAATGGGGGAGAGAGGAGTAGGTCGGTCAGATTTGTTTGGAAGGTGTGGGGGGGGGGGGGGGGGGGGGGGGGGGGGGAGATGTAGGTGTAGTGCACATTTAGGGGAAAAGAGGGGGGGGGGGGGGGGGGACAGAAAGGGGATGAATCTATGAAAATAGGGGAGAGAGAGTAGGGGGTAGTTAAAGATGTATGAGATGGGACAGGAGACGGTCAGGTGTATTAAATAAAATAACACAGGTGGGTGGTTAGAGTTTGGAATGAGAGAGTACAGACAGTTGGTTACAGGTTGAAGTGAGAAAATACAAAATGGGGGGGGGGGGGGGGGGGGGGGGGGTCAGGGTGGATGACATGGGAATAGGGAAGCCAGCAGACCACTGTTTTCTTGAAATAATACAAAGGGGAAGATATTCTTGAGAAATAAGTAGTGAGGAAAGACAAGTGCAGGTACCAACTTCTCAATCATTTTGAAATTGACCTATCAAGGATTAAAAAAAAAAAAATTCTAGGGAATAATGTCTTTCAGGGGAACATATTCATGGAAAGGGGAGGGGAGTTTGACTAGCCTGGGGTTGGATCTGGGGAAGGGGAGGGGGAGGGAGTGGTTAAAAAGGTGTGAAGTGGGGAAGAGAAACAGGTCTGTCAGCCATTTTTCTCATAAGAAAGAGGTAGGGGGGCGTTTTTGAAAAAGGAACTTTATGTTTTCAAAGGAAAGTGAAGATGTATGTACAAGTCAGTGAGAAAGAGGGAAAACAGAGAAAGAAAAATTCGTTTGGGCATAAAAAAAAGTGGGGGTGGTGGTGGTGGTCAAAAAGTTAAAATGACATTCTGTACTTTTAGATGCAGGGAGAGGGGGCGGGGACTATATATGAAAAGAAAAGAAAGATGTTAAGTAGTGGATAGAAGTACGTGTTGAGGTCCGTGGTAGTGGAGGAGAAAGAGGTTGACAAGTGTGTGGTGTTGTGGTCGAAGTTAATCTCTTTTTTTTCTTTTATTCTTTTATATCGAGGATAATGGAATAAGCGCTCATATGTTTTTACTACATCCAGTCCCCGTGTGCATGCAGTTTTGTGAATCTGGTCATCTGTTCCCACCGGCACACTATGGCCTATTTTCATGACAAGCCGAACAGGATTTAACGTGTGCCAAGATGTGCTAGTTGCATGCGTTCGCACGGGGCCTGTTTTTAGTCTCATCCAAGGACTTAGAAAGACTGTGAAGTTAGAAATATTCCGTGCGTCTAACCTTTCCTGAAAAGCCGTAAGGTACACGCACGTGCGCGCGCGCGCGCGCGCGCGTGTGTGTGTGTGTGTGCTTGCTTTCGAGTCAAACATGGTAGGGGCGATCTTTCCCTGCCCCCTTCTTCCCCACCTCCCCCCCCCCCCCAACCTCTCCCCCCCTCTCCCAACCCTTACGCAGGTTAGTGCTATAGTTCTATGGGCTGGTTTATCATTGGTATGCCTTCATAGATTATTCAGCAGTGAAGATAAGGTTGTGAAATATGCACAAAAGGCCCAGTCCTACCAAATTTTTTACCCCCCCCCCAAAGAAAAAAAAAAAGAAAGTTTTTTTTGAAAACCTACTAGATCTAATGCCTGACATTATTAATCAGATAAATAGGCTATCTCTATTTTCATGGACAATTTGATTTTTGAATCAATTCCAATCCATAGTGGAGATATTTAGGTTTAAAGTGGGTGGGTGTCAAGTAAAAACTACACATTTCTGGACTACTAGTTTCGTTTTCAAGCTCATTTTTATAAAAAGAACGAACAGCTCCCTTGCCAAAACACGGCCACAATGAGTCCTCCCGGACTTGTTTACCTTGAATGAAAATGGTTGCGCCCCGTGTAGTGCATGCGGTGTTCTTTTTTTAGATTTTTGTGAATTTTCTAACCTGTGTTGTGAGTTACAAGCCAAGTCATGCCTTCTGACAAGAAGAGGAGAGGACAACGGCCCCGCAAGAGACAGTTTCGAGGTATTCAATCCACGAAGCGACCTCGTTTTGATGTAGAAAGTGTGGTAAATGAACTGAATGAAGGGAGGGAAAACAGACAGACGTCAAGTTCAGGTCACTCCATGAAGGGATCAGCCCAAAGTGCCACGCCCACTCGAAGTGAAAGGAAAATTTTCAATTTGTCTGAAGATTCTTCAGAAGAAAGCAGCAGCAGTGGTGAGAGTTGTGACAGTAGCAGTGGTGAATCTGACACTGACAGTGAAACAGAAGCAGATGCAGATGTACTTGGTGAACAGGAACAAGGAGGATACAGGTTGGGGGATGTGGAAATACTGAATCAGAACATTATGTCACAGCTCTCATGTAAGTCTTGTCATAGTGAGGTAAAACTCTTTGAAGTTGAGAGGAAAGGTCTTGGGAGTAAGTTTGCTTTTTTTTTTTGGCCAGAATAAAAGATGTGATACTAGACAAACTGCATTCCCCTCCTGTCCCATCCTTTCTGAGGGGAATGTCGGTGTGTATTCTGCAAACCAACACTCTGCATTTGCAATGGAGTGTATTAGGGGAGATGGTGCAGAGCTCAGAACTTTCTGTGGAGTGATGAACCTGCCCAAGGAAGAGGAGGCGGCTCAGAAGACTTGGCAAAGAGGAAGAGCAGGCAGAGAGAGAGGGGGGATTTCCCTATCAGGCGGGAGGACATTGACTTGAGGTAAGATAAATGTCAAAATTCAGTGTATCATTTTTTCTCAAAATGCCATATTTTTTAAGGTTTGTGGACCTAGAAATTTGGCATGAAGAGACCTTTTAATCATAGCTGTATCCCCTACTGATTTCAAGTCAATCACAGAGTCAATGAATACACAGAAGCTACCTCTTTCACTAAAGGGGTAAAATGTATTATTTTTGCAAATTTTGCGCATACCAAAATATATTACATTCTTCAAACCAGTACAAGTTCCAGAAAAACATGTTTTGTGTACATCTAAACCAAAAAACAGGTATGCTGGATAAATACAATAAGAAATATAGTGTCTAAAGTGGTGGTGACATTTCAACTCGCGCAGACTGATACTATTGATAATATTATGTAAAAATTTTTTTCCACATTTATGTCTAAATCATAAAGTATTTACTATTTTAAAACATTTTTCCACAAAGCTACGTAATCGAATATTAGTAATAAGTAGGCACACCTATTTTTAAAAAATTAAAATATAATGATAAGTTAATGAGAAACAAAAATAAACAATAATATACCTCTCACTAGGTAGTACTGGGCTCTTAATATCTTATGTTTTTTTTCTTTTCTTTTTAGTAGAATATAATAATAGCATGTGCACATTATATATATAATATGCACATGCTATTATTATATTCTACTATATTCTATGCATATGCATTTGTCTGAAGAAAGTAGGGACCAGGAGGAAGTTCTACTTTCAGAATTGTTCAAAGACTGAGAACTGGAGGAAGAAGGGACAGGGCAGCTGATACTTTTTTTATTCTGAGATTTCTTTTCTGAGATTATTTTCAACCAGATAAAAATTGTACCCAAAGCACTGAAGCTGTGAAACTGTTGTTAAGGCTGACAATTTGTTACTAGGAGACCCCCCCCCCCCCACACACACACACCTTCCCAATGTTGATGGTGCTGGAAAGTGGGTTTTTTTTTTGGTGATGATAGACTTTTTGTCCTTTTAATTAGAAATTTGTATTAAGATCAAATTTTTCAGAACATTGTGGTCCTACAATCAACTCTCAAGTTTGTTATTGGCTAAAGAATGTGAAGATGATTTATCATAGAAGGATGGAGAAAAGGTGTTTTTGATGTGGTTCATTTCCATACATCAATGATCATTACATGTTTTTATTTAAATGATTTATCATAGAAGGATGGAGAAAAAGTGTTTTTGATGTGGTTCATTTCCGTACATCAATGATCATTACATGTTTTTTTGAAAATGATTTATCATAGATAAGAAGGATGGCAAAAATAGCCGCCGCTGTAGTCTAGTGGTTAGGGCGTTGGACTGGTAATCTAAAGGTTGCGGGTTCGATCCCAGCTTTCGGCTATGGCGTTGTGCCCTTGGAAAAGGCACTTTATGGCTATTTTCTCACCCCACCCAGGTGTAAAAGGGGTACCAACCTTGTGTTGGGGGTTAACCCTGCGATAGACTGGCGTCCTATCCAGGGGGAAGTCTATGACTCTCAGTGGCTTAACGCCACAGAAACCGGGATAAGCACCGGCCTGATGAGCCTTAGTCTTGTGACAAGAAGGATGGAGAAAAAGTGTTTTTGATGTGGTTCATTTCCATACATCAATGATCATTACATGTGTTTTAATTTAAAGAAAAATCTGTTGTTGGATCTGGTTAGATTTATTCACAAATATTCCTGGAATCATGCTGATAGGATCAACTTGTCATGGGAAGGTGGAGTGGGCTTTTTTTTTCTTAAAAGAAACTTGTCTTTCTGTTTGATCTGTAATGAAAAATTACGAAGAAAAATATAAGGGGTGGAGGGTCACATATTTTTGTGAGGCTTGGTTTTTAGAAAGAGACTTTTTTTTTTTTTTGGGGGGGGGGGGGGGGGTCCTACTTTTTTCCTTAATGTGTTGAATTTCTTTTATGATCTATCCAATGCAGTTAGAAATATCACTATCCTTTTATCATGGTGAGATAAAAAAAAATTGCCTCAAAGATGAACAGAATGTTTTAGGTATGTTTTACTGTAGTGTTTACAAAAAAAATATACATTTTGATTTAGCTCTGAAATAATGTTCGCTGTTGGTGGGATAAGAGACTTGTTACGGAAACGGGAAAGATTGAAAGAGTGAAATTTCAATAACATGGTGTAATTTCTCTTTTTTTGTTATGGATGAAAATTATTCCGCATTTTATCTTTGCTGAAATCATGTTTCTTCTTGACAGGATAATGACTTTGTCATGAAAAATGTGGTTTAAATGATATAATTTTCCACTACGTTTTAAATTATTTAATGCTTTTCATTTCAACCTTTTCCTGGTAGTATGGGTAAGACTCAGTGTGATATGTTATCTTTAGGATACTGCCAAAGAAAGAAAAAACACACAAAACAATGGATTATAAATTTCTTGATGAGAGCGAAAAAGAACAGGCAGACTGATCCAGACCAATATGAGGTGAAATAATCGTGTAATATAGGAAATGTGCTGAAGCCAGTGAAGAATATTATCAAAATGCTAAACTATTGTAGATCATTATAGAAAAGATAGCACAATATAAAAAGATATGAATGAAATGATAAACAAAAATAATACAAAAAAATGGGGGGATACATTCATAGATGACTTCATAAGCATATATCTCCCAGCAGTCTTTTCTTTCCCTTGTCAGCACAAAATCAGCCTTTTTGAAATTTTTTTTTCATTAAATCTGAAAGGGGGGAAAAAGAAGAAAACCCCACAATGTAACCCCCCCCCCCCCCCTTCCGAATTAAAATACAAGGAAAAATAAAAGAGGAAAAGATAGAAAATAAATATATACAAAAAGAAATAAGTGGGCGAAAGAGGTTAGATGCCCCCCAAACAAATCTGGTTGTATCAGCAAGACATTAAGTGAACGATTTTTACAGAAATTACAGAGATTTATTGCCTGCTTTCTTGCCTGCTTTGTCCAACCTTCGTTCTGTAATTTGTTGTATTCATTAATGCTTGAAGTGTGTGTATTCCATTGTAGCAAATGTTGCAAGGTGAGGATTGTATGCTAGCAGATCACTGCAATGATGCAGATGATATGATCAAGTGGTGAGCACACACCACTGGCACTTGACGACCCAACTGACTTTTTTTTTTAACCTAAGACTTTTTTCCCTGAGAAATATACCAGTTACTTTTTCACAATTCTTTTAAAATGTACTTGTAAGCTAATGTTTTGCATTTACTCATTCTGTGTGCTTTGTGGCTGTAAAGATAACAGGGTTGGAATTATGGAAATTTTTCTCCTCTGTGTTTTAAAAGCCTATTGCAATTATCACGTAATTCTGGTCAGATGATTGAAAATAGAGTGAGAATTCAAAAGCACCCAAGTGGAGATGCAGGGAGGTTCTTTCAGTATAAACAGCATCCCCACCTTCAGGAAATTCTGTGCAAGAAATTTCAACTTTTCTGTCTTTGTCTTTTTACCTTTCTGTCATCTCTCTTGCTTATTTTTTGCTTTCCCAATCCACTCTCCTGCCTTTCTTTCTTGAAAGCAAATCTTTCAAATGATATTCTTTCATTATATCAATATATGACATTTTGCCTGGGTTTTTTTTCTTCTGGCGACCAGGTGGTGATACTTAAAGACACTGGGATGGGCACATGTTCATTCTGTGGGCACATGTCCATTCTGCACTGGTGTTTGCCCATGTGGCACTTTTAAAGTATATTTTTGTACTTAAAGCTCTCCCCACCCTCCACCCTCTTCTCTTTCTCTCTCTCTCTCTCTCCTCTCCCCCCCCCCCCCCCCCCCTGTCGCGGGATGTGAAGAAAACCTGTGACGTTTGTACGTGCTAAATGAAGTGAAGTATGGAGTCTTATCGGCTAAGATTATATGCCTGTGTGTGTGCGTGTGTGCGTACGTGCTCGTGCGCGAGTGCACATGTATCTCTCTCGTTAACAACATTATAACAGTAATAATGATGAGATGATGAAGATGACAACTTGTCAATGATGATAATGATGATGATGCTATGTATGTGCACTACTATATGTATATATATATGTAAATGCTGACAGTTATTATGAGGATATGTGTCATCACCACACCGCCACCCACCCTCTTTATTTTTGTTGCTTGTATTGTGGCCAATGACCGAAGTACATTAAAGCATTTCAGTGTTCAGTGTTCTCTCCCCCCCCCCTTTTTTTATAACTTAAAAAAAAAAGAATCTGGGGATGACAAAATTGAGGGGAATGGCTGGCATCATCAGCACAGTTTTTGCCATAGGAATGAAATAATTTAGGTATTGTCATTTAATGTTGTTTTTTCCCCAGATGGACAGTGTTAGATATTTGATATGGCTTTTGTGGTGGGTAGGTTCATAAACAATATTGTGTTGTATGGTACGTAATTCTGGTCAGATGCATGAAAATAGAGAGATAATTCAAAAGCATCCAAGTGGGGATGCCGGGAGTCTGTTTTAGTATAAACAGCATCCCCACCTTCAGGAAATTCTGTGCAAGAAATTTCAACTTTTCTGTCTCTTGTTTCTGTCTTTCTTTTTACCTTTCTATCATCTTTCTTGCTTATTTTTGCCTTCCTTTTCTTCAAACAAATCTTTCAAACAATATTTTTTCATTATATATTCACATTTTGCCTGTTTTTTTTGTTGTTGTTGTTTTTTCTGGCGACCAGGTAGTGATACTTAAGACACTGGGATGGGCACATGATGTCCATTCTGCAGTGGAATTTGCCCATCTGGCACTTTTTATGTATATTTTTCTACAAGTTTAAAAAAAAAAATGTTTGTTATCCTTTTTTAATGTTTTTTTTCTCAAAATCTGGGGATGATAAATTAAGGGGAATGGCTGGCGTCATCCGCACAGTTTTTGCCTTAGGAATGAAATAATTTAGGTATTATCATTAAGTGTTTTGTTTTTTTCTCCAGATGGACAGTGTTAGATATTTGATATGGCTTTTGTGGTGGGTAGGTTCATAAATATGGTATTGTATGGTACATAATTCTGGTCAGATGTATCAAAATGGTGTGGAAATTCAAAAGCAAACAGGAGTCAGTAGGTTGGTCATTGTGTCACTGCTGGTCAGAGCATTGGGAAAAGCCTACCTCCCCCTTCAGCCAAAAAAGGAAAAGCTGGAGTTAGGGTTGGGTAGCCGGCTGGCAGCTGAAATAAAACACAATGAAAGGAAAACTTTGATGAAGTGTTATTTTTAAAAAAATGCTATTAATTTTTTTTTTAAATTGACTAAAATCTTGTTCATGAGTGTGGTTAAGCACTATGTGCTCAAGATCTGGATGCTTAAGATAGCTGGCCCCCCTCCCTCCGCCTCTCTCTGTGTCTCTCTGTCTCTGTCTCTGTCCCCTTCTCTCTCTCTCTCTCCCCTCTCTCTCTCTCTCTCTCTCTATCATAGCCTAGTGGTCACAACATTGCGCTGGCAATTTGACGACCTGTGTTTGAGTCGGGTCAAAGAGATTTTTCTCCTACAGTTAACATCAGTGCTGACTCCACTCTCCCCAAAAGTCCTTGGATGAGACTTTAAACTGAGGCCCCGTGTGCGAACGCACGCAGAACATCTTGCGCACACATTAAGTCCTGTTCCACTTTTCGTAAGAGTAGGCCATCGTGCTGGGTGGAGGAGCCCAGGCCGTGTGTGTGTGTGTGTGTGTGTGTGTGTGTGTGTGTGTGTGTGTGTGTGTGTGTGTGTGTGTATGACTTTTGAGTGGGAGGGTGGTTTTGTTGTTGTTGTTGTTGCTGTTGTTGTTGTTTTTGCTGTTATTGTGTTGTTGCTTGTGTTATCTATAGGCATATTTTATTTTATTCTGAGGCTGTTGAAATCATGTTAGCTGATTAATGTTGGTGAAATGTTTGTTGTTGTTTTGTTTCGTTTTTTTTTTTTTTTCCCCTTTTCTTTCTTTTGTTGGTTTTGTTGTTTGCTAGGGATTTTCTGCTTTGATTTTTTTTTGTTTTTTGTGTTGCTTTGTTTTGTTTTTTGCGGTTGTTTTAACTTTTTCCTTCTTTTCTTTAGATAAATGGCTTGATGGAAAAAAGCAAATCGATGCTTATTCAATGTACCATCTTGAAATAAAAATTTGATTGATTGATTGATTGATTGACACACACACACGTTTCTGTTTCGCGGCTGACATAGGCTACGTAAAACAGAAAATGAAACTACAATAAGTAGAATACATTCTATACACATATCCATAAAAATACCATAAATATTAAAAACTTTCCCCCCTATCCATTAAACCACGGATGGTGGTCTGGCTGCTAGTTTTTCGGATGACACGATAAACCAAGGTCCCAAGGTCCCGTGTGTTACACATAATTATTTAGCCCACGTAAAAAAAAAAAAACCGCTGTGATAAGAGGGTTGTCTCTGACAAAAATATGTATTTAAAAAAGCCCACTCTGATAGGGAATCAGAGTTGCAGACAGGAAAAGATACCAAAAAA
>CM060333.1:45830711-45920711 GCA_030674155.1 Stramonita haemastoma | reverse complement strand
TCATGGTTCAACTTCCTTATCACTGTTGCCTAGGTTTCAGCACCATCCTTAAAAACTCCTTCTGCTTGTAACACAACTGTTTTCACTGTTGTCAGTGGGTGATTTTTTTTTTCTTTTTGGACTTCAAATTATGTTATTCACGGACTCATTGGGATTTTGGGTATAACCCTCCCAGGCATTTTTGCAAAAGTTCAGTGTTGCCAAGATCTTTGAAAAAGGTTTGATCTTGATGGTCTCCATGACAGCACTTGGTACACTGGTTTTATGTTAGGTCAAGATGTCTCAGAAACTATAACAAATAAACAAAAAACTGTAAACTGCATGTGAAAATTCAGCCTTTTTTCTATAAACAAACAAGTCATAATTCAGAGCGAGAGAAAAGGATTTCTGTCTTAATTTCAGGTAGTACTGCCACCATAAAAAACACCTAGATTCAACCTATCTAGCGTTGGCCCCCGCTCTTTCTCTATTTCTGGCCACCCATAATTCTCTAGACGCGGTCACTGAGGTTTGAATCTAGGACTTCATGAACCTGAAGTTTAAATGGTCGTAACCACTCTCCTGTAGCTGCTGTAGCTGCTGTACCTCTTCATGTCTATACAAAAGTCTAGTGCTTTTATCGTCTTTATGTTGATAGATGTAGGCTATAATTATGTCTGACACGAAAGTACTGTGCATTGTTTTTAGTCTTTATACCTGTGTAAAGCTAGTCTTGGATATGTTTGAGTTATGATACATTATATTATGTCTATAGATAAACTAAAATTCAGTGCTTTCCTTCATTTTAAGGACCATCTTTTTACATCTGCCAAAAAGTTATGCTCAGTGTGATGGATTTCCAGTGTGGTGTGGTGCATGGTTTTTCATCCAGATTTTTCCTGTTCCAGGTTTTTTCAGACATGGCTGATGAGGAGGTTGCCAACATTCCACCGTCACAGGACCCCTCTTCACCTGCTCTGCCTCTTCCATCTGACCTTACTATCCTTCCTCTTTCTTCATCTGGTTTTCCTCTTCCTCCTCTTTCTGCCTCTGACCATCCTCTTCCCCCTTTTTCTTCATCTGGCCTTTCTATCCTTCATCCTCTTTCTTCCTCTGGCCTTCCTATCCTTCCTCTTTCTTCCTCTGGCCTTCTTCTTCCTCCTATTTCTTTTTCTGACCTTCCTCTTCCTCCTCAATTTGGCCTTCCTGTATTTGGCCTTCCTCCTCCTCCTTCATCTTCTGGGCATGCCTCCACTGCCACCATCTGCACCGCTCCCTCCTCCTCCATCAGCTCCCACTGCTCCCTCCTTGGTGTCAGCATCAAAGATTTCAGGGCAGTGGCTAAGCTGGGAAGAGGATGTAAGTATTTTACAGTTGATACTGCTCTTTTTGTGTGAATGGATAGTCTGTGGATGCTATGTTGACTGTGCAATATACGGCTCATCATTTGTTATGATTGTCATCTGCATGGTGAAAGCCTTTGTTTAATAGAAAAATGGGAGCAATAGTTAAGCTTAAAGGAAATGTTGATTTTCAGAGCCAGGGCAGTGTACAGGAACATTACAGCATCATTAATAAAGTCATGTGTATATAAGAAACGTGAAGGAAAACAAGTGTAGGTATACATTACAACTCCTTCCCAATTGCAAGAATGCTTTGAAAGAGTTAAATTGTACAAAAGTGCTGTGCATGTTAAATTTTGTTGACAGTATTCGAGGCAGTTTCATAATATGTACTATTTGAGTTGCCCAACCTTAGTAAATTTCACCTTTGGGATGAACTATATTTAGAGGTTTCAATGATAGTCTAGTTTAGCTATGCCTGGTAGCTTATGAAGAAACACCCTTTTAAAATTCAGAGGTGTTTTAGGTTTCACAGGAATAATAGGATACTCATGTAGCCTACCAATGCTGCCACCCAAAACTGACATTGAGAGGAGAAACAAAATGTACTGTAAAATATTTTTGTAAAAAAAAAAGAAAGAAAAATAAGCAGAATTGTATGCTGTGAAATAATTATTTGTGCTCATATGTAAGGGGATCCATAAATATGCAGATCATTTTTTAGTATTCAGCTCGAGTGGTCAGCTCAGCCTGTGCCCAAACATTGTCCCATTATTTAGACCAGACAGGTGAAAGGAGCTGAAAGGAATGGCCTACATTTGGACCTTGAGAGATAGAATCCACTCACCTTCGCATGATATAAATGTAAATATATATATGCATATATCTAAAACGGAAAGACATATAACATATCCTACTCTACTTCATAAATAGATAACCTGTTTCTGCAACAAACCTAATCTTCAGCTAATAATTTGCAGAGGTAACTCCCCCCCTTTCTTTGATTTTTATGTTTTGTTTTCCATCTCTTTGTACTTTATAGATCAAAATTAATCTCGTGAGCATGCGGTTTTGTTTGCAGCATTCGGCTGTGTCTTTGCCGTGAGACCGCGGCCTCGTGTGCAAGACCTGCTGGGGAACAGCGGAGGCCTGATGCGGAATGGAGGGGTGCTGGCCCTGAAGAAAATCAAGAAAAGGTCAGCGGGGAGAACCAGTTGGAGGAGAGGCGCTGTCAGGAGAGAGAGCCAAGTTCTGGCTCTGATGCGTGGCTGCAAGTGCTGCTTGCAGCTCGTCAGCGCTTTCCAGAGCACAACAAATCTATATTTTCTGACGGGTATGTATTCCCCCCCCCCCCCCCCCCCCAAAAAAAAAATGATCATGATGCGATGCAAGCTGGACATTTAGATAAAAAAAAATTGTGACATGAGGGTGATGATTTACGATATGGTTTTGTAGCCTAACTTGCAATATGAGCTGGACTTTAAAAAATGTTTGTATGGAGCATGACATGAAGGATTTAAACACAAAAACCGCAATTGTAACAGAGTGCAGATATTTGATCTGCCGCAACTTTGTATAATTTCTCGGCAAGGACAGCACAGTCAGACAGTGGGAATGTAGCCTCCAAAAATTTAGATCCATGATGCCACGATTAGCAGTTCCAATCATATGGGAAGTAATCTAATTACGCCCCATCACATAATATAAAAAAAAGGTTAAATAGAACTCAATCTCTGGTTCATTTCATGTTTAAACTCTTTGACATCCATAGCAAGGCATGCGATTAATCAGAATAGATAGTATTGTTGCCTTACCCTTTTATTGGCATAACTATGTGAAAACATTCCTCTTTTCTGTCACTCTCTTTTTTGCTTTGATGTTATTGTATTTCTTTATTATCTCTTCCTGGCTTAGTTTGCCTTGACAGTTTCTTTTACTTTTTTTTTTTCAAACGTGCTGTGGATTTCCCTTCAAAACCTCTCTTTACCTTCTGTGATGTGCCGTCAGTATTAAATAATTTCCAGCTGTTAGGTAGTGAGATTCAAAGCAATGGTATGGCTGCAAGAACAGGTTTTTTCATACAGCCATTTTTAGTCGTTTCTGGATACTTTAATATTTGTGACTGTTTTATCTTAATTGATATGCACGTGGAAGGTAGGCTGACTGGCTGGCGTCTGCTTGGCCTGGCAATATTTGTATCGAGGAATCCAGTTCAGTGTCAGTTCAGTGTTCAGTGTTGTGATTGATTGTTATGCAAATCAGTCCCCGAAGACAGAATGTGGATGCCTTCATGGTGAGCAAAAAAGGTTGCATACACAAAATTTCGCCATTGTTGAACCTACAAGCTCTAGCCCAGAAACAAAAAAAAACAACGCAAATTAGCTGACAGCATTTCCATGGGGTTGAGGTGGGGGGCGTAATGGGATATATATTTGAGTGGATGACTTTGTTTTGAAAAAGAGTGTTGTTTTTAACATGCTTTGTGTTTTGTGGGCTTTGAATTACAATGATAAAAGCTCTCAACCTCTCAGACTGGCTTAGTTATTGGAACAGACCTAAGCAGCGTGGCTACTACTTCTGAGCCGGTTCTGCTTTGTTGTCGTTGATGTTGTTGTTTGTTTGTTTGTTTAGGGTTTTGATGTTGTTTGTTTGTTAAGGGTTGGGTTGGGTTTTTTTTCCTTGTTTAGTGCTCTGAGGTTCACCTTCTAACATTTTTATGTAACCCTTTTTTTTCTTCCACCATTTTAGGTAGACACATTCCGACTTCGGGGATGTCTAAACACAACACTGGTGTGCATGCGTTTGAAAAAAAAATGTTCTCATCCTTCCTACAAGCACAAAATGGCCTATTTCTTCCCAAAGGCAGAAGGGGTTTTTAACATGTGCGCAGGATGTTCTCCACACGAGGTTTTGGTTTGTAGTCTCATCTGAAGGACTTTAACATTCAGCTTGATTTTTTTTCTTTAGAATGGGAAGAGATGGCAGGGCTGGGAATCAAACCCAGAACCTCACGGTTTTCTTGTTGAGCAGGTGAACTCCTTAACCGTCCTACCACCTTCCATCCTAGGTTTTGTTTCACTGCCGTGTATAGTTCTTGTGGCTTCCTCTTCCTCTTAAACTTAGATGTTAAATCAGTTGGCTTTCTTTGGAAGACAACGAGGGCTTTTTTGGAAGACAACGAGAACATGTTACACAACAAGGCATACTCATTTTAACGGAGTAAAGTCAGTGTTGCTAAGTACTATATTACAGAATAATATCACACTGGCCAAGGCATGGTCATTGATGGAGATATCTTGGTTTTGATAGACTGTACTAGTAGTAGTAGGCACCCATCAGTCTCGGAAGACTATGGAGTTGCACTCTAGTCTTTAGAGCGCAAAGCCTGGGTAAGTAAGTATGGAAGGCAAGCTGTTAAGACTGTACTATTGTATTTACTTTTACACAATATGACAGTTAGTGTTGCTAGGTAGTAGCCTATATTGTGTTTACTTTTACACAAAATCAAGTTGGTGTTGTTAGGTAGTATATTGTGTTTACTTTTACTCAATATCAAGTTAAGTTTGACAGGTTGTATATCGTGTTTACTTTTACACAATATTACAGTTAGTTTCGATAGATACTTTTGTGATTACTTTTTGCACAATATCAAGTTAATTTGGACAGGTAGTATATTGTGTTTGCTTTTACACAATATGACAGTTAGTGTTGCTAGGTAGTATATTGTGTTTGCTTTTACACAATATGACAGTGTTGCTAGGTAGCATGCTATGTTTACTTTTACACAATATGACAGTGTTGCTAGGTAGCATGCTATGTTTACTTTACACAATATGACAGTGTTGCTAGGTAGCATGCTATGTTTACTTTTACACAATATGACAGTGTTGCTAGGTAGCATGCTATGTTTACTTTTACACAATATGACAGTTAGTGTTGCTAGGTAGCATGCTATGTTTACTTTTACACAACAACAAGGTAGTATGCTATGTTTACTTTTACACAATATCAAATTAGTTTTGATATGTAGTATATTGTGTTTACTTTTACACAATATCAAATTAGTTTTGATAGGTAGTATATTGTGTTTACTTTTACACAATATCAAATTAGTTTTGATAGGTAGTATATTGTGTTTACTTTTACACAACAATTTAAGTTTTGATATGTAGTATATTGTGTTTACTTTTACACAATATCAAATTAGTTTTGATAGGTTGTATATTGTGTTTACTTTTACACAATAATAAGTTCAGTTTTGATAGGTAGTATTGTATTTACTTTTACACAATATCAAAATAATTATTTTCGATTGGTAGTGTATTATGTTTAATTTTACAGAATTTAACACTTAGTGTTGCTATATTGCGTTTACTTTTACAGAATATGACAGTTAGTGTTGCTATAATTATTGCGTTTACTTTTACAGAAGTTAGTGTTGCTAGGTAGTAATGTGTGTTTCACCTGTACAGAATATGACAGGTAGTGTTGCTAGGTGTAACGTGTGTTTCACTTTGACAGAATATGACAGGTAATGTTGCTAGGTAGGCTCGTAATATATGTTTCACTTTGACAGAATATGACAGGTAGTGTTGCTAGGTAGTAATATATGTTTCACCTGTACAGAATATGACAGGTAGTGTAGCTAGGTAGTAATGTGTGTTTCACCTGCACAGAATATGACAGGTAGTGTTGCTAGGTAGTAATGTGTGTTTCACCTGTACAGAATATGACAGGTAGTGTAGCTAGGTAGTAATGTGTGTTTCACCTGTACAGAATATGACAGGTAGTGTTGCTAGGTAGTAATGTGTGTTTCACCTGTACAGAATACTACAGTGGCGGCAGTCTGGATGCGTACCTGCAGAAGCACAGGAAGATCAACAGGGTCGCCTCTTTTATATACCTGGCAGCCGAGCTGGTGTCTGCTGTCAGCTTTATTCATGGCGTGAGTTTTGAGTTTTTCTTCTGCTTTGGTATTGTATTAGTAATCATCATCATCATCGTCATCATCATCATCATTATCGTCATCATCATCATCATCATCGTCGTTGTCATCGTCATCATCATCATCGTCGTCATTGTTTTTATCATCATCATTGTCGTTGTCGTCATTGTCGTCGTCGTCGTCGTCATCATCATCATCGTCGTCGTCGTCATCATCGTCATCATTATCAGTGTCATCCTCATCAAAAACATAATTATGATTGCATGAACAATCTAAATCATCTCAAACGGAAACGACGTAAAGATGAACTTTGGAGTGCAGCCTTGAAAGTCCAACTGACTGAAGTAGCCTAACTAGGCTAGGCTAACATCTTAAACAGAGGGTTGCTCAGAGTAGTTAAGTAACTAAAACACAGACTTTGAACGTTGATTGTTGTTTGAATTCATGTTTGGTGGTATTGTGCTGAAAAAAAAAGCAGGGGTTAGGGAGCAAATAATAATAATAATAATGAGAGTAACAGAGTTTGATGAGTAAAGTGAACAACTGCAGAAAAAAACAGACAAAAACCCCCCAAACCTACCCTAGCAAATTTACAGGTGGCCTGGAAATACACTTAACTACATCAGGAATTATTGGTTTAAATGCGAAACTAGGTTAGCAGGTTCCATCAGAATTTCAATGTCAGATTCTGTGTTAAACTGTGTTTAATACTAGGCAATGGAAAATGATATAGCAGTTACTTTTATGTGCATCATTTTTCAATAATCAAAATGTAATTTCATTAATTCATGACAATCAATTTTTAAGCTGTTTTGTGAATTTTCTTGTTACTCCTCGTATCCGCTATTTCATTCCAATAAATCCCACCGTGAGAAGGAATCGATTTCATTACCTTTGGTCATGGTCAAATCTCTCGCTTAGCTCCAGTCTTGTAAGCTATTTAGTTAGTACTGTGAGATGACACAAAACAGGGTGTACTATGTATCTATCTAACCTTACCTAACCTAACCTAATATATCATATTATATTAGATTATATATAGATGTAGTTTATATATGTGTGTGTGCACACTTTTGTCATGACGAACTCTGAGGCATGTTTGAGTAAGGCTGTGGGCCCTTGTTGAGCAGAAAGGGGTCATCCACCGTGACCTGAAGCCGGAAAACATCATGCTGACTGCCCAGGGCCACGTGGTCATCGTGGACTTTGGGCTGGCATTCAACACGGATGACGCCGAGGAGGCTGTCCTCCATGTTGGGACACCCCTCTTCAGGGCACCAGAGAGCTTCCTAAATGGAATGCCCCTGAATGAGGTGTGTAGCCTATTCATTTATTTTACTTATTTATTTATTTATTTATTTATTTACATATTTATTTATTTTATTCTTTTATATCGAGGATAATGGAATAAGCGCTCATGTGCTTTTTTACATCCAGTTTTTATTTATCTATTTATTTATTAATTTAAGTATTTATTTATTTATTTTATTCTTTTATATCGAGGATAACAGAATAAACATTCATGCGTTTTTTTTACATCCTGTCCTCATTTGTATGCAGTTTTGTAAATTGTTTCATCTGTTCCCACCAGCACTCGATGCCCTACTCTTTCAAAAAGCGGAACAGGATTTAATGTGTGCGCAAGATGTTCTGCGTACGTTCGCATAGGGGGCCTCAGTTTATAGTTCCATGCGAAGGATTTGGGGAGGGGGGGGGGGGGGGGGGGATTGGAGTCAGTGCTGATGTTAACTCCAGAGGAAAAATCCCCTTGACCGGAATCAAACTGGGGTGGTCAAATTGCAAGCGCATGTTCTGACCACTAGGCTATCCCGTCCCCATACCACATTTATTTATATTTATTTATTTATTCTTTTATATCGAGGATAACAGAATAAGCAATCATGTGCTTTTTTTCATCCGGTCCCCGAGTGCATGCAGTTTTTGTCAATATTGTCATCTGTTCCCACCGGCACACGATGGCCTACTCTTACGAAAAGCGGAACAGGATTTAACGTGTGCGCAAGATGTTCTGCGTGCGTTCGCACATGGGGCCTCGGTTTAAAGTCTCATCCGAAGGACTTTTGGGGAGAGTGGAGTCGGCACTGATGTTAACTCCAGGAGAAAAATTTCCTCGACCGGACTCGAACCCGGGTCGTCAAATTGCCAGCGCAATGTTCTGACCACTAGGCTATCCGTCCCCCCCACATGAGAGGCCTAGCTAGCCAGCAAGCAACAGGCTTAGACTAGAGAAGTCTTCTGTCCTTGGTTTTATTGTTTGTTGTTTTGTTTGTTAGTTTGTCTTGTTTTTATTGTGTTTTTTTCGATTTTTTCGTTATTTTATTATTTTTATATAAAAAGTATAAACTTGAAAGTATTGGTAATGTTATAAGCTGATAAAATTTGTTTGTTGGACATTTTATTTTTCCTTTAACTCTAAAAAAAATGAAAATGTGTGCACACCGGTGCCCTGGTGTGCACGCGGGGTTTTGTGTGTGTGTGTGTGTGTGTGTGTGTGTGTGTGACTATTGAGTACATTCTTTTCTGCTTGGTTTTTTTTCTTATAGACACTTTATTGTTAAAGGTTGCCCTAATCATGTTGCAGTTAAATATCATGGATAAAATGATTTTTGTTCCTAGATAGATGGCTTGATGAAAAAAAAAGCAAATCAGCTTATTCAATGTGCCATCAGGATATAAAAATTTGACTTTGACATGCATGGTCTCCAGACATTGTATACACTCGTCTTTCTTTGATGTCTGGTCTATGACCTCTTGCACTTGATTGTAGATAAAGATTAAGTCAGACTTTAATGTAGTGTAAAACAAACGCAAGACACAAAAAGTAGAGATGTAACGGTAATGTGTATACATGTATACTGTTTGCTAGTTGTATGAAATGAAAGTAGCCTAATAGGGGGTAGCCTAGCCCTGGTTGTTTAGGGGTTTAAAGCTGAACTTGCTGTGTCAAAACAGGCTGTGGATTGGTGGTCCTTAGGGGTTGTTTAGGGGATTAAAGCTGAACTTGCTGTGTCAAAACAGGCTGTGGATTGGTGGTCCTTAGGGGATTAAAGCTGAACTTGCTGTGTTGAGACAGGCTGTGGATTGGTGGTCCTTAGGGGTTGTTTAGGGGATTAAAGCTGAACTTGCTGTGTCAAAACAGGCTGTGGATTGGTAGTCCTTAGGGGATTAAAGCTGAACTTGCTGTGTTGAGACAGGCTGTGGATTGGTGTCACGAATCGACCCAGGATCGAATCCTCACACCCCTTCACCACCCCACTTACACCTCTCCTGACCGCCAGGGTGAAGGACTAGCGCCCTGGACACGGAGGGAGAGGTGTGGTTTTAAGGGGACTGACGGGAGGTCCTTTACCTCCACACCATTTTTTTTTTCCACCCTCCCCACTTTAGTTTTTTTTTTTTTATTGTTATCCACAGCCCTGAGCGCAGGCTAGCGTGCGCATGGGAATTTTATATGTAATATGTCCATGTGTAGCGATGCGTAAAATTCCCTGAGTGGCCGCGTACAAGGTGCCCGTGCGTGGCGGGGTTTTCCGCCGAAAGCGGGGTGAGAGCTCACCTGAGTTCAGGTGATAGAAGGCATATATTGCCTGTCGTGATGCCACCCCGAGGACACTTTGTGCTCGGTAGCCAAAGTGCACAGAGACAGAACTCCTTGCCAACGCAGGAGTGGTGGTGCCGCGATCGGCACAAGATGATGTTATCCACACGAGCTGTCTGAGCTTGTTGTTTGTGTGTGGGCAGGCGGCAGCAGGGGCCGTTTGTGTTTTGGGCAGACGGGACTGAATGTCGGGTGGGACAGACCTCGGGTCTGGACAGCGTGTCGGGCAGAACACCGCACCCGGCATTCCAGCAGACCTCTCCGGGCCATCGTAGCAGAGAGGATGACGAGTGGAGCGGGGACTTTTCACAGCATGCTGCGAGCCTGAGCTGGACTCTGACGTCCAACGCGTCCAGCGTCTCAACGTCAGCTCTGTGACATTTTGAGAAGTTGAGTGTCCCCCCACGTTTCCTCCACTTTTCCCGTCCTGATGCCTTTTCCCCCACTGTGAACTGACTGTGAGAATGTGTGTGTGAGAGAGTATTATTTTCATTTATTTCTTTTTCTTCTTTACATATATTTGTGTAGAGGGATAGGGGTGTTAGGAAGGGCGGAGGGGGGAAAAGGGGCATGTTAGCTTAGAATTGTTTAAATGTGTATGAAAGTGAAATAAAGCGTCTTGTTTGTAAATGTTTATTTTTGCCCTTTGAGTTGTGCTTTGGGAGATTGCTGTGACTGCCACCCCTTTTCCGGACGAATTTTTAACGAGCTAGTTGCAGCAGAAAATCTAACCTCGTCCTTTTTGGACGCTGGGGATTTTGTGTTGTGACATGGTCCTTTTCCGGACGAATTTTTAACGAGCATGTCACAACACAAAATCCCCAGCGTCCAAAAAGGACGAGGTTAGATTTTCTGCTGCAACTAGCTCATTAAAAATTCGTCCGGAAAAGGGGTGGCAGTCACAGCAATCTCCCAAAGCACAACTCAAAGGGCAAAAATAAACATTTACAAACAAGACGCTTTATTTCACTTTCATACACATTTAAACAATTCTAAGCTAACATGCCCCTTTTCCCCCCTCCGCCCTTCCTAACACCCCTATCCCTCTACACAAATATATGTAAAGAAGAAAAAGAAATAAATGAAAATAATACTCTCTCACACACACATTCTCACAGTCAGTTCACAGTGGGGGAAAAGGCATCAGGACGGGAAAAGTGGAGGAAACGTGGGGGGACACTCAACTTCTCAAAATGTCACAGAGCTGACGTTGAGACGCTGGACGCGTTGGACGTCAGAGTCCAGCTCAGGCTCGCAGCATGCTGTGAAAAGTCCCCGCTCCACTCGTCATCCTCTCTGCTACGATGGCCCGGAGAGGTCTGCTGGAATGCCGGGTGCGGTGTTCTGCCCGACACGCTGTCCAGACCCGAGGTCTGTCCCACCCGACATTCAGTCCCGTCTGCCCAAAACACAAACGGCCCCTGCTGCCGCCTGCCCACACACAAACAACAAGCTCAGACAGCTCGTGTGGATAACATCATCTTGTGCCGATCGCGGCACCACCACTCCTGCGTCGGCAAGGAGTTCAGTCTCTGTGCACTTTGGCTACCAAGCACAAAGTGTCCTCGGGGTGGCATCACGACAGGCAATATATGCCTTCTATCACCTGAACTCAGGTGAGCTCTCACCCCGGTTTCGGCGGAAAACACCGCCACGCACGGGCACCTCGTACGCGGCCACTCAGGGAATTTTACACATCGCTACACATGGACATATTACATATAAAATTCCCATGCGCACGCTAGCCTGCGCTCAGGGTTGTGGATAACAATAAAAAAAAAAACTAAAGTGGGGAGGGTGGAAAAAAAAAATGGTGTGGAGGTAAAGGACCTCCCGTCAGTCCCCTTAAAACCACACCTCTCCCTCCGTGTCCAGGGCGCTAGTCCTTCACCCTGGCGGTCAGGAGAGGTGTAAGTGGGGTGGTGAAGGGGTGTGAGGATTCGATCCTGGGTCGATTCGTGACAATTGGTAGTCCTTAGGGGTTGTTTAGGGGACTAACGCTGAACTTGCTGTGTTGAGACAGGCTGTGGATTGGTGGTCCTTAGGGGTTGTTTAGGAGATTAAAGCTGAACTTGCTGTGTTGAAACAGGCTGCGGATTGGTGGTCCTTAGGCGTCACTTTGTTGGAGACAGTGTCCGGCAAGAACCCCTTCATGAACCTGGAGGAGATGGAACACGAGTGAGTATTTTATGGACTGCATGATAGTGTGTCACCTCAGGGTGTGTACAGTGCTTGAAAGGCCTTGAAGATTGAAGTCCTTATTTCAAGGCCTTGAATTCCTTGAAAATCAAGCATAGGCCTGTTTTTGATGTACCCCTGTTGACTGCAGTAGAAATATTGATTCTTGTTATGAAGAAAATTCGCACCAAATGTCTACAGATATTGTTTTCTTTTCAGCTGTAAAGTGTGTAAACATGTTAAAATGCAAGCATTATTTGTCATGGAGGTCCTTGAAAATTGAGAGTGAGGTCCTTGAATGTCCTTAAAAAGTCCTTGATTTTTTCTTTCCGAAGCTCTGTATGAACCCTCTGTGTGTGTGTCACTGGTGTGTGTGTGTGTGTGTGTGTGTGTGTGTGTGTGTGTGTGTGTGTGTGTGTGTGTGTGCGCGCTCTTCATTGTCATGTCCAGCACTAGTGTCAGTTTCTGCACTCTTTTATCCTGTCTTTATCTGTTTGTCTTTGTTCTCTTGCCTCTTGTCTGTCACTTGTGTGTCTGTTGTCTGTCACCCCCCCCCCCCCCTCCTCGCTCAAAAGTGTGTGTGTGTGTGTGTGTGTGTGTGTGTGTGTGTGAGTGTGTCAAATGATTTTCTCTTTCACATACTTTATTACACTAAGCAAAATTTTCTGAAAATGATTTCTATGGCACTTTTAACACTTTTTAATGCACAGAATGTTGTTTGTTTATTTCATTTCCCCAGTATAATATTTTTTTTGTTCAGTCAAGATTAATGATTCGTTTCAGTACATGTGATGATACCTGTTCCAAAAATAAGATGGGAAGAAGTAGGATAAAACAAAATGCTAGCAAATAGCATTTTTCTGTTGAATTTTATGTGCATAGGAGAATGTATAGAGAATAAACAAGCAAATAAATCCATGGGAGAACGTATATATGTGAACGAGCAAGCGTATACATCTATGTGAGAATGTCTATTTGTCTCTTGAAGATGCAGGGGAATAAATCTATGTGAGAAAGTGTACGTGAATGAGCAAGGAAATAAATCTATGTGAGAAAGTGTACGTGAATGAGCAAGGAAATAAATCTATGTGAGAAAGTGTACGTGAATGAGCAAGGAAATAAATCTATGTGAGAAAGTGTACGTGAATGAGCAAGGAAATAAATCTATATGAGAAAGTGTACGTGAATGAGCAAGGAAATAAATCTATATGAGAAAGTGTATGTGAATGAGCATGGAAATAAATCTATGTCAGAAAGTGTACATGAATGGACAAGGAAATAAATCTATGTGAGAAAGTGTATGTGAATGGACAAGGAAATAATTCAATGGAAGAAAGTGTACGTGAATGAGCAAGGAAATAAATCTATATGAGAAAGTGTACATGAATGAGCAAGGAAATAAATCTATATGAGAAAGTGTACATGAATGGACAAGGAAATAAATCTATATGAGAAAGTGTACGTGAATGAGCAAGGAAATAAATCAATGGAAGAAAGTGTACGTGAATGAGCAAGGAAATAAATCTATATGAGAAAGTGTACGTGAATGAGCAAGGAAATAAATCTATATGAGAAAGTGTACGTGAATGAGCAAGGAAATAAATCTATGTGAGAAAGTGTACGTGAATGAGCAAGGAAATAAATCTATATGAGAAAGTGTACGTGAATGAGCAAGGAAATAAATCTATATGAGAAAGTGTACGTGAATGAGCAAGGAAATAAATCTATATGAGAAAGTGTACGTGAATGAGCAAGGAAATAAATCTATATGTGAAAGTGTACGTGAATGAGCAAGGAAATAAATCTATATGAGAAAGTGTAAGGAAATAAATCAATGGAAGAAAGTGTACATGAATGAGCAAGGAAATAAATCTATGTGAGAAAGTGTACGTGAATGAGCAAGGAAATAAATCTATGTCAGAAAGTGTACATGAATGAGCAAGGAAATAAATCTATACGAGAAAGTGTATGAGAATGAGCAAGGAAATAAATCTATGTGAGAAAGTGTACGTGATGAGCAAGAACATAAATCTATGTGAGAAAGTGTACGTGAATGAGCAGGAAAATAAATGTAGGTGAGAAAGTGTACGTGAATGAGCAGGGGAATTAATCTATGTGAGATGGTATCATTCACAAGGGGAAGAAATCAGTACAACACTTGCCGTTTTTAGTGATGTGTGAGAACCATAAAGTGTCGTGTTGTGTCCAGATCCATAAAGGCAGAAGTGGAGAGGCCGGGGTTTATTCCCCCCACCTTACCCGACAAATTTAGGTCTTTTTTTAAAGGCCTTTTCACTATCAACCGACACGATCGGTTGGGGGCCAGAGGGGGCGAGGAGGTGAAACGGCATCGGATATTCCACAGCCGTTTACCTGTGAGTATTATTTTGCTGTTGTGAAATCTTGTCACAGGGTTGGATAGTAGTATCATTTTGCCCATGTGAAATCTTGTCACAAGATTAGATAGTAGTATCATGTTGCTGTTGTGAAATCTTGTCACAGGGTTGGGTAGTTTAGTTTATAAATCTCTTAAGTATATATAAAATGAATATTATTGCATGATGGTCATTGTTTTCATTTCATATCGGTCCCTGAAGGGGAAACACATGCATACAGGATTTTTTTTAATGGGTGGCGTTGCACCTGTGGCGATGCACTCTTGCCGAATAGAGTAGCTCGAATTTCATACAGAAAGATTCGCAGCTCGAATTTCATACAGAAAGATTCGCAGCTCGAATTTCATACAGAAAGATTCGCAGCTCGAATTTCATACAGAAAGATTCACAGCTCGAATTTCATACAGAAAGATCACAGCTCGAATTTCATACAGAAAGATCTGCAGTTGAATTTCATACAGAAAGATTCACAGCTCTAATTTCATACAGAAAGATTCACAGCTCTAATTTCATACAGAAAGATCTGCAGTTGGATTTCATACAGAAAGATTCACAGCTCTAATTTCATACAGAAAGATCTGCAGTTGAATTTCATACAGAAAGATCTGCAGTTGGATTTCATACAGAAAGAACTGCAGTTGGATTTCATACAGAAAGAACTGCAGTGAGGAGGTAGTAGTGAACATGCACGCTGCTTTACTTAGGCGACAGGCAGTTTCTGGGTTTTCTGGCTTTTTCATGTGATTTGATATAGAGTCTCCAGGTTTATATTCCCTCAGTGGCTTGTCTGTCCATGTTAAACTCCAGGTTTTTTTTTGAAGGTGTGGTGCAGTGTGCACTGGTATAGCAGCGTGTAGCATGGCATGGGGTGACATGTTATCTGTGGTGCAGTGTGATATAGTTATGAGTAACAGTATGGCAGTCACAGAAATATGACAGCAACAAAAACGCTGGAAGATCTGGATTTTGCCGATGATATCGCCCTGCTGTCACACCGCCACCAAGACATGCAGGAAAAGACAGATGTCATGGCAACAACTGCTGAAAGCCTTGGCTTGAAAATCAGCACCAAGAAGACAAAGAACATGAGAATGAACGCCAGAGCCCAAGAGAACATCAGACTGAATGGGGATCAGATCGAGGAAGTAAATGACTTCACCTATCTTGGATCCACAATGTCAAACACAGGAGATGGGGAGGTGGAGATCCGGGCTCGACTTGTAAAAGCCAGCCAGGCCTTCGCCTCACTCAGGAGCACATGGAAGGCAGGGAACATACGCCTGAAGACCAAATTAAGAATTTTAAAATCAAACGTGATTAGCACCCTCCTTTATGGATCAGAGTCATGGAAGATGACCAAAACCATCAGCAACAAACTTGATGTCTTCCAAAACATGCCTCAGACGCATTCTACGCATCTTTTGGCCGAATACCATCACCAATGAAGAACTCCACCAAAGAACAGAAACTGAACCCATCTCCATGCAAGTCAAACAGAGGCGTTGGCGATGGATAGGACATGTGCTCCGCCAGCAGACTACAGCCATATCCAGAATTGCCCTATGATGGACTCCAGACGGTCGAAGAAAGAGAGGCCGCCCCAAAGAAACTTGGAGGAGAACAGTAGAGAGGGAGATGAAGGAAAAGGGTTGGACATGGGGCCGTCTGGAGCGTATTTCAGCCGACCGACATCCGTGGCAGTATGTGCTACCTGAGCACAAAGAGGACTAGATAGATAGATATAGTCACAGAAATGTTATACTTGCGCATTTCACTCAGAAATTTTAGATTTGCCCATTTCCACACACACACACACACACACACACACACACACACACACACACACACACACACACACACACACACACACACACACACACAAAAGTCTTTCGGATGAGACTGTAAACCGAGGCCCTGTGTGCGAACGCACGCAGAACATCTTGTGTATATGTTAAATCCTGTTCCTTTTTTTGTAAGAATAGGCCATTGTGTGCCAGTTGGAACAGATAAGATTTACAAAACTGCATACACACGGGGACTGGATAAAAAAAAAGCTTATGAGTGCCTATTCCATCATCCTCGATATAAAAGAATAAAATAAACCCCAAAAAAATAAACAAGTGTCACACTTGCCTATTTTCACACACAGAAAAATGTCACACTTGACTATTTCGCACACAGACATTTCACACTTTGTGCAGTGTGGAATGTGTGTGCAAAATAGGAAGGTGTGACAGTTCAGGGTGTAATTGAAATAAGCAAATGTGATAGTTCTGGGAGAGCAGCCCAAATTTCACGCAGAGAAATCTGCTGTGACATAAAGTGGTACAAAAAACAAAATGCAAAATACAAATGAGTAGGCGTGAAATCTGTTTGTGTGTGTGAGAGGGGTGGGGGGTGGGGCTGGGGGGCTTTCACCACGTCTCTTTGTATTATCCTCCAACCAGAGTTGGAGGGCAGCCCTGAACGTCAGTTGTGTGCTCACCCTCCACCCCCTCTCTGGTTGGTGGTCTTGCATCCTGGGCACACCATGCCTTGGGCAATCCTGCCATCCTGGGCACACCACACCTTGGGCAGTCCTGCCATCCAGGGCACACCACACCTTGGGCAGTCCTGCCATCCTGGGCACACATCCCAGTCACCCAAGGCGACATTGACGCCATTGAGTGTGGCTGCTGGAATGGTGGGTGGCATGGCCATACCTGGTAGTGGATGATGGTATGCCATGGTTTCTTGTGATCACTGCAGATTTCTCTCCATGGAAGTTTCTGCCTCTGCTCTTACAGAAGAGCATGTCGCCAGATTACAGCGCTACTCATTAAAAACAACAACAACAACAACAACAAACAACCACCTGTGAAACTGCTGTGCAGAGTTGTTTTTTCTCTGCAGTATTTATGCTGCCTAGTTACTCGGGTTCTATTTCGTGCACTGAAGGTGAGGTGCTCTTGGGATCTCGTGTCTATGTCATGTCAGCGAAAAAGGGAATGTTAAAGCGTTGGGTTTGCTGTTTTAAGTGGCTTGTGGAACACGAGAGCGGCCAGGATACTGTTCATCTGCTGTCTTGTCACAAAGTTCGTGACCGCATCAGCCTGTCTTTGTTATTGTGTTGTATTCTGTCAGCGTCTTGAGAAGTTTATTATTTTTTATGATTTGTTCCTCAGTTATCAGAATTATTAGTAACTATGCTATTTTGAAGTCTACCAAAGTAAATGATTTTCAGAGGAAAAATAATTGGCCAAATTGTGGCCCCCCCTCTCCCCCTTGCTGATTAAATGGCTAATGAAGGCACAGGCTCTTGTTTGATTCTGTAAATCATGAATGGTCCAGGTAATCTACTTTGTATTTCAATTAATGGGATGTGTAGTTTGTAATATTCATGTGTCATTAAACAGGCCTAGTTTGTGATCCATGTAACTTATGAGATTTGCGATTCATCTTTAGTGATTTTCTTCATAATTTAATTCAATGTCATAGTATATTTTTGTAACCCTGAGAGAGCCTGTGATTCATATAATGCGATATGATAATTATCGTGATGCAGATAGTAACGCACGTATTGTGATCTGATAGTATCGCACATATTGTGATGTAGATAGTCACGCACGTATCATAATGCAGATAGTAACGCAGGTATCGTGATCTGATAGTAACGCATGTATGGTGATGATGTCTGTGCAGACCCCAGCTCACTGGAGAAAGCTGGCTGACCACCAGCTGCCGCCACCAGTGCTGCCCAGCTCTCTCAGCCACAGACTTCAGGAGGTTCCTGGCCTCTGCATTGAGAGCCAGAGCGAGGAGCCAGCAGAAGCAGTCTTCCCCGTAAGTCTCCAGGATGGTTGTAGTTTGTGTTTGTTGCTTCTGCGCTATTTTCTGTGTTGTGTTGTTTTCGTTGTTTCTTGGTTACTTCTTACTGTCAGCATGTTTCTCCGTGACTTCAGTCAGCATGTTTCTCCGTGACTTCAGTCAGCATGTCTCTCTGTGACTTCAGTCAGCATGTTTCTCCGTGACTTCAGTCAGCATGTTTCTCTGTGACTTCAGTCAGCATGTTTCTCTGTGACTTCAGTCAGCATGTTTCTCTGTGACTGCTGATGACTTCTGTCAGCATGTTTCTCCGTGACTTCAGTCAGCATGTTTCTCTGTGACTTCAGTCAGTATGTTTCTCTGTGACTTCTGATGACTTCTGTCAGCATGTTTCTCTGTGACTTCTGATGACTTCTGTCAGTATGTTTCTCTGTGACTTCTGATGACTTCTGTCAGCATGTTTCTCTGTGACTTCTGATGACTTCTGTCAGCATGTTTCTCTGCAACTTCTGATGACTTCTGTCAGCATGTTTCTCTGTGACTTCTTATTATTTTTGTCAGCATGTTTCTGTTTGACTTTCTCGTGACTTCTGTCAGCATGTTGCAGAATACTGAAGAGATAGCAAGAAATGCATTTCCAAATTGGTTGACATAAGTCCCTCAGAGTTGAAAAGCTGTGTGGTATATTCTCATTACAGTAATTGATGGGGTTTTTTTTTTTTTTTTTTAAAGTTTGTGGCTATACTAGATGGGTAGCTAAGCCTAGCGTGCAGTGTCCTCCAAAGGAGACATTAATTTCTTTCTTTTTTCTTTTTTTTTTTAAACTTAATATACCCTGACAAAAACATGTGTTAATACATCATAGAATACGCCTTTTATTCTTCAGTTTAAAAAAAATCTTATACAAAAAATATATTAGCCTAACATAGCATGAACCGTTTATTCTTTACTCTGATGAGAAAGTACTCTTTTCTAAAAAGAAAAAAAATCAAATGCAAGCTAACATGCAAATCATGTTGTTGTGCAGTATAATATTGTTTTACCGTGAATGTTTTTCAGGGCTTTGACGTTCTCCCGCCAGCCCTTTTCAAAGAAGAGGATGACAATGAAGAAGAGAGAGAGGAATGAGCATGTCTTCGTCGTCCTGGAACGCTCAAGCAGCAACTATGGAAACTGCATCCTGACAAAAAAATTACCATTAATGCTGTGGTTACGGTAAAGTCTTCTTCTTTGTCGTGGACCGTTCAAGCAGCAACTACGGAAGCCTGCACTTGACAAAAAATTACCATTAGCCTAGTGCTGTGGTTAGGCTTAAGCTGAAATCTTCGTCATCGTCCTCGAAGCTCATGCAGCAAGTACCCCGACAAGAAATTGCCATTAGCCTAATGCTGTGGTTAGGCTGAAGTCTTCGTGTGGTCTTCAAAAGCAGCAACTACGGGAAACCTGCACCTGGACAAAAGATTGCTCTTTGCCTAATGCTGTGGTTAGGCTGAAGTCTTCTTATATAGCCTAATGCTGTGGTTAGGCTGAAGTCTTCTTATAATAGCCTAATGCTGTGGTTAGGCTGAAGTCTTCTTATAATAGCCTAATGCTGTGGTTAGGCTGAAGTCTTCTTATAATAGCCTAATGCTGTGGTTAGGCTGAAGTCTTCTTATAATAGCCTAATGCTGTTGTTAGGCTGAAGTCTTCATTGTCGTCGTGGAACGCTCAAGCAGCAAGTACTGAAACCCACACCTGACAAAAAAGTACCATTAGCCTAATGCTGTGGTTAGGCTTACACTGAAGTCTTCGTCATCGTCCTCGAAGCTCAAGCAGCAAGTACCTGACAAAAAATTACCATTAACCTAATGCTGTGGTTAGGCTGAAGTCTTCACGTTGTTGTGGATTGCTCAAGCACCAACTACGAAAACCTGCACCCCGACAAAAATTTACTATTAGCCTAATGCTGTGGTTAGGCTGAAGTCTTCTTCTTTGTCGTACGCTCAAGCAGCAACTACGGAAACCCACATGGGACAAAAAAATTACCATTAGCCTCGTGCTGTGGTTAGGCTGAAGTCTTCTTCTTTGTCGTACGCTCAAGCAGCAACTACGGAAACCCACATGGGACAAAAAAATTACCATTAGCCTAGTGCTGTGGTTAGGCTGAAGTCTTCATTGTCGTTGTGGAACGCTCAAGCAGCAAGTACTAAAATCTGCACCCGACAAAAAAGTACCATTAGCCTAATGCTGTGGTTAGGCCTACGCTGAAGTCTTTGTCATCGTCTTCGAAGCTCAAGCAGCAAGTACCCCGACAAAAAAGTACTATTAGCCTAATGCTGTGGTTAGGCTGAAGTCTTGTCGTTGTGGAACGCTCAAGCAGCAACTACGGGAAACCCGCACCAACAAAAAAGTACTATTAGCCTAATGCTGTGGTTAGGCTGAAGTCTTCGTTGTCATTGTGGTGGAGCGTTCTGTTATAAACTTTCATACCTAGACAACTCACTCAGCATGTAAGCTTCGTTGCGGCCATCTCGGCAAGCAAACCATATAATCTCGGTTTGTTTTATTACGGAAATCAGTACAAATCAATGGAACGAAATCGAGGTCGAGCGATTTACAACATCCTCCATTTTTTACAGAGTTGAATTACAACATCAAACACGATACGAAAAGTTCATTGAGACCGAAATGTTCTTCAACACGTATTTTTGAAACCGAAATGTTCAATCAATAAACAAAGTCTTCCTTTCGGTTATGGCGAATAACTACTATTAGCCTAGAGCTGTGGTTAGGCTGAAGTCTTGTTCTTTGTCGTGGAACGCTCAAGCAGCAAGTACTGAAACCCACACCATGACAAAAAACTACTTTTAATGCCTTGGTTACGCTGAAGTGTTCTTCTTTGTCGTAGAATGCTCAAGCAGCAGCTACGGAAACCCATATCTGGACAAAAATTACTATTAGCCTAATGCTGTGGTTAGGCTGAAGTCTTCTCGTAGTCGTGGAATGCTCAAGCAGCAACTATGGAAACTCACACCTCGACAAAAAATATTACTATGAGCCTAATGCTGTGGTTAGGCTGAAGTCTTCATTGTCATCGTGGTGGAACGTTCAAGCCCCAAGTACAGAAACCCACACCCTGACAAAAAATATTACTATTAGGCTAGCCTAATTCTGTGGTTAGGCTGAAGTCTTCTTCTTTGTCGTGGAATGCTCAAGCAGCAACTACGGAAACCACACCCGACAAAAAAGTACCATTAGTCTAATGCTGTGGTTAGGCTGAAGTCTTCTCGTCGTTGTGGATTGCTCAAGCCCCAACTACGAAAACCTGCACCCCGACAAAAAATTACCCTTAGCCTAATGCTGTGGTTAGGCTGAAGTCTTTGTCTTCGTCTTTGAAAGCTCAAGCAGCAAGTACCCCGACAAAAAATTGAGTGAGTGAGTGGTTAGGCTGAGGTCTTGTTGTTGTGGAACACTCAAGCAGCAGCTATGGAAACCTGCATCCTGACAAAAAATTGCCATCAGTGCTGTGGTTACGCTGGAGGCTCACCAGGAATACAGAAAGCTCGTCCCTCGTGGGCCAGACATCGGCGTATCTTGTTCAGCAACAGTGATCATTGTGACTTCTGCCTGGAAATGCTACCTACCCATGCAGAGAGAGAGAGAGAGAGAGAGAGAGAGAGAGAGAGAGAGAGAGAGAGAGAGAAGAGAGAGAGAGAGAGAGAGAGAGAGAGAGAGAGAGAGAATGAGTGTGACCAACTGAAAACTATTTTCGGTAATGTTATTCTCTTGGTAATGTTGATTAGACCTATGCATGCAACAAAGATTATGCATTCAATCAATGATGATAACTTTTATGTTCATCATTCTTTATGTAGTGAATAATGCTGATGAAGATGCAATGAACCGGCCTGAACAGGCCTCAACCATTGACAATGTCAAGTCAAGTCAAGATTAAGCAGAGAAGTGGATGGAATAAGTATGAACGAGTAATAAGAGATGTATCTTCTTAAAAAACAGAAGATATATACATCTATATGAGATGCATTTTATCATCTTCTTTTACCTGTCAGGTCTAAATGATCTGAAAGTGTTTGGGTAACCTAACGGTGTGTGTGTGTGTGTGTGTGTGTGTGTGTGTGTGTGTGTGTGCGTGCGTGCGTGCGTGCGCGCGTGCGCATGCGTGCATGCGTGTGTAAAATGAATGAAATGTGTGTGTGTGTGTGTGTGTGGTGTTATTGCTAGTGTTGTTGTTTTTGTTATTCTTGTTTCTGTTAAGTATACATACTACTCTTGCTTGGTGATGATTCTAAAAGAGAGAGAGAGAGAGAGAGAGAGACAATGACAATGACAATGACAAAGGGTTTATTGTGTAAGCGGAAAGCCCATTCACAAGGGGACAGTGGGAGGGGGGCAGGGCACAAAACACATAATTATCATATACTGAAAACTTAATACATTATAGCCCAAAAAAGTCATCATGGCATGGATTCCACAACATGGTTAGGCCTACATATAGTATAATTATTAGATCCTATTTTTCATAAGCTTTGGTCGGCCCTTACAAAACGAACTGGTAAGGGGGGAGGAATTTCCACAACACTGTACAAATCTAGAGTCAGCATCTTACAACAAACTGGTTTGCGACAAGGAAACCAGGTAGGTCACAATATCTCTTCTTCCCTTTCAATGGTGGCTTGTGCAACTTTGCACCCCTAACACACAAACACGTGATAATTTCGTGATGATCAAGGTGGCATGTGGGTACAGCTATCCCGTCTCTCTCTCTCTCACACTTTCTCTTACACACACACACGCACGCACGCACGCACGCACGCACGCACGCACGCACGCACGCACGCACGCACGCACGCACGCACGCACGCACGCACGCACGCACGCACGCACACACACACACACACACACACACACACACACACACACACTCACTCACTCACTCACACTCACACACACATAGACAAACTCCCATCCACACGCACGCACACACACACAAACACGTTTATACACACACATACACACACTACCTACACACACATGCACATCCACGTGCTCAAACACACACACACACACACACACACACACACACATACTCACACCTACACACACACACACACACACACACGCGTGCGCGCGCGCACACACACACACACACACACACACACACACACACACGCACACACGCATACACACACACACACACTCTCGGGTTATCCAAGCAAGAATCGAACTGCGTCCACAATCACATGCATCACATCAAGTCCGGCACTGATCCGATCCTTCAGTTTCTCCCGGTCAGCAGGGGACCACAGCTTCAGCTTGTGGTAGACAAGTCTTTCCTCGAGAGAGAGAGAATGAATGAATGAATGAATAATCTTTATTTTTCAAGGGTAACAGAGTAAGTAAGCATTACATACTTTTTTTCATCCGGCCCTTAAGAGAGAGAGAGAGAGAGAGAGAGAGAGAGAGAGAGAGAGAGAGAGAGAGAGTTATGTGTGTGCGTTGGTGTGTGTGTGTGTGTGTGTGTGTGTGTGTGTGTGTGTGTGTGTGTGTGTGTGTGTGTGTGTGAGAGAGAGAGAGAGAGAATTGAATTGAATTGAATTGAATTGAATTGAATAAATTTTATTTCAAGAGGGTAATGGCATAAGCAAACATGCTTTTTTACAACCAGCCCTCTGGGCATAAAAGAACACAAATAACCAACAACAACAAAAACCCCAACCTCTCAACCAAACAACAAACAATTTCTTTTTTGAAGAATACGGGGGGGAAAATCAAAACAAAGAATATATTAGGAATACAAATTTAAATACCAGACAGGAGAGTATAGGGAAGGAGAAAGAGAGAGAGAGAGAGAGAGAGAGAGAGAGAGAGAGAGAGAGAGAGAGAGAGAGAGAGAGCATAATTTTGCAAATATTAACATTTCTATAAAGAAAATTTTTTTTTTTAAAAAGCATCCGACCATCTAGTCATGTAAATAATCATAATAATAATAAGAACAATGATGATGATGATAATTATGATAACATTAACTACGATGAGGATGACAAAAAAGACGCTAATGAGGATAATGGTGTTGAGGATGATGATGACGATGATGATGATGATAATGATGATGATGATATGAACAACGACTACGACAAACGGCAAGATACATGCTGAGTGACAATAATAGTGTTGATAATAGATCAGTTCAATACATGTTTGTTTTCAATACATGTTCGGAGAAAGGAATGTCAAATCAGAGAGATTCATTAAGTAATTAAACACGCTGGTTTTAAATCTCGAAAAATTAGAATCACGTTTTAGGAGCTCTGGAATATTATTCCATAGCCATCCTCCAGAGTACATGAGGCTAGACTTATAAAGATTAATTGTTGTGAAAGGAACATTTATTTTGTGCGAATGTCGATAACTATTATAAGTAAACATATTCCTAAGAGAATGTGGAGTCTTACCATGGAGTATATTATACATGAGAATGCCTTTATTGCATATCAACTTGGCTGGGAGGGGAAGTATATTTGCTTGTTTGTAGTCAAAGTCTGTTAGAGTAGATGACTTGTTAATGACAATTTTAATGGCTCTTTTGTGAACGCTAAGCAAATGTTTAAGTACATTTTTACTAGCTAGATCCCAGAGTGTAGATGCATAATCAATGTGAGACTGTATATATGCATAAAAGAATAGTTTCCTAGCATGTAAATTTAAAATGTTCTTTATTTTTCTAAACTGATACAATTTTGATGCTATATTTCTAGACATTTTTTCTAAGTGTTTCGACCATGTGAGGTTATTATCTATTGTTACACCTAAAACTTTATGATTCGTTACTTCGTCGACTTTCACATTAGAAATATATAGAGAGGGTAAAGACTGGGTGAGGTTTTGATGCTTTTGTCTATTGGTAATCAACATAAATTTAGTTTTATTGGGATGTAGAGACATGTGGTTTATGTGTGTCCACTGAAAAAGGTTATTGATACTTTTTTGCATTGTATGATAAACCTCATGCACATCAGAGTTCATTGTTTCAAGGGTGGTGTCATCAGCAAACGTCGCATTGAGTACCTATGGATAAAGGAAGATCATTAATGTAAAGTAGAAAAAGTAGGGGACCCAAAACTGAACCCTGAGGCACACCATAAGTGTTTGGAAGAAAATCAGAGATAGATCCATTTAAAGATACTTTCTGTTGTCTATCAGAAAGAAAAGAGGAGATCAACCCAAGAGTACTACGAGATAATTTGTAAAATGCTAATTTTTTAAGAAGTTTGTGATCTATAACATCAAATGCTTTTGCAAAATCAACAAACAGTATTCCAGTAAATTGCTTTCTATTTATATTTAATAGCCAGCGGTCAACTAGCTTTGTTAAAGCTGTGTGACAGGAATGATATTCTCTAAATCCAGACTGGTTGGGATGTATCAGATCATGTTGATTTAAGTGAGAAAGAAGACACTTTTAAGTATGTTGCTCCAGAGGCTTAGAAAGAACAGATAAAATAGAAATTGGTCTGTAGTTGGATGGATCGGTCTTGTTTCCAGATTTATATATATGGGAATAATTTTTGCTTGTTTGAAACCTTTAGGGAAATAGTTTTTATCAATGCAAAGATTATAAACATATGTAAGAGTTTCTGCTATGATTGGTGCTGAGAGCTTAAGAATTTTTCCATCAATTCCGTCAATGCCACGGGTGCTTGTCTGTTTGAGCTGTCTTAAAGCAGTGTAAACTTCTTGAACGCATAGGGGTTGTATTTGTGCAAAAAGGCAAATAATTTTGTCTTCACAATACTTTTGCAGTTCATGTAAATTATTTTCTTTCGAGTAGTCATTTTGAATTACTTGTTTTGCTACTGTTGAAAAATGGTAGTTTAGTTTGTCAGCTGATATATCATTTTGTGTACTGGTTGAACTGTTGACATCTTTATTTGTTAATTGATGCATTGCTTTCCAGATTAGTCTACCATTGTTCTTCTTGCTCAACGCATTTAGAGAATATTTCTTTTTATCTGTTCGAATGAGGGAAACTACTTTATTTCTCTGCCTTTTATAATTTTCATGGGAGCTATGTTTCAGCAAATAATCTCTATGGTATATGGCTTTTTGTATTTCATCTGTCAGCCAGGGAGGTTTTATCCTATATTGAACTCTCTTCATTTGCAGTGGAGTATGTTTGTTGTATATGCTATAAAAAATCTTGTACCATACTTCTAATGCCATATCAGGGTCTGTATACTGATATACGTTATTGAGAGAAGAATGTGTAAGATCATAAATAAACTTTTCACTATAAAATTTTGAAAAACTTCAAAATACAATAGTTTTATGATTTAACTTTGGTATTTTTGTGCCTTTTTTTGACCATGTAAAACAAATCGGATAATGATCGCTGCAACCACACTCAGGGACAGATGTTTCAATAATAGTCTTAGGATCAGATACATATAAATGATCAATAAGAGTTTTAGAGACACTGGTTACTCGCGTTGGTGATTGTATTAATTGTGTTAATCCATAAGATTTATACGTTAGATTCCAATGCTTATTGTCTTTTAGTAAATCTATATTGAAGTCTCCTAATACAATGATATCTTTACATTGAGTGTATGCGTGGTCCATCATTGAAATAAAATGATCGTTCCAATCAATTCTTTCCGATGGATTTCTGTATAGTAAACAGATTAGAAATGGCTTGGTAAATTTTATTTGAATTTTGACCCAGAGTGCTTCTACGTTATGTTGCTCTAAGGTATCTATTCTTTTGAATCTCAGTGACTGATGCATATAATGGAGTAAACCAGTTTCCAAGTTTTGAAATGGATCCTTGCGAACTGCAATGTAACCAGGGAATGATATATCACTATCGGAAATCTGGGAGGAAAGACGACATTCTGAAAATCCGAATACATGAAAACTCTTTCCTGAATTTGTCAAAATAGAAGATATCTCAGTTAATTTGTTTATCATATGATTTATGTTTAAATGACCTACTCTGAGTCCCTCTTCTTTTAGCCAGGAATTGTTGCTGTCTGACATTGTGACGCAGCATTAAAGAAGAAACATGATAAAGGACCAATTTACTTATGATTTATAACCCGTTGAGAACCTTAGAAATGTATGCAGATTTGGTATTTTGAAGTAAACACCAAAAATGCACACGCTTACACTGATCCCAAGGGATAACATGAATCACAAAAAAGGAAAAATAAAAATCAATGTGAGAAGTCTTCAGCAAAGAAATACGAGTAACAAGTGACCAAAGTAATGATACCTAGTTGCAGGATAAAACAGAAAGGATCAACTAGTGAATACTGGTCGGAATCAATACATAAGAAAAATGAGAGAGAGAGAGAGAGAGGAGAGAGAGAGAGAGAGAGAGAGAGAGAGAGAGAGAGAGAGAGAGAGAGAAAACTAGTAACTATATTATCAATGTTAAAGTATTGGAGATGCAGTCCCTGTGATAGTATGCATGAATTAGAGAGAGAGAGAGAAACCAGTAACTATATTATCAATGTTAAAATATTGGAGATGCAGTCCCTGTGATAGTATGCATGAATTTTGACCCAAGTATAAATACTAGAGTTGCAGTACTCTCAGATGATTGCAATTTTGTAAAGTGTGTTGCCAGAAACAGTGCTCGAATGACAATTTAGAACGTGTCATTGGTTATCATGTAATATACCATGCAGGGTTCCCAGGGGGCTTTTAGGTCCTTTGACATCCTTACAAAATTGAATGTGATTTGCTTAAAGGCCCTTTACGTCCTTTGATTCGGCAAGTTGGTACTTTTGAAATAAATACTATCAGGGCTTTTCTGTCTGAAAGGTACTTTCAAGTCCTGTTGAATCAGGTAAAACACAAGAGATATAGATCTAGAAAATTACTCTGCGTTGCTAAGTAGCCAGCAGCCATGTCCTCTGAAAGAGCAGATGACATTTAGATTCTATCTTGGCTCTTCCTAGTAAACACATTCCTGACTCAAGTTCCCAAGTCAGAAGCTGAAGCTAGGCTATAACATGGCCCTGGTGGCATTGGCACTGGTATACTCACTCACTCACTCAGTCCCATGTCCCAAAGGACGTAGGGGGGACATGAGAGAAGACGCAACAGAGATCTTTTTCCATGCTTCACGATCCTGTGTGGCTAGTAGGAGGTGTTGTAGGGGTTGGGCGGTCCAGTCTTTGATGTTGTCAACCCATGATTTCTTTTGGCGGCCTCTTCTTCTCTTGCCCTCGACTGTTCCTTGCAGGATGGTTTTTGCTAGGGTGTTGTGTCTTGTGGTGTGACCAAACCACATCAGCTTTCTCCTCTTTATGGTGGAGAGCAAAGGCTCTTGGGGGCCCACACACTTTTTGATTTCTTCTTTCACATAGTTATTGGTCTTGTGTTCTTTGTATGATATTTTGAGAAGTCTTCTGTGGCACTTGTTCTCGAATGCTTGGATTCTCCTCTCTAACTCTGCTGTCAGAGTCCATGATTCACAGCCATATAGGAGGATAGATATCACGAGGGATTTGTAAAGGTGGTATTTGGTGCCGAAGCTGATGTTGTTGCTTCTGATGATCTTCTCGAGTCTGACTAGAGCAGATGTTGCTGTTGCAATGCGAGCTTTCACTTCATTGTTTGATGTGCCATCTTTTGTTAGGATGGAGCCTAAGTATTTGAATTGGCTCACCTCTTCTAGTGTTTCTCCATTCATCTTTATTTCCGTGATGTCATTACTTGCGCTGTTGACCATGATCTTTGATTTCTCTGTACTGACCTCCATGCCGTATGCGCTCGCTCGATCTGTTAAATTGTCTGTGAGGATTTGCAGTTCTTGTTTGCTGCTGCCCATGAGGTCAATGTCATCTGCAAATCTGAGGTTGCAAAGGGGTCTTCCACCAATGGAGATGGAAGTGTGGTGGTTTTGCAGTGTCTCTGTCATGATGTTTTCGAGGAAGAGGTTGAAGAGTACAGGTGAGAGAAGGCAGCCCTGGCGAACCCCAACCGTGGTCTTGAAGAACTCGCCCACGTGGTTGTTCATGAAAACTGCACTTTTTGCGTTCTCGTACAGAGCCTTGATGACTTCAATTAGGCAGCTGTCAATGTTGAAGTGCCTGAGTACTTGCCAGAGGCCGTCATGCCATACCCTGTCAAAGGCCTTTTTGAAGTCTATGAAATTGTGGTACAAGTCTTTTTGGTGTTGGAGATGCTTCTCTATCAGAATTCTCAGATTGAAAATTTGTTCCATTGTGCTGCGTTTTGGTCTAAAGCCCGCTTGTTCTTCTGCCAGGAGTTTTTCTGCTTGGTTTTTCAGTCTGTTGAGGACTACCTGCAGCATGATCTTGCTAGGATGACTTATGAGACTGATGGTTCTGTAGTTCTGGCATTTCTTGAGGTTTCCTTTCTTTGGCAGGGGTATTACAAGAGACTGTGTCCATTCTTTTGGCCATTCTTTGGTGTCGTGGATCTTCTGACAAAGTTCTGTGAATCGCCTTGCTGTTTCATTCCCTCCATTTTTTATGAGTTCAGCTGGGATGTTATCAATTCCAGGGGACTTCCCCTTCTTCAATTGTTTAATAGCTGCATCTACTTCACACCTTAGTATTGGTGGGTCTTTATCTTGGTGTTCAGGGGGTTTGTCAGAAACTATGTTGGTATCTGGACGTAGTGGGTAGTTGTACAATCCCTCACAGTATTCTGTCCAGCGTTGGAGGATGGCATTGTTTTCCGTTAAAAGATTTCCTTCTTTGTCTTCAATAACAGAGGCTTTAGGCTGTGTGGTTTTCGTTAGTGCTTTCAAAGTGTCGTAAGCTGTTTTGCTGTTTCCCTTGGTCATTCCAGCTTCGATGTTGTTGCACTGTTCTTCTATCCACCCTTCTTTGGCTTCTCTCATCTTTTTCCTCACTTCTCTGTGGCTATCCATGTACTTCTTATAAGCTTCTTGACTTGTGAACTTTTGTTTCTTAAGTTCTCTTCTTTTGTCGCAGAGGTCAAGAACCTCATTTGTCACCCAGGGTTGTTTCTTTGTTCTGCTTCTTCCTAATGTTTCTTCTGCTGCTGTTGTTAGCACTTCTTTGATGTTGTTGGCCAATGTGTCCACATCATTGTCGATGGCTGTGAGTGCGGCGAACTTTCCTCCTATGTTGGCTTGGAAGATCTCAACCACTGTTGGGTCTTTGAGTTTTTCCAGGTCGAATCTTATGCGTGGGCTTTTTGGCTGTTGTTTTGCTTTCAGTTTCAGTCTGATGGTGGTAAGTACAAGGTCGTGGTCACTGCCAATGTCAGCTCCTGGGAATGTTCTTGTGTTTGCCTTGTTTATGCTGGATTTGAATCTTTGGGGTGACAGAATGTAATCAATTTGATTATGAATCAGACCATTTGGTGAGTGCCAGGTTGATGTTCTGGATGGCTTGTGAGGGTGGAGTGTGTTAGCCAAAGTAAGTTTGTGCTTCTTTGCGAATTCCAGCAGCCGCTGTCCTCTGTCATTTGTTTCTCCCAGTCCAAATCGTCCTGTGGTTCCTGCCCAGGTGTCATAGGCATCAGGTCCCACCTTAGCATTCCAGTCGCCTTCCACAATAAGGATGTCTTTTTGGGGCATTTTGGAGATGGCGTTTTCAAGTTCTTCATAGAATTCTTCTATCTGATCATCATCATAGTCAGATGTTGGAGCATACACTTGGAAGATGGTGAGATTCTGGGGTTTTGCAGAAACTCTGATTGAGATGAGTCTGCTGGATACTGGTGTGCAGCTGATGATGCTTGACACAATCTCTTTCCTGACAATAAAGCCTACTCCATGTTGATGTAGTTTCTCTTCTCCGCTGTACCATATTTTGTGGCCGTCTTGCGTGGTTGTTTCTTCGAAGCCAATCCATCTGACTTCCGCAAGCCCTATGATGTCCCATTTATACCTCTGTAATTCATGTGTAAGTTCCTGTACTCTTCCTGTTTGGTACAGAGTCCTTACATTCCATGTACCAATGGTTGCCCCTTTAGCTGGAAGCTTTAGACTTGGTTCTGCCCCAGTAGCACACTTGTCGCTCCCACCCTGGAGGCTTGCAGTGGGTAGCGCGGTCGTTGTTGATCCGGGCCTCGACCGATCCGGCATGTCTTTCTGTTTTGTTTTTCTCATCATGTCCTTGCATGGTATAAGCGCGATGCTAACTGTTGCAGCATTGTACTCGAGTTGGTCATTTTCACTGCAATGTTCTCTATAATGACTGAACAATTCACAATTCAGGCAAGGATTTACAAAATGTGAAAAAAGGAAACTTTCTTGATTTATTTTGTTAAAGATAGAGGTCTTTAACGTGGGAGTTTGTAAACTTTGCGACCTAAGGAATGGCGCCTAACAGTATCTTCAGTATATGCTGCATGTCTCAGCATTTGAAGTTGAAATTGTCTCTTGACCTCTTTCAGTGTCTCTTTCTTAGATCCACTGTGTAGACAGAACATATTTTTAGTTTAAATGCACTGAAAATCAACATGCCATGGAAATGGTCTTTCCAAGATGCATGCTTGACTGCTAGGGATTACTGTGAATGAGTGAGAAAAGGTAGAATTGAAAAGCATGCTGCACACTGTCTTTTTTGTGGGGATGCCATCAAAGCTTACATCAATGGGCAAAAGTGTTCTTAGGCAGCATGCCAAGACAAAGTGAGTGGATAAGAATAGATAGATCTAATTGAAAAGCATACTTCACGCTGTCTTCTTTGTTGGGGTGTCATCAAAGTTTACATTCATGCTTTATAGTGTTCCTAAGCAGCATGCCAAGACAGAGAGACAGAGAAACATCAGGAAAAAATGACAGTTCAAGGCATATGCTGGAGACCAGCTTTTTAACAAAGAATTAAAAAAAACTTCTTTCTCTGCATCTGTTTCTATGAAAAGTAGATCTATTTGCCTAGCACTCTCACTTCCAGTGCCGTAGCAGCACTAGTACTAGCAGTGCCAGCAGTGAAGTTGTGTCATCTCAAGACACCAGGAGTCAGCCATGACAATCAAAGATTAAACCTACAAGTGATGCTGGCAGCAATCATGTAAAGGCAGAAGTCATGTAGGAAATAAGGTTTATTGACTGCCACTGGAGCTACAGATTGTCCTAATGAGAATGGAGAACTCTTCAGACATTTGCATGTTAGGATCTTCAAGGTAGTACATAAAGTCATGAAGGCAAGTCCTTTTAAACTGACTTAAGGTCCTTAAAAGTCCTCTTTTTTTTTTTTTTTGCTTCATGTCCTGCACCTGGGAACCCTGTATAATACTTTATATGGTAAATACAAAATCAAATTTCGATGATTGATGTGTGTGCTATTAAAATGTTGAAAGTGAACTGCTTTGTGTGTGTGTGTGTGTGTGTGTGTGTGTGTGTGTGTGTGTGTGTGTGTGTGTGTGAAATATGAACAAAATCCACAAAGCATGAAAAACAGAAAACAAAAAAAGAGAATTCCTATGCCCCAGAACAAAAGTACAAACTGAAACAAAACAAAAAGAACCCCGAACAAAATCAAAACAAAATTTAAAAGGAAGTAGATGAAACGAAGAACACAGAGCAACAAGAACGGTCTGTGCTTATCTCCCTGCACACGATTATCAGAGTTTTTATTCTTTTTTTTTTTAATTCCTCAGCTACAGCTCTGAGGTTCACCAATGGTGAGATTTTTGCCTATGCGACCATTTGCCGACCATGAAGGTAGCTGCATTCCAACTTTGGGGATGATGTCTAAAGAAACAGCCCTGTTTGCATGCACCTGAAAAAAATTGTCATCTGTTCCTACCTTACAATAGCATACTTACTGTAATTATAAGGTGCTCTGTGTGCGTTTGCACAGGGGAACTCAGTTTACAGTCTCATCTGGGGGATTTCTGGGCGATTGGAGTCTGTGCTGGTGTTAACTCCATGAGAAAAATCCTCTCAAATAGGTGCCCAGGTGGTGTGTCAAACCCGCACTCCGTGAGCTCTAAGCTCAATCTCAATACGAGTACAAACTTTTCTCTCATCCACAAAATCATGTGTGGTGGTCTGGGTGCGAGTCCTTTTGATTTGATAATGTACTGAGGCCCTGTGTGTAATATGCATTTGACACATGTAAAAGAACCCTCAGAAGCAAGGGAGTAGCCTTGAGCAAAGTTTTGTAGAAAAAGCCACACACATCCAAGATGGCCACTCTCGTATGTTATAGTAATACAACAATTAGACTTCTGTTTCCAAAATGAAGTGTTTTCTTCTGTTGATCATATGGAATGAACCTGAATAATTAATTTTGTGAATGCGAGTTGGATTTGTAGCCTTCAGTAATGCATGAAAAGGAAGCTTCACACTGCTTGGCTCCTTCTTTCAGAAATGTAGCACATAGATCCTCACAGGCATTGCATTTGAATATATGCAATGTTCATTTTCGAATTTTTTCTTTGCAACATGGACACATTTTATTTTGTGCAATTTCACTGTAGCAATACACATTGTTGTTTAGAGGAAGAAAGTTATATCTTAATTGTGTTATGGCAACTCGGAAACAATACATATCCATATCCAGAATATATCTTTCCTTTTCAAAAACAGCATTGAGAGAGAGAAACCTTGGGCCACTAGGTGGTCTAGGTGGTCACGCGCCTTGCCTAGAAAGCAAAAAGTCCGGGTCGGAGTGTGCCGGGTTCGTACCCCGTTTTGTCCCAAAACTTTTTCCCCATCCATTAGACCCTGAGTGGTGGTCTGGGCGCTAGTCTTTCGGATGAGACGATAAACCGAGGTCCCGTGTGTTACACATAACTATTTAGCGCACGTAAAAGAACCCACAGCAACAAGGGGGTTGTCCCTGGCAAAATTCTGTAGAAAAAAGCCACTCTGATAGGGAAACAAACACACTTGCATGCAGGAAAAAGAAAAAAAAATGGGCAGGCGCTGCACATGTGGCGACGCGCTCTCCCCGGGGAGAGCAGCCCGAATTTCACGCAGAGAAATCTGCTGTGACATAAAGTGGTATAAAATACAAAATACAAAAAATACTATACAGAACAGGTTTGCAGCAGGAGGCAGGTACACATCACAATGAAAAACATTTTCATCCATTTTGCATTTTCAATTCTGCAAGTACACAGAATCGCACTCAATGTCTTCTAATTATCATCCTCCCCATCATCATCTTCAATATCTACAGAATCAGAGCAGTACTGCGAAAGAGAGAGAGAGAGAGACAGAGAGAGACAGACAGACAGACAGGCAGACAAAACAGACACACACACACACACACGCCCACACACACACACACGCCCACACACACACACACAGATAAAGAGACAATGACAATGATTAAACAATGATTTATTGTCCATTTAGCGCTGAAACCATGTAGACAAGGGTATAATGTTAATAATATCATTATACACATACACTTTCAGTACATTTCAGTTACATTCATCAACATTCCAAGAACTAGTATTTATCTTTTCCAATATGAATCAATCTCATATTCATGCACCCTTACACATACACTCTGTCACACACACACACACACACACACACACACACACACACACACACACACACACACACACACATGCACACACACAATACAGATGCATCTATGATCTACCACACACACACACACACACACATGCACACATGCACACACAATACAGATGCATCTACACACACACACACACACACACGGCAGTTGCAGTCTGTATTCACCGGCATCACCCATACACCCAAGGCATAGCATGCTACAATCATCTACATGAAGAATACTTGTAAGCCAGTAACCAAGGCCTACATTTATATATTTGTAATATCACAGTCTGTAAGTGTAAGGCAGGGGGTGTGGAGACTGAAGCAGACAGCACAGGAGCTAGTCACAGCCATGTAATAATAATAATAATAATAATAATAATATATGGGATTTATATAGTGCTAAATCTTGTAAAGCACACAAATCAAAGCACTTGCATTCAAATTGCTCACACGCATGCAACCGTTTGTCACAAATAGAATTAACAAATTATATGTCTACACGCACGCACGCACGCACGCACACACGCACACACACACACACACACACACACACACACACAGGGAGATTCTTCCTGCATCATAAGCAAGCAGAAGTAGAACAATCACCAGGGAGAAATACAACAATGGTAATGACATCATAACGTGAAGCACAATTATATGGAGTGAAAATGTTTACATGTATATAAATAAAAAGAACGTGATTAAGTAATTTTTAACCCTCCCCCAAAAAGGGCAACAACACATGAATTCATTGAACAATGATATGAATGTGATTATGTGATTAATTTTGTTTAATAAAGAAAGCAAAAGCCCTTAAACATGAATGTTGATGGTCGCTTCATCATTTTGGAAGACCAGGTTCAAATTTTTAACATTGATGGTGTTTTGAAAAAAAAAAAAAAGGTTCCTGTTTCTACTTTCAAAATCCTTTTACTCTTTGACAAAGTTGTGTGTGTGTGTGTGTGTGTGTGTGTGTGTGTGTATGTGCTTGCGTGCGTGCATGCGTGCGTGTGTGCTGTCAATCAGGATAAAATGAGACATAGCAGTGAGGGGATTATGTAGATAAAAAAACAGCCATAATTTCTCAAATATGCTGAAGTTGGATGCGCTGGGCCTGATATGTCAGGTGCTTAATGGCTGCACAATGCATTTTCACTCGTATGACAGACAACAAGAGTTGCTGTCTGAGCGTTTGAAGAAGAAGAAGAAGAAGTTCTGAAAACAGAAACACTTTACAATGTTCAGCTTTTTTACCTCAGAGGTCGGCAACATGCATACAGCATTGCTTCTCTATTTGTAGTGGAGATCTATGATAACTAGCTGTGTCTTTTTAGACAGAAAGTTGCTGCCTTTTTTTCTTCAGATTTGTTGCCCTCCATGATTATGAACAGAGTAATGCCTGAAGATGGTCTCTAGCCAACAGATCCTACACCACATGCAGAATGCTGACAGAAAAAATGCTTCTTTGGATTGCAAGAAGGCATTGCACCATGACGAGAGCCAACCTGTAAGTACCAGGGCAAGTTCAGCATCCCAGGATTAGTAGTCTATCCGCTAATCTAGCACTGTGGCAAACATCATCTACTTTTGCCATCTCACTAAATATACTGCAGTGGCAATGGCCTGTCATCTTTTTTCACTTCCAAATCAAATCTGTCACACTAGTGACGGTCATCTGTTTTGACCAATCACCAAATCTACTATGCTGGTATGTAACTGTCACCTGTTTTCAAAGAAATTACCAATTCTAGTGTAGTGGTAAGTGTAATCCGTTTTCACGGTCTCATCAGATCAAGTAAAATAGTAACTGTCATCCATTTTCACTGCATAACCAAATCTAGTAAAACTGTGCTCTGCTTTTTGCCATTTCAGTGAATCTAGTACAAGATGCTCAATGTTGGCAATCGTCACCTTTTTACCAAATCTAGTGCAACTGTCCGTTGTTTGTACAGTAACAGCAGACCTAATACAATGCTCTCTCTTTGGCTTCCACCACAAAGATGAATCAATCAAACCACAGGTCAATGTTGGTGATACTATGTTTAAAAATAAAGTTCAAATGCTTGACAGTCCTTTCCTGAGAATTCATATCAACAGACCCAAGATGAATGGATTTTTCCCTGGAGTTAATGTCAGTACTGACTCTACTCCCCAAAAAGTCCTTTGGATGAGACTATAAACCAAGGCTCTGTTTGCAAACATACACATACACAGAACCTCTTGCACAAATATTAAAACCTGTTCTGCCTTTCGGAAGAGTAGTCTTTTCGTGCCAGTAAGAACGAATGACAAAAACTATATTTTACAAAATGCACGCACACTGGTGTGTTTATAAATCATCACCAAAGTTGGAATGCAGCTACCTAGATGGTGGGCAAAAAGTCGCATACTAAAAAATCTCGTTGGTAAACCTCAGAGCTCTAGCCAAAGAACAAAATCTCTCTCTCTCTCTCTCTCTCTCTCTCTCTCTCTCTCTCTCTCTCTCTCTCTCTCTCTATCAACACAACAGATCATGGAGGCATGATGAAACAAAATTGATATTCCACCTTTCAGCATCCTGCTCTTTGGAAGACCCAGGGTTGACACATGCACCAATGGAGCATTCCGACATGCCAGGGAATAAAAACAGGACATTATACTGTCTATGTTTATCACTGTCAGTCACCACAGATTTCCCTTTATGACACAGGGACTCCTCTTTCTTGGAACAGCACATCACCAGTAGTGCAGAGCCATCTTTTTTCTTTTTTTCTTCTTTTATTTTTTTAGATCAGATTTTCAGTTTTTTTCCTGTCATCAACTGTGATGTGATAGAGTCACATGCATAGTCTCGGGAATACTAGCGCAGAACCATCCTTTTTTTTGTCTTCTTCATCTCTCCGGCCTGCCTTTCCTCTCTACAACTGCAGTCCAAAGATGGCCACAAATGTTGAAACTCGTAGAATACACATTCCAGCTTCAGTCCATCAAAGGCCACATACAAGTCATGGACCATATGTTCTAGTTCTAGTTCATCGAGGCCTGCAAGTGTTGAAATTCATAGACCACATATTCCATTTATAGTCCACAGAGGCCCACAAACGTTGAAATTTGTAGAATACTTATTCCAGCTTCAGTCCAGCAAAGGGCCACAGACTTTGAAACCCATGGAACACATGCTCTTACTAGAATTGCCAGAGGCCTGCAAACATCAAAACTGATGGAACACATTCCAGCTCTAGTCCACCGAATGCCAGCCCACAAACGTGTTGAAATTCACAGACCCCACATTCCAGTTACAGTCCACAGAACTCCAAGCCCCACAAACTGACAGAGCAGCAGCGGAGGTTGCAGTACAGCCTGGACTGGCCGCTAAACTGATGGATCAGCGGACCTTTTGCAGCACAACCAGGAACAGAGGAGGCAGTGGCAGTGGCTAGGAGGGCAGCACACAGGGCAGCCTGACGCCCTGCCTCTGCAGCTCCCTCAGCACGCCCAGGATGGAGTCCAGCTCCTCGCGGAAGCGGCAGATCTCCAGGTTCTTGGCCTCCACCATCCTCTTCCACCGCGCGGCCTCCTCCTTGGCGGCCAGGTGAGGGGGGTGGGGGTGAGCGCAGCGCTGCAAGGCCTCCTGCAGCTCCTGCTCCCGCTGGCTGTGCCGCTCCCTCAGCCGCCCAATCTGCTCCTCCAGCGCTTCGTAGTGACGCATCTCCTGGGGGACAGACAGACAGGGGGGATTGGGTTGGGTGAGGTGTGTGTGTGGGGGTGTGTGTGGGTGGGTGGGTGGGGGGGTGGGTGGTGGTGGGTGAGGTGGGGTGGTGGGTGAGTGAGTGAGTGAGTGTAGTGAGTGATGTGAGTGGTGAGTGAGTGTGTGTGTGTGTGTGTGTGTGTGTGTGTGTGTGAGTGTGTGTGTGTGTGTGGTGTGAGTGGTGAGTGAGTGAGTGAGTGAGTGTGTGTGTGTGTGTGTGTGTGTGTGTGTGTGTGTGTGTGTGTGTGTGTGTGTGTGTGTGTGTGTCTCTATGTGATACACACACACACACACACACACACACTCATATATATATATATATATCTATATATATCTATATCTATCTATCTATCTATCTATCTATCTATCTATCTATCTATCTATCTATCTATCTATCTATCTATCTATCTATCTATCTATTTCTATCTATCTATATCTATCTATATCTATCTATATCTGTCTGTCTGTCTGTCTGTCTGTCTGTCTGTCTGTCTGTCTGTGTCTGTCTGTCTGTCTGTCTGTCTGTCTGTCGGTCGGTCTCTCTCTCTATATATATCTGTGTGTGTGTGTGTGTGTGTGTGTGTGTGTGTGTGTGTGTGTGTGTGTGTGTGTGTGTGTATGTGTGTGTGTGTATGTGTGCGTGCGTGTGTGCATGCGTGCCTGCCTGCCTCTGTGTGTGTGTGTGTGTGAATATGTAATTTTGTACAATCAAATATGAAGTGGGGCAGGCCTTGTATACATGTATATATGTCTTTCCGTATCTACTATCTGTGCCACGGACAAAATGAACACACACAGATGAGTATGCATTCTGTGACTTTTTTTTTTTTTTTTAATGGATCACTAAAAAATTATTTCTGATTCTGAATTTTTGAAAACATATCAAGTCTTTAAAGTAAAGTGCTAGATGCAGAATTCCAAAGGTCTCAGTATGACTGCCCACCCCTACCATCCCCATCTCCCTCCAAACCCCCCCCCACCCTCCTCCATTCCCCCTCCCCAATCTGCTGTCCCCTCCCCCAACTCTCCCCCTTCCCAAAACCTTCTCCCAACTCCCCCCTCCTCTCCCTCTCTCCCAATCTCTCCCCTCCCTCCCTCCCTCTATCTCTCCTCCCTCTGCTCTGCTCTCCTAATCTCTCCTCCCCTCTGCTCTGCTCTCCCTAATCTCTCCTCCCCTCTGCTCTGCTCTCCCTAATCTCTCCTCCCCTCTGCTCTGCTCTCCTAATCTCTCCTCCCCTCTGCTCTGCTCTCCCTAATCTCTCCTCCCCTCTGCTCTGCTCTCCCTAATCTCTCCTCCCCTCTGCTCTGCTCTCCCTAATCTCTCCTCCCCTCTGCTCTGCTCTCCCTAATCTCTCCTCCCCTCTGCTCTGCTCTCCCTAATCTCTCCCCCCTCTGCTCTCCCTAATCTCTCCTCCCCTCTGCTCTGCTCTCCCTAATCTCTCCCCCTCTCCCTAATCTCTCCTCCCTTGCTCTCCTATCTCCTCCCCTCTCTCTCCCACTCTCTCCCCATCTCCCTCCCCTCTGCTCTGCTCACGGGGCCTGTGTCCTCTTGGCCTCTCTCAGCTTCTCCTGCAGGTCCTCTGCTTTCTGCCTCAGCTCTGCCTCCCGTGCCTTCACCGCCCCCATCTCCTCCACCTCCTCCTCCCTCGCCGCCAACTGTCGCTGCAGATGCTGCACCATCACCTGTCCGCCACCACAACAGCCGCAGATGTCATCGGTGATGATTGTGAGTTATGTGATCGTGACAGTGGTGAGTGATGTGATTGATAGTGAGTGATGGTGAGACACACATTACCCCCCCCCCCCCACATTTTGTCTATCATCATTTATAGTGAACAGACGTTAAATACAAGAACAAATGAACACACACACACACACACACACACACACACACACACACACACACACACACACACACACACACGCACACACACAAGCGTATGCATATGTTTTTTGTGTGTGTGTGTGACTTTTGAGTGCATTCTTTTTCGCTTGTTTTTTTTCTTATAGGTAAATTTTATTTTTCAAAGGTTGCCATAAACATGTTGCAGTTGAATATTATTGATGAAATAATTTTTTTGTTTGTTGATAGATGGCTTGATGAAAAAAAAAAAAGCAAATCAATTTTTATTCAATGTACCATTTGGAAACAAAAATTTGACTCTGACTTAAACTTTGACACACACACACACACACACACCCAAAAAGACACACACTACACCTCCCCCCTCCCCCCCCCACACTACACCTCTTCCCCCCCCTCCTACACTACACCTTCCCCCACTACACCCCCCCCCCCCCCCCCCCCACACACACACACACACACTCCCCCTACCTCCTGAGAGTCACATCTGCTCTGCAGGGCAGCCAGTTTGGAGGTGGAGTTGTAGGCGGCCTGCTCTGCTCGCATTCTGCTCACCTCCTTCTCATGGGCCTGTCTGAGGGAGGCCAGCTGAAACCAACACCCTCACTTCAGTGCCATGGCTTCACATACACACACAGGCACGCACGCACAATACATACACAGACACAGACACACATGCATACATAGACACAGACACACAGACACACACACACACATACACATACACACACACATACACACACAGACACACATACACACACAGACACACACACACACAGGATAGCCTGGTGGTCAGAGTGATGCACTCGTGATCTGTTGACCTGTGTTCAAATCTCATCAGGAGGATTTTTCTTCTGGAGTTAAAATCAGTGCCAGCTACACTCCTCCCAAAAGTTTTTTGGATGAGACTATAAACCGAGGTCATGTGTGTGCGAATGCACACAGGACATCTTGTGCACACGCTAAATACTGTTCTACTTTTCAGAAGCGTAGGCCAATTTGTGCTGGTGTAAATGGATGACAAAATTGTCAAAACTGCATGCACATGGGGACTGCATGTGAAAAAAGCACACGAGTGCTTATTGCATTATCCTCAAAACAAAAAAATTTAAAAAATCTCTCTCTCTCTGTCTTTCTGTCTTTCTGTCTCTATCTGTCTGTCTTTGTCTGTCCCTCTCTTCCTCTCTCTCTCTGATGGCTTGATGAAAAAAAGCAAATTTATTGCTTACTCAATGTACCATCTGGATATAAAATTTTGATCTGATTTGATTTGATTTGATTTGATTTGATTTGATTTGATTCTCTCTCTCTCTCTCTCTCTCTGTGTCTCTCTCTCTGTCTCTCTCCCCCCCCCCCTCTCTCTCTCTCTCCCCCCCCTCTCTCTCCCCCTCCCCTCTCTCTGTCAGCACCCCTATGACAAAACGATCAACCCAAAGTACCCTGCTGTTCATTCACCTGGTTTTCAAAATCCTCCCTGGAGCGGGGAGCGATGGCCTCTGTGTCCTCCCCTCCCTATGTCTCTCTCTCTGTCTGTCTGTCTGTCTCTCTCTTTCCTCTCTCTCTCTGTCCCCCCCCTCTCTCTCTCTCTCAGCACCCCTATGACAAAACGACCACCCCAAAGTACCCTGCTGTTCAATCACCTGGTTTTCATAGTCCTCCCTGGAGCGGCGGGCAATGGCCTCTGTTTCTGCCAGGGAGCGGCGCAGGTCCACCCTCTGCTGGTCTCTCTCCAGCTGTAGCATCTCCAGCTGTCAGAAAATACAGAAGGTTGACATTTTTCAGCCTTTGATTTATTTCTTCTTCTTTCTTCAACATCCCTTTATTCACATGCTTCCTGGCAGATCTTAGGCAACTGTATTTCTTTTCCAATCAGAGTGGCTTTGTTCTATGAAATTTTGCCAGGGACAACCCTCTTGTTGCTGCGGGTTCTTTTACATGCGCTAAATAATGATTAGTAACACAGGGGACCTCGGTTTATTGTCTCATCCGAAAGACTTGCACCCAGACCACCACACATGGTGTAATGGATGGGGGAAAGTTTTGGGCCCAAACAGGATTCGAACCACCGCACACTCCGACCCAGACTTTTCGCTTTCTAGGCAGGTGCTTTACCTCTAGACCACAGATCCATCTTCTTCAGCATCACTTTATTCACATGCTTCCTGACAGATCTTAAGTGTTTTGAAATGGTGGGAGGGAAAATGGGATTTGTTTTCCACTGTCCTTTCTTACACATTGCTGTATAGGGTTTTTTTGTTTGTTTTTGTTTTTCATTACTATACAGTTCACAGTGTCTGAGAACTTCCATTCCAATCCAATCATGTTGTTTATAGCCACGCCGACCACACAGGCCATATCGGGGCTGTCACCTCATAACAGAGAACTTAACCTAACCAACAAAAAGCTCTCATACAACCCCCCCCCCACCCCCCCCAAACAAACCACTATGTATTTCAACACTGAAAATACAAGATTTCCAAAAAGCACTTTAAAAACTTAATCTGACCAACAAAAAAGCTCTGTTACACAGACTGATTAAACCACAAAAAAATCACCACCAACAACAACAAAAAAACTTATTGAAAATGCAAGATTTACAACAAAACACTTTAAGAACTTTGATCTAACCAACAAAAAGTTCTCTTACAAAATATAAACAAAAACAAATTGTGACGCTCCACCACATAAGGAGCTGCATTGCACCAGAGGTCAATTTTTAGTTATTGACAAGTTATTACTCTGCAATAAAAAGGCTATTCAATACAAAAGACAGATTGAAAATTGGACAATTCTGTGCAAAGTTATTACAAATTGAAACGATAGACTGCAGGATATGACAAAATGAGAAACGGGCAAGTTTATTTTGGTAACGAGTTGTCAGAATGAGGGCTTGGGTATTTTCAAAACACATGTGAAAGCAAAAGGAATAAAAATTATGCCGTAATATTTCATTACAATGTAGAATAACGGATATAGTTTAATAATCAATCAAAATCTCAAAATTGACAACTTGACCTCCACCTGCCTTTAATGGCTCCTAGTGCAAAATTAGGTAATGTGCTAAGCGACTCATTTTGTGATGGAGCGTCACAATTACTCAGTATCGCAACACTGAAAATGCAAGATCTACGCAAGCAGTACATCCCTGACCTTATTCCTCAGGTCAATGTTTTCCAGGATGATGTCGGAGGAGTGCTGATCGGCGAAGGCTTCAGGCTGGTACACCTTCTCTTTCCTGGCCGTGTGGCCAGCAGGCTCCAGGAAGGTGTTGAGGCCTGTGTGGCCATAGTTCTCCCCTCCACCACCCAGCTTTCCTTTCCGCTTGTCTGCCCACAGTAAAAATAAAACAGCCACTGACTCATCACTGCTATCTGAGACTCAAAGACAGTAGATAATGTTAACCCTCTTAGTCTCGAACAGTGATTTGCTGCGATTAAATAATGGCTCCCCTTGAATCCAGAACAGGGATTTGCCAGGATTTACACACGGTAGATTTTCATCACACTGTGACCGTCACTAATTGCTACTACATGTCAAAACTCTATCAGGCTAGAGGAACAAACCTTGCTGTGAGTCTGGAAGTAATTATAGCTGCTGGTATGTACTTAGAAGCCGCCGCTGTAGCCTAGTGGTTAGGGCGTTGGACTCGTAATCTAAAGGTTGCGGGTTCGATCCTAGCTTCCGGCTATGGCGTTGCGCCCTTGGAAAAGGCACTTTACGGCTATTTTCTCACCCCACCCAGGTGTAAAAGGGGTACCAAACTTGTGTTGGGGGTTAACCCTGCGATAGACTGGCGTCCTATCCAGGGGGGAGTCTTTGACTCTCAGTTGCTTCACGCCACAGAAACCGGGATAAGCACCGGCCTGATGAGCCTTAGGCTCGGGACAGACTTTAACTTTTAACTTTATGTACTTAGAAGGAGGAAAAGGCCATCAAGCATGTGTGCCTGACCTGATTTTGGGATGGAATGCGAAATCTAGGGGCAGTTTGTGTTCAGAAACACCGAATGCAAGAGGGTTAAAGGGAAAAAGGAAACAAGTTAGTAAGGACAGAAGATATAAAAAAAATAAATGACAAAAAACCCATTTGTATGCAAGTACTTTCTACATGACTTCCGAAAATCAAGATTGATAATAATTAAAATTTTTTGTACAGCACCATAATCTCTAATGACTATGTCACTTATAACACCTATTGCTTGATGGGTCATATACCACTTAGAACTGCAGTGCAGAATGAATATAATAATGCTACATTAATCATCCTTACACTAGCTCCCTAATTAAAGTGACACTGTTGACATGTCAGTCATGCTCATCATTTTACATTTTAAATGACATCTTGGTTAAGTCGGGTTAGAAAGCTTTAGCATCTGGAGATCACAACAATACTCTCTCTCTCTCTCACTCAGTCTCTCTTTCTTTTCTCTCTGGGGGGATGGGATAGCCTGGTGGTTAGAGTGATACACACTGTGTTCGTGATCTGCTGACCTGGGTTCAAATCTCGTTGAAGAGAATGTTTCCTCTGGAGTTAACATCAGTGCCAACTCCACTCCCCCCAGAAGTCCTTCAGATGAGACTACATGTCCAGATGCATACAGAACACATTGTGCAAAAGTTAAAACCTGTTCAGCCTTTCAGAACAGTAGGTCATTGTGTGCTGGTGGGAACGGATGACAAAACTGACGAAACCCCTCATACACACGGGGGACTGCATGTAAAAAAACACATGAGTGATTATTCCATTATCCTTGAAATAAAAAATGCAATAAAAAACAAATAAATAAAACAAATCTCTGTCACTATACAACACAGACTACACTACACTACACTACAGCAAACCACACTACACCACACCATACACCACACTTCACCACACCACACCACACCACACATCCCACCCCACCCCACTCCACTACAGTACCCCACAGCACAAAGCTAGTGTTTACTTGACAGGTGGTCAGCACAGGGTGCTTTCCTCATTCTCTCCACCACACCACACCACAGTACACTACACTACCCTACACCACACCACAGTACACAACACTACCCTACACCACACCACAGTACACTACACTACCCTACACCACACCACAGTACACTACACTACCCTACACCACACCACCCCACTCCACTACCCTACAGCAGGAAGCCAGCATTTACCTGCCAGGTGGTCAGCACTGGGTGTTTTCCTCATCCTCTCCACCATGCCCACCACACCACACTACCTTACAGTACAGCACAAAGCCAGCATTTACCTGCCAGGTGGTCAGCACAGGGCGTCTTCCTCATCCTCTCCACCATGCCCACCCCACCCCACCCCACCCCACCCCACCCCACTCCACTCCACTACCCCACAGCACGAAGCCGCCATTTACTTGCCAGGTGGTCAGCACTGGGCGTCTTCCTCATCCTCTCCACCACACCACACCACACCACACCACACCACACCCCACTCCACTACCCCACAGCACAAAGCTGGCGTTTACCTGCCAGGTGGTCAGCACTGGGCGTTTTCCTCATCCTCTCCACCATGCCCACCACAGTGGCCAGCTCACGGTCCTTCTCCTCCACAGCTGCCTGCAGTGATGACACCTGCTGCCTCAGGTCCTTCTCCACCTGGTGCCACCGTGTCTGCTCGCTGCGGTGACTGTCTGCAAGGTCCATCATCATCAAGATTGTTTGGATCGACAGTTCAACCATCAAGATTGTTTGGATTGACAGTTCAACCATCAGGATTGTTTGGATCGACAGTTCAACCATCAAGATTGTTTCGATTGACGGTTCAACCATCAGGATTGTTTGGATCGACAGTTCAACCATCAAGATTGTTTGGATTGACGGTTCAACCATCAGGATTGTTTGGATCAATGGTTCAACCATCAGGAGTGTTTGGATTGATGGTTCAACCATCAGGAGTGTTTGGATCAACGGTTCAACCATCAGGAGTGTTTGGATTGATGGTTCAACCATCAGGAGTGTTTGGATTGATGGTTCAACCATCAGGAGTGTTTGGATTGATGGTTCAACCATCAGGATTGTTTGGATCAACAGTTCAACCATCAGGTTTGTTTGGATCAACAGTTCAACCATCAGGATTGTTTGGATCAACAGTTCAACCATTATCAGGATTGTTTGGATCAACAGTTCAACCATCAGGATTGTTTGGATCAACAATTCAACCATTATCAGGATTGTTTGGATCAACAGTTCAACCATCAGGATTGTTTGGATCAACAGTTCAACCAGCAGGATTGTTTGGATCAACAGTTCAACCCGCAGGATTGTTTGGATTGACAGTTTAGTGAATAACAGAGACAATGGGGGATTGTCAGCAGAGTTCTTTAGTTAAAGTAAAAAAAAAAAAAAGGTGAAGGTGTCCCATAACCTATGTGGTCGTAAGGGAGCGAGGCGTCAGAGACCTCAGCTTCTCTAGGGGCCATCATGTTGAGGGCGGCGCCCATCTCCTTTCCCTCACTGCTTTACTTTCCCTGACCCTAAAGAGGACAGGTACATTTACAGCTGGGGGAACTAGGGGACTGTACTAAAGCTAAGGCTGGCAAATGGTCACCCAACCATTTGGTAACCATGTTTGATGCTGCTTAACCTTATCATGGGGAAAGCAAGTGCTCTGACCACTGAGCTAACCCATCCCCATTAGAGGACTTAGTTAACCTCATGCTATCATCGATTTGGATAACAACATTTTTTCTCTCTTTTTTCAAACAAGCTAAAACATTATTTTGAAAAAAAAAAGGAATGGATAGATACTGTAAATGTAATGTTCCAAAGCTCACTATCTCCTTAATGATCAAAACGTGACAATGATGCTTTTGAGTCAATGGATAGTCTTTTTCTCCCCAAACTCATGAACTCTATACAAACACAAAAATATGACAATTTGGTTTAACTGACCTTCCTTTCCATCCCCTGTCTCCCCCCCCCCCCCTCCCTTTTTGTTTTGTTTGTTCTTAAAGGTCTTAGTGCTGCTACTCCACTGCCTCTCATTCATTTGGATGAGACAATAAACCGAGGCCTCATGTGCGAACGCACGCAGAACATCTTGCACACACTTAAACACCCGTTCCGCCTTTTGGAAGAGCAGGCCATCGTGTGCCGTAGAGCGGATGACAAAATTATAATTAAAAAAACCAGCATGCACACAGTGTCGTGTTTAGACGCCATCCCTGAGGGAAAAATAATAATGGGTAGGCGCTGCACTTGTGCGACGCGCTCTCCCCGGGGAAGCAGCCCAAATTTCACGCAGAGAAATCTGCTGTGACATAAAGTGGTATAAAAAAAAAAAAATTAACCAGACACAGCTCACCTCATTCATCCTGTCAAAAGTCCTTTGGATAGATTATAAACCAAGCCCCATGAGCGAACCCACGCAGAACATCCTGCGCACACATTAAAATCTGTTCTGCTTTTCAGAAGAGTAGGCCATTCTGTACCAGTGGGAATGGATAACAAAACTGCATACACACTGGGACTGAATGTAAAAAAGCACTTGAGTGCTTATTCCATCATCCTCGAAATAAAAAAAAAAAATAAATAAATAAATTAAACGCTCCTCAGCAAGCAGTCCACAATAGGCTGTTAGTTAGATCTGAGCCACCACAGGACTACCAACCAGAGGGGCTCCCAACTTGTAACTGAGTTACTTCAATAGCGTTCAGTGGAGTTATCCACGTGACATACTACATGGCTGTTTACCATCGCGTCCTATACAGACACTGAATCACCCTCAGTTCCATGGTTTTACCAACAATCATTCATTCACCACACCAGGCTAGGAGCACTTACTGTCCTGCTGCTTGTCAAGCTTGGTCAGCTCTTACAATCATTCATTCACGACACCAGGCTAGGAGCACTTACTGTCCTGCTGTTTGTCAAGCTTGGTCAGCTCTCACAATCATTCATTCACGACACAGGCTAGGAGCACTCACTGTCCTGCTGTTTGTCAAGCTTGGTCAGCTCTCACAATCATTCATTCACGACACCAGGCTAGGAGCACTTACTGTCCTGCTGTTTGTCAAGCTTGGTCAGCTCTCACAATCATTCTTTCAACGACACAGCTATGAGCACCACTGTCCTGCTGCTGTCAAGCTTGGTCACTCTCACAATCATTCATTCACGACACCAGGCTATGAGCACTCACTGTCCTGCTGCTTGCGAAGCTTGGTCAGCTCTCACAATCATTCATTCACGACACCAGGCTAGAGCACTCACTGTCCTGCTGCTTGTCAAGCTTGGTCAGCTCTCACAATCATTCATCACGACACCAGGCTAGGAGCACTTACTGTCCTGCTGCTTGCGAAGCTTGGTCAGCTCTCACAATCATTCATTCACTCACTTGGGGACAGGATAGTCTAGCGGTCAGAACATTGTGCTGGCAATTTGACAACCCGGGTTTTGATTCCCATTCGAGGAGATTTTCCCCTGGAGTGCTGACTCCACTCTCCCCCAAAGTCTTTCGGATGAGACTATAAACCAAGGCCCTGTGTGTGAACGCATGCAGAACATCTTGCGCACACGTTAAATCCTGTTCCGCTTTTCGTAAGAGTAGGCCATCGTGTGCAAGTGGGAACAGATGACCATTTACAAAACTGCATACACACGGGGGCTGGATGTAAAAAAGCACAAGAGTGCTTATCCCATTATCCTCAATATAAAAGAAAAAAAAAAAAATTAAAAAATAAAAAAAAAATGACACCAGGCTATGAGCACTCACTGTCCTGCTGCTTGCGGAGCTTGGTCAGCTCTGCGGTCAGTCTCTCCACCTGGCCGCTGAGGTCCTCCACCTGCTTCTTGTACCTGCGGTGTGCGCCCTCCAGTGCCTGGCCCAGAGCGAAGGTGTGGGTGTGGCGGTGCTCCCCCGCCTTCTTGTCCACCTCCACCTGCTCTCGGCACACCTCCACCTGGCTCTCCAGGTCCGCCACACGCTCCTCAAACTGCAGCTGCACAGCAACCAAAATATAATCTTGGTGACAAGGACTGACTTTGATGGTGATAGAGTTGATACTGATATTGATAGTGACAGAGTGACAGGTTGATACTGATAGTGGACAGTTGATACTGATAGTGACGAGTTATATTGATAGTGACAGGTTGATACTGATAGTGACAGGTTGATACTGATAGTGACAGGTTGATATTGATAGTGACAGAATAATGATGGATTGATCTTGATAGTGACAGAGTGACAAGTTGATAGTGACAGGTTGATACTGATAGTGACAGAGTGACAGGTTGGTACTGATAGTGACAGAGTGACAGGTTGATACTGATAGTGACAGAATATGACAGACTGATTTTGATAGTGACAGAATGACAGTTGATAGCACTTGACAGGTTGTTACTGATATATGACAGATTGATATTGATAGTGCAGGTTGGTACTGATATTGACAGAATAATGACAGATTGATTTGATATTGGACAGAGTGACAAGTTGATAGTGACAGATTGATATTGATAGTTACAGGCTGATATTGACAGTGACAGGTTGATATTGATAAATGACAGGTTGATATTGATAGTGACAGGTTGATATTGATAGTGACAGATTGATATTGATAGTGACAGGTTGATATTGATAGTGACAGATTGATAGTGACAGTAACAGAATTGATATTGATAGTGACAGGTTGATATTGATAGTGACAGGTTGATAGTGATAAGGTTGATATTGATAGTGACAGATTGATATTAATAATTGAAGATTCATATTGATACTGCATACAGAAAAATTAACCTTGCTTTTTTTCCTATACTCTGAGATCTTTGGAAACTTATGTCATCTGTGAACATGCATGTCTGCCCTATTTCGAGAACAAGTAAAAGGTATGATATAAAATACATACATACAAAATGAAAACACATACAGCGTTCAAAATGCTTCCATCTGTACAAATCAGGAAAAGTTGCTAGTAACTCCCTCCATTTAATACAACAATACAAACAGCACACAAACCTAAGGGTCTGCTCACAAATATGAACAAAGACAAACAGCCAAATAAATAACTAGATAAGAAGAAAAACAAAAAAAAATTAAAAGAATCTACATACAGAACTGACATAAGCCATCTTACTTTCACAGCGTTGTACTTCTGCTCCATGCCACGCAGCAGAGCACCCGATTCCTCGTCTTTCTTCTCCAGTTCTCCTTCCAACTTTTTGATCCGCTTTTCCAGGAAGTCCACAGTGCGGCCCCGATTATCTCCCCCTGGTTCAGCAGGGTCAGGCAGTGTGGCGGCAGCCATCATCAGGGCTGGTAGGGAGTTTGGATGACGACGACGAACAATCTGTTCCATCTCCTTGATCTGGGAGGATCACAGTGATCATGGCTGTGAGTCTTCTGTTTAAGGCTTGAATTTGGTGGTTTCTGTTTACAAGTTTTTTCAAGGCCCAAACAATATCAATTAATTAGTTAGATAATAATAAATAAAATAAATGATGAATGAATGAATGAATATATTGATAATTGTTTCTCTTATTTCAAGACTTTTCAAGGCCTAAACATATCAAATGATTAGTTAATAAATTAAAAATGAATAAATAATACTTTTTTTTCTCTCATTCCTTAGCATTTTGTGTCTGTGACCGTTTTTGACTCCACTTTCAACTGTGGGGATGTATGCTGGGTATGTACATGTTTCCATAACCCCGCTAAAATGCCAACATGATTACATGATCTCTCACATGCATATTTGATCTGCATGTGTATATATGCAAAGGAAATTATGGCACTGACAAGTCTGCACTTGAAGCTGGAACCTAATCCCACATTGCCGAGATTTGAACTCACCACTTCACAGACCATGGGACTGAACGTTGAATCTGTTATACCTAAAATGACAGATAACAGGTATGCTGCACACAGGCCTGCACTACCAAAAGCTGCCTTTCTTTGTCTCTCACCTGTCTCTCCAAATCCTGGATCTTCTTGGCATCACTGGTCTTCTGCTTGGACCACACCTTGTTCTCCTCCACACGCTTCCCTGTCTGCACACACAGGTTGCAAGAGAGCAGAAAGTAAGACTGAAAAGTAGGTCTTTTTCTTATGGGGATATTGTTGCACGATGCACTTCCCAAAAAATTTCTTTCTTTTAGAGTTTAGAGGAACGCTAGATTTTGTATCACTTTCTGCCATCTTATTAACTAAATGGTTGGTCTTCAATTGTTCGTCTGTTCACATAAAAGTGATATCAGACGATGAATTTCTACAAAGTGCATACATATCTATAAGAGTGGGAGAAAGTTTTTTTTAAAAAAAGAGAAAAAGTATGAAAAAAAAGCCCAAACAAAGGAAAGAAAATACAACCTGAAAACATCTACTGTAACAAATATGTCATACAAGCTCGTCATTTCAAGCATCATTCTGGGCCCAAAACAATACCCATTAAGATCAGTCTATTCAGCAGCTTCTGATCATGAAAGCCCCTAGTGTTTTCAAGTCAGTCAAGACAAGTCAAAAACACTTTAATCATCCCTGAGGGCAATTACAATACTGACAGACATATTGATACGAATCATAATCAAAAGATACAAGATAGCTACATTTCACATTTGTTCAAACATTATACCTTCAAATAAAAATATCACAATACACACTCATAGGCCACACCACCACACACACACACACACACACAACACACACACACACACCCCACACCACACTCACACCACACACACACACACACACACACCACCCACACCCACACACCCATAAGCTCCACGAGAAGGGGGGGGATACAGTACCTCAGTCTGCAGGTCCTCAATGCGCATTTTCAGCTTGTGGATTTCCTCCTCCCGTGCCCTGATGGTCTTGGCTTTCTTGTCCAGCACTCCTGGTTCTCCACGTACCACTTCAGCTTGCGGTTCAGACGCTCCACCTCCTCTGTGTGCTTCTGCTCCAGTTCCTGCACACAGCGTCAGGTGTGGAGCTTGAGATTACCTGAATTATGGGGAAATTTGCACAGGTGTGGAGAGATAGGTGAGTGGTAGGGACACATGCACAGGTGTGGAGAGATAGGTGACTGATAGGGAAACATGTACAGGTGTGGAGATACCTGAATGATGGGGAAACATGCACAGGTGTGGAGAGATACCTGAATGGTAGGGACACAAGAAAAAGGTGTAGAGAGATACCTGAATGATAGAGGTGTGGAGAGATACATGAATCACAGGGAAACATGCACAGGTGTGGATAGATAAGGGAATGATGGGTAAACATGCACAGGTGTGGAGAGATAAGTGAATGATAGGGAAACATGCACAGGTGTGGAGAGGTAAGTGAATGATAGGGAAACATGCACAGGTGTGGAGAGATAGGTGAATGATAGGGAAACATGTACAGGTGTGGAGAGATACATGAGTGATAGGGAAATATGCACAGGTGTGGAGAGATACCTGAATGATAGGGAAACATGCACAGGTGTGGATGGAGATGATAGGTGTGAAACTGAATGGGGAAACATGCACAGGTGTGGAGAGATAGGTGAATGATAGGGAAACATGCACAGGTGTGGAGAGATTACAAGAATGATGGGGAAACATGCACAGGTGTGGAGAGATAGGTGAATGATAGGGAAACATGCACAGGTGTGGAGAGATAGGTGAATGATAGGGAAACATGCACAGGTGTGGAGAGATACAGGAATGATGGGGAAACATGCACAGGTGTGGAGAGATACGGGAATGATGGGGAAACATGCACAGGTGTGGAGAGATATTACAATATTGTAATTGCCTTTCTGGAATGATTAAAGTGTTTTTTACTTGACCTCACTTGACTTGACTTGACTGATAGGGAAACAAGCACAGATGTGGAGAGATACATAATACAGGAGTGATGGGGAAACATGCACAGGTGTGGAGAGATAGGTGAATGGTAGGGAAACAAGTACAGGTGTGGAGAGATACCTGAATGATAGGGAAACGTGCACAGGTGTAAACATGTACAGATACGTAAAGGATAGGGAAACATGCACAGGTGTGGAAAGAAAGGTGAATGATGGGGAAACATGCACGGGTGTGGAGAGATACGTGAATGACAGAGGTGTGAAGAAATATATGAATGATAGGGAAACATGCACAGGTGTGGAGAGATACATGAATAATAGGGATAAGGGAAGTAACTGCCAGCAGATATTCGGTACTGTAAGGGTTAAAGTGGTACACAATACAACTGAGCGTCGTCACCTTGAGCTGTTCAGGGCGGGCCTGCCTGGCGGTGTTGAGCTGCTTCCTGAGCATCTCCCTCTCCATCACCAGCGCCTCCACATGCTGCTCCAGCTCTGAGCGAGACTTCTGCAGGGCCCTCAGCTCCCTCACCGCGTTCTCCTGCTGCCTCTGCACACAGTCAGCCACCACCACATAGTCTAATATCACCAAGTATGAATAGACTTTAAATTAAACTGCAACAACAACAACAACACAGCCACCACACCATGCATGCATGCTGCATTCCTCTACCGGGACTGGCATATTTATGAAGCAAAAAGAAAAAAAGTTTATTTATCTATCTACTTATTCTTTTATTTGTATGTGTGGGGGGGGGGGGGAGAGGAGGGGGATTTTTTTTTTTTCTCTCAGTATGTTCTCCTGCTGCCTCTGCACACACACACACATACAGACAACCACACACGCATGCATGCTGAATTCCTTTACCTGTACCAGCAGATTTATGAAAGTGGAAAGAAAAAAGATGTTTTATTTATCTATCTACTTATTCTTTTGTTTGTGTGTGTGTGTGGGGGGGGGGGGAGGGGGGGGAGGAAGAAAGGGGGAGAGGAGGGGGAATCATTTTTTTTCCCTCAGTGTGTTCTCCTGCTGCCTCTGCACACACACACACACAGCACACAACACACACACACACACACATACACACCACACAACACACACACACAACAACACACACACACACAGCCACCACACACCACACATACATGCTGCATTCCTCTAACCGTACTGGCAGGTTTATGAAAGTGAAAAGGAAAAAGATGTTTTACTTATCTATCTACTTATTCTTTTATTTGTGTGTGTGTGTGTGTAGGGGGGGAGGGGGGTAGAGGGGAGAGGAGGGGAAATGATTTTTTTTTTTGCGGGGGAAGGGGAAGAAGACTCTTCAAGGAGCGAATGCAGAAGTCAGCACCAGTGCTCACCTTACACTCCTGCAGGTCGCCTTCCAGGTATTCTCTGCGTGTGGCATCAGCGCCCGTTTCCTTGTTGCCGGCGGCGATTTGCTGCTGGGCTGCCAGACTGGTGATGACACCTTTGCTGCGCAGCTCTGCCTCTTTCTGCTCCAGCTGAGACCTGCAGCGGTACGGCAGAAATGTGTTAGCTGATGCTGATTCTGCTTGCCTCAGCACGGCAGAAACATGTCTCTTGCTGCTGAATTCTGCTTGCTTGCCATCAGTATGAGCAGAAACACGCCCACCCTTGCTGCTAATTCTGCTTGCCTTAGTACAGCAGAAAATGTCTTGCTGCTAATTCTGCTTGCCTTGGCACAGCAGAAACATGTCTCTGCTGCTGATTTCTGCTTGCCTCAGTACAGCAGAAACATGTCTGTTGCTGCTAAATCTGCTTGCCTTGCACAGCAGAAAATGTCTGTTGCTGCTGATTCTGCTTGCCTCAGTACAGCAGAAACATGTCTGTTGCTGCTGATTTTGCTTGCCTCAGTACAGCAGAAACATGTTTGTTGTTGCTATTCTGCTTGCCTGTACAGCAGAAACATGTCTGTTGCTGCTAAATCTGCTTGCCTCAGTACAGCAGAAACATGTCTGTTGCTGCTGAATCTGCTTGCCTCAGTACAGCAGAAACATGTCTGTTGCTGCTAAATCTGCTTGCCTCAGTACAGCAGAAACATGTCTGTTGCTGCTGATTCTGCTTGCCTCAGTACAGCAGAAACATGTCTGTTGCTGCTAAATCTGCTTGCCTCGGTACAGCAGAAACATGTCTGTTGCTGCTAACATCAGCAACAATAAAGCGGAAGAATGTCTGTCGTTGCTAACATCTGCCTCAGGATGGGAGATTCCTGTACACCAGAATCCTATCAATTACTGCTACTGCTATAACACTTACTCATTTCATTTCTTAAGTACACCAGATTAATTATGTCTTTTCCTTGAAAAAAAAAAGATCTTGACAATATGGTAACAGATATACTGGTATCTCTTTTAAAAAAAACACTATTTTTTATACCGATTTGTCTTTATCATAAAAATAAATTAAAACTTTGTGTTGATGACATAACAGACATGGCCACTACATACAACACAAAACAAAAGAAAACTACAGCAACAACCACATCTCATAAATTTCCTGGAAGGACTGCAGAAGAAACCCAACCCACTGACACCCCCCCCCGCCCCACCCAGATGACATTTACAAAACTGCATACACACGGGACTGGCTGTAAAAAAAAGCACAAGAGTGCTTATTCCATCATCCTCGATATAAAAGAATAAATCAAATCGAATCAAATCAAATCAAACCCCCATTACCTGGCCGCCATCATCTCAGCACTCAGCCTCTGGTTCTCTTTAAACATGGCCTCCTCTGTGGCTTTGGCTGCCTTCTCTTTGCCGCTGATCTCTTCGTACAGGCGCTTGTTCTCTGACTGGAAGCGAGCCAGCAGTTCCTCCTGCCCCTTTTGCACTCTTTCTCCAGCCGCTGCCACAGTGTTCTGCAGATGGTGGTTCCCGTTGTTGTGCTGATGCCTGCGTCTCCACTGCCTTTGGTTGGGCGTCCAAGTCTTTGAGCTATGAAAGGTGTGGGAGTGAATAAAATAGTCTTTTTTAAAATTAATATGGAATCGTAAAAAAATTGATGTTTTCTTGTTGTTTTTTTTAAAAAGTATGAAGGTCGATTGAGAGAAAGATAAAAGGGTTGAAGGGAGAAAAGATCTTGATGTAGATATGTTGAGAATTAGTTTTTGAATTTGCACAATTTTTTTGGCTTTTCTGTTGATACATATATATATATATATATATATATATAGAGGAGAGAGAGAGAGAGAGAGAGAGAGAGAGAGAGGAGAGAGAGAGAGAGAGAGAGAGAGAGAGAGAGGAGAGACAGAGACAGAGAGAGAGACAGAGAGAGACAGAGAGAGACAGAGACAAGAGAGACAGAGAGAGACAGAGACAGAGAACGAACGAACGAACCGAGAGGTTATTCATGAAAAAAGGCATGGCCATACATGAAGGGAGGTTGCCGAATAACGATAACGATAAGAAGGACACACGAGTACAAGCATGAAGACCAAGATGATTAGTAATGTACAGAGACACGAAATCTAATGAGAAGTACGGACGAGCGAGTGTCACAAAACACTTAGTCTAGGTAGGTAGTCAAGAAACGTGTAATAGTTCTCTAAGTGCGCTAAGTCCCAGAAGCACAGATAGGGTCCCGTGTGAGAGGTCAGACAGAGAGAGAGAGAGACAGAGAGAGAGAGACAGAGAGAGAGAGAGAGAAGAGAGAGAGAGAGAGAAAGAAAGAGAGAACAATGAACAAGATTTATTCTTCAGGACCACCAGCAGCCCAGACAGACAGACAAGACAGACAGCAAGAGATTGAACACGACAGTCTATGCATATTAGAACACAATGGCAACAACAAAAGAAGAAAAAAAAGAATCAATATATGAACTAAGACAGCTAATGGAAAAGGGGAAAGAAAGTGGCAGACACCCATATAAAAAAAAAAAGACAAAATGAAAGCCAGACACTCAGACAAAGACACAGTAATGGCACTGACACAAAGCACTCCACAATAAATAAAAAACAAACAAACAAACAAAAAACAAACATTCATAAGAATAAATAAATAATATAGTTAGTTAAAGTTAAAGTCTGTCCCGAGCCATAAGGCTCATCAGGCCGGTGCTTTCCCGGTTTCTGTGGCTTAGCGGCTGGAGTCATAGACTCCCCCTGGTGGCGCCGCTATGCAAAATAAAAAAAGACAATTGAAAAGAAAAACAAGACAATAGTTAAAAAAAAACAAACCCCTCTCTTTACAATGGTAAACAAAATCCCTGTCAGTGTGAAATACTATCAGACCCAGCTGTGTACATACATACAATGTCCACGCTGTTCCTACAAAACAAACAAGACCACAGCTGTGTACAAACAATAAGACCTATAGATGCTGTGCTAAGTACAAACAAGACCACAGACTGCTTTGCTGAGTACACCACACACACACACACACACACACACACACACACACACACACACACACACACACACACACACCAAACATCGATAATCGAGATTTCCCAGTACACAGAACGACACCACTCATCAAACCATATACCAAAAATCCCATATGCAAACGCAGCAACACGCGCACATGTCCTTCCTACAAGCACACATTCACCGAAAATATACAACATACAAACTCAACACACACTGAATCAACAGCACAGACACCATTACCAAAAACAATACAAATCAATTAATAATAAACACACACACAACACACACACACACACACCACCCCCACACAGATGGCTTGATGAAAAAAAAGCAAATCAAAAGTTATTAATGTACCATATGGGAATAAAAATTTGACTTTGATCACACCCACACACCCTCCCCCCCACACCCAATCCCCCCCCCCCCACACACACACACAACACCCCCACACCAAACACACCACACCCCCCCACCTCACACCCCCACCACACCTACACACAACACACCGCACACTCCACACCTCACAACAACGCGTGTTTTTCTGTTTCTCTTCCTGCAACTGTGTGCGCAGGTCCTTCAGTTCTTCAATCAGCACCTCCTCCCTCACCCCCGTCACCCCAGTGCGTGTGTACCGCGACTGGATGGGTTCCTCGTCAGACAGGGCCACGTTCATGACCCCTGACCCGCCTTTCCGACCCATCGATGTCTGCCCGTGTACCTCCCATCTTGTTTTGGGCGGCGCGGGGAGAGAGAAAAGGAACCTGAGAAATGGAATAGGGATTCGTGAATTTGAAAAGATGATGTTTTTTTTTAGGTGCTGGGTCATGTAAGGAAAAGAAACTAGAATTATGGGGTTTTTTAAATGAAGTTTTAAAACATAATGAGTTATGTGATATGATATTATATGCATTTTAAAATGTATGAGTTATGGTACATGCATTGTAGCAATTAAAATGTATGAATTATGCTACATGCTATATATGCAATTTAAATATATATGAGTTATGCTAATGCTATTGTATGCAATTTAAATATAATGAGTTATGCTACATGATTTTATATGCAAATCAAAAATGTATGATTATGCTATTGAATATAAGTCTAAGCTGATTCAATTCAAGATTCAAAACACAGTACATGCAATCATAATAATTCAATCACACCAACACAAATGATGTGTGTGGTGTGATACAGTTCATGTGTTTCCTATTTCAGCACCAAGTGGTGCGGTCAGGGTGCTTCCTCACTTTTCTGGAGGCCGGGGAGGAGTCCATGGAGGCGTGTGCAGTCTTGGGTCGCCCTGCAGGTCGGATGGGGGACACACTGGGGGAGTGGGATTTGCGGGGAGTCACCTCTGGGGAGCGCTTCCCATACCCCGAACTCTGCACATGGCCGTAGCGATCTCTTGAAGGCCTTCTGCCTGAAAAATTAAAACCATCAATGCATTATGTTCAGATTATTATAGGTTTTTTGCTGAGATTTCGCATACCCAAAACACACAGCCACAGTACAAAACAGCTGAGTCAAAGCCAGAGGGTTGAGACATGACCCTTACCTCTCTCTCCATTGTTTTTGATCTGGAGTTGGGGGTGGAGGAAGATTTCTCTGTCTTTTTCTTACTGCCAGGTTTCTCTGATAAAGACTGCAACCACACAGAAACAACACACAGTTCCATCAGTATGGACTGACTGCTGAGTACTCAAATCATTATGAGTACACTACAATAACATATTGTTCACAAAAACTCAGAGATGAGAACTGCTCTTCAGAACTAGATATGTCAGACTTTGATGATGCTAGCACCACTTACAAATAGTATTTAAACTAGATATAAAGTCCTTGGTCCCAGATTCTTTTCACTGTCACCTCTTCATTGATATCTTGTCTGAATTGTTGTTCTTAGGTACAGGCGAAAAAATAAACAAAAATAGTGTACATGCACACATGCATACACATGCCTCACTCACTCACTCACACAAACACACACACACACACATGCGCACACATTTAGATAGATGGCTTGATGAAAAAAAGCAAATCAATGCTTATTCAATGCTGGAAATAAAAATCTGATTTGATTTGATTTGAATTGACACACACACACATGCACGCACACACATGCATGCACGCGCGCGCGCACAACACACACACACACACAACACACACCCACACACAAACACACACAACAAAACACACACACACACACCACAACACCACAACACAACACACAACACAGACTCACTATATTTTAAAAAACTGATTTTTCTTAAACACTGTCAGGGCACAAACAATACAGTCAATAACATATTACAGGCAACTGGTAGTATTTACTCTCTTTTATCTTTCATAAACACTTTTCCAAAAGAAATTTAGTCTGTATAAAAGACACAAAATCTTCTTTTATTACAGCAGAAACACACCACCCATCCCATCAAAATTAAGAGCAAAAGCTGTCTTCCATGTTACGTAAGCAGACACAGACACAAATACACACTTTTTAATCCACCATTCCTCCTTCCCTCTTCGTCTCTCTGACCAACTTCTTCACATGTGCACCAATCATACAGGCATATATGTGTGTACACACACACACACACACACACACACACACACACACACACACACACACACACACACACAATCCTCTCACAATTTTTGCAGAAATTATAAACAAAACAAAAAAAACCCACTGACCACCGCTCACATACTTCATTTGATTTCATATCAAAAGCATAAAGTTCAACAAAGCAAACCTAGCATTCTACACTGTGCATCTGAAACACAAGCCACCAACAATAATAATAATACAGTCAAAAGTCCAATTGTCCGATTCACTGCAAATCCAAGATGCCCCGCCACACACCCCAAGATCATTTTCAGCCAAAAATGCTCAATAAAATGTTCACATCACCTGCTCTTCTGCAGGAGGCTGGGGAAGAAAAGAAGAAGAAAAAAGGAAGTAATAAATCCCATTATTTCACAATATAATGCTCATTTCTTTCAGTATTCCTATTTGTTTGATTCTATGAAACATTCACACTGTGAGTTTTTTTGGCGGTAAATTTTACTAATAAGAATTACCTTCTTTTTTTTTCTTTTTTTTTAAAGAATGGATATCAGATTGTTAAAAAAAAACTGTCTACTTTTCAACCAGTTCTTAAATACTAAGAGGAATGCCACACCAATGTCACAGCAAACCAATATCAGATTAAAAAAAAAAAAATTTAACGAAAAACGTGCACAAGTTGTGAGTCAAAATGACACAATTACAAAAGAGCACAAAACAAAGGACACCAAATAATCCTAGCATTGTGATACACACTAATTTACCACACAACTTTTACTCAAAACATGAGAGAGCACACACACACACACACACACACACACACACACACACACACACACACACACACACACACACACACACACACACCAAAGCAAACAAATCATGGGTGGCTTCAATATGCATGTTGGGTGCTCAGCAATAACACAAAACCACAACAGTGCAAAAGAGCAGGGGGTCAAAACCACACTGACTTTGTACAATCATGTACAACAGAAAAAAAGAAGTTAACTTTCCAGTGTGTTTTAAAATTTTTTTTAAAAACTGATATCACCAATGGTTCTGAACCAGTTTTCTTTATGCTTTGCTGTTACCTATGGTTTTGTGCCATTATCTAACCATCACTCTTGCAATGGGATTTAGAATCAAATGGTTTAAATATCAAAGCTACTGCCAAACACAATGAACTGCTTTTAAACTCCCTGGTACTTCAACTGAAACATTTCTATCCTTAAAAAAATTAAAGGACAATAATTATTGTTTCTGCTCAAGAGAAGCATACATCATTTGAACCTAATCAGTCCATTTAGTGAAAGAAATTGACAGAATACCAGCACCGGTCAATCAAGACTGAATAACTACAGGACAAAGTCAGCGAGAACATGAAGCTTTCACAGAAGACTTTAAAACTCATTCAGCATAAACCTCACAAAGAACAGCATCAAAGTTCATGGTCAGACAATACAGCTATCTATGCCTCCCGCTTTTTTCTTTAGAGCTACGGTAATATGACATCAGCCAGGTGGGGGGATGATGGGACAGGGGAGGGGAGGGATGGGGAGGAGAAGGGAGAGGGAGGAGAGGGGAGGATGGAGGGACAAAGTTCAAAGGGTGGAGATAAGACTGGGGACTACACAACTGACAATAACTGGCAACAAAAAAAGCCCCAAAGAATAAATAAAAAAAAAATTAAAAAAAAAAAATAAATAAAAAGAGCCTGACAATGAAAACAGACAGACAAAACCAAACAGGCAGGGCACATACCCATACTCAGAATAGGAGAAAAAATACAGGAAAAAAGAACATGGAAAATTTTACATGTAGGATAGTTTTGGAGGATCAATGCAAACATCTTTCTGTCAACTTGCGGTTTCATTTGGATGCAGATTTATTTTCAAAACATTTGTTACTTTACTAAGTGTCTTAGCAATAAAATTTTTTATGATGTCTAGCCAAAGAATATTTCGGTTAATAGCGGGTAGGTGTTACATCTATATGTTCATGAGGATTCTTTCTGTAAGATTTTCAATGTATGCAATTTGTGCAGTTCATCTTTTAATATCTAATGCACATATATCATGTCTCTGAAGGAATTGAAGTATTACAACATTCTGAATCTCTCTGTGTGTGTGTGTGTGTGTGTGTGTGTGTGTGTGTGTGTGTGTGTGTGTGTGTGTGTGTGTGTGTGTGTGTGCATGCTTGCGTGCGTGCATGCTGCAATCATGTAGGGAGAAAAGAGAGCGATCAAGAACATGAGAATATTAACATTTAATACCCATGCACAAACAATAAACAAGCAAAAATATACAATCTTGTGACATACCTTTCTTTCATCACAATTTAAACATTACACATTATTTATGATTTAGCTTGCATGCAAGAACCTTTTTATTGAAATGAGGGGCATTTTAAACAAAACCGTGGGAGATAAGAACAGCAAAAATGTTGATATTAGGGGCAGTGTGTTTGGAACCACAAAAACAGACTCAATGCAAGCGTATATTATACACACAATGCACACAGACACAACACAGACACAGACTCACTCACACAGACACAGACACACAGAGACACTTTTCAGATCATTATTATATAATCATCACCATCATTGTCACTTTGATAATGGTCATTGTCAACATTCTTATTATCCTTATTTCTTTTCTATATATTTATTTTTTCATAGATGGCTTGATGAAAAAAAACTTAAATGTTTTGCTTATTCAATGTATCACCTAAAATAAAAATGTCACTTTCACACACACACACGCACGCCGCACACACACACACACACACACACACACACACACACACACACACACACACACACATACACACACACACAAACAAACAAACAAACAAACCCATGCAGTTATCTCTACAGGAAATAATTCAGTTTCCACTCAACCAGAATTATATTTTGTCACATTCCTCAACAACAAGTTGAGCTCCATGCATATTAAAATATATCATTCACAACAACTGACAAACCATACATACACGTGTACACACACAATCAACACTGGGACTGGATGTAAAAAAAAAAGCACATGAGTGCTTATTCCAATATCCTCAAATAAAAGAATAAATTAAAATAAACAAATAAACACACAGTACATACATAACCCTTTCAGACTGGCAAAACACTAAGAACGGGCAGCATGCACGCTCAAACAGGATTATATACGACAAACATTGACAACATCAGACAGTGACATTACGAAAACTGCAAACTGACTCACTGTGCCGTAATGTCTTCTTCGGCCCTAGTGCGCAACAACCAATCCATTTGTTACAGTACAAAAATGCAGTTGTACCTACCACGTTCCAATTCATGAGTAAAGACATGTCAGAAAGTCAAATGAACAGAAAAAAGTAGGGAAGAAAAGAACAAGCTACAAAGAGAAGAAAAGATCTGTTGAAAAAACGTCACACAGACAGAAAGAAAGAGGGGTTAGAGGTGGGAGGGATTACAGAAAGAGCAACAAAGAGGAAAATGAAAATCAAAATGTGTCTGAAAAAAACAAACAAACCAGAAACAAAGAGGGGGGGGGGGAGGATGTCTACAGAAACAGCAACATAGAGGAAAAAAGAAAAAAACAGATATGAGAAATGATCAACAGAATGACACCATTTAGAAAGAGAAACCAACCAACAAAGCAAACTTTTCAGATTAAAAAAAAAAGTTTCTATTTACTGCATTTTTTATGCATACATAAAAACCCATGAGTGAGAAAAAAGCCAAACATCCATACTCAAATAAACAGAATACTGAAAACAACTTGCTTTTACAAGAAGTTATCAAACCCAGAACAGAAACAGAAAAGAGGGACAAAACAGATAACTAAAGCAGTTCCACAGAGAGGTGCCTCCAATCACTATCTCACCCAAGACAGACATGTTTTCTGATCAGTAGTGACAACGCTCTGAAATCACCAACTTCAACATCATTCACAGAAACAGACAGATCGCCACTAAAGAAAACAAAGGACAAATCTTAAAACATGACAGACAAAGTCTAGAAGTAACAAAACAAAACAAAACAAAACAAAACCACACACACCACAAATCTCTTCGTTACACAGAGCAGATGAAATAAAATGTTCACAACCCAAACCACATTCCTGAGCAGCAGAAGACATTGTACTGATAAGACAAGTGAAAAATGCATGATTTATACACAAAACCTGCTTCTGATACAAATGATATAACACTAAAGAAAAAAAACCCTATATCAACTGAATCCTTTTAAAAACTGAGAACCAAAACAATACATCAACAATAAATGGTTGTTTTTGTTGTTGGTTTTTTTAATAGACATAAATAAGCAACCATGAAACTCAATCCCATCAGGGACATGTTCTGGACTTTTATGATTTTACCACTACATCATTTCCCAAGCTAACAATACATTTCCAGAGAACCAGACGTATCAACTGTCAGCAATGCACAAACTGGCAACACCAACAAAAATTCTGCATTATATGTGAGAACACCTTCGTGACTGCAGTGACAGTGAGCAAACACTCATGTGACAAAAAATAAATATTTTAGAAAATATTCTCTCTACTATTTCACCATGACGGATGTCTTCAGTGTCCTTCTTTTTATTATGACTGGATGACCTTATTTGCAGTTTTTACTCATCATTTGATCAGAAAGAATATGATAAAGACAGTTTTCCAATCATTTTCAAAATGTCCTGCTGTTAACTTGCTGGGTGGCACTGCCATCTGACAATCACTGTGTTAAAACTCAGGGTGCAGTGGTATACGTCAACTTGACATAATTTGTTCGCCTTCCAACCACACCACAGTTCATACAGAACAAGACTGGATGTTGGTTTTCTGGTGATGACAATTTGCTGTAGGAGAACTTAGTGACAGTTGTTTTAGCTTGAGAAACAACTGTGTATCTGTCTCCATTCTGGGGTACTGAAGTGGAGGTCTCTGTGTGTGTAGCTATGACTGCTGTGATCTCAAAGTCCTGATAGCTCATCTTGCTACCAAACATCCCACACAACACCTAAGAAGCACAGATCCTGTTCTATTTTGTCTTCCTTGAACATAGTTTAGCTTACACCATATGTAATCTTTTAAACGGTGTTTACTTATTACCTGATCACTGCTGATAATGTTTCACTGCATCATCTCTTTATGGCGTTATCATGTTGTTGCATTTTCCCCAGCTTAACACTCTGGGGGTCACCCAGAATGTGCACTCTGACTCAATCATCCCACCTGGGAATCACAGTGAGATTGACACTGCACACTGAATGAGAAGTTTGCGTGTATCACTGTTTTTAAGTAGGCAGCTACACTCCAACTTTAGAAGATTTTTTTTCCTTAAAAGAAGAGTGCATGTTGTTATGTTAAGAGCTTGTCATGGCTGAAAACAATCTCAACACAACATTTTACAACATAACACAATTTTGATGTATGCCTTAGCACTTAGCTTACATCAGTAATTTACACAGCTTTTGGCCTGGGTTTTAAGGCTTTATGATGATTGCTCCCAGCTATGCAAATTTCCATTTGTGTGTTACCTGGATTACAAAAATATTCATTTGTTATCAGATTGACAGACTACAGCTGCTAACCTAGAAAAATTCCACAAGTCTTGCCAAGTACCTTTTTTTTTTTCCCAACGACTCCAGATGAGATTATAAAAAATAATCAACACAGCAATACACTTCAAGCAGAAAAAAATTCCCAAGTCGTGTGTACTCTTAATCAATTTACTAAGTCCTAATTTTTTTCCCAACAACTTAAGATAAGATGATACAAATTACCAACACAGCAGTACATTTCAAAGGGACTAACTTTCTTCTATCACAAAACATACTTAAAGCCAATGCCACATGTTTGCCTTCCAACCACATCACAGTCAACACAGGACAGGACTGGACGTTGGTTTTCTGGCTGTCATGGTTTACTGTAGGAGAGCATAGTGACCGTCGTTTTAGCTTCAGAAACAACCGTGTATCTGTCTCCATTCTGCGATGTTCCAGCAGTAACAGACATGCCTGTGAAGCTTATGCTTTTATGTACAGGGGCATGTGAGTACTTTACACATATCATTCACACATACAACTGTTCAAGCATGTACAGAGACACTGGTTTACACATACAAACACCATATATGCATACATGTATCCCCCCTATTCACGGACATGTGTGTGCAAACACACACACACACACACACACACACACACACACACATATATATATATATATATATATATATATATATATATATATATATATATATATATATATATATATATATATATATATATATATTGCACACACACACATACATAGAAACACACACACACACACACACATACACACACATACACTACAGTTCCCCCCCCCCCCCCTTCCCCACATACCCACATTATACAGCCCCTCCTTCCCCTCCCCCCCCCCCCATCCCCAACACACACAAACACTCACCACGGCAGTGACAGGCTGGTACACCTCAGTGTCTTCAGTGTGTGAGTTATCAAAGCCCCCTCGATCATGGTCGTCAATGTGACCTTGCCGATGAATTCCTGCATCATCATCATCATCATCACCATCATCATTACCACCACCACCACCACCACCATCACCCTCGTCATCGTCATTGTCGTCGTTGTCGTCACTACCACCATCATTGTCATCATCGTCATCCTCACCATCGTCATCATCATCGTCATAATCATCATCATGACCATCATCAGATAGATTGCCTTTCTTTTAGTCCACACTTCAGTGCAAAGATATCTTTCTTATAAGTATTTCTACAGCAATTTTCATACTTGTGACCAGCTTCCATAGTCTGCTCTAAAAAAAATACTTGTACTTTTTTCAGTAAGATTTCGTGTCTCTGTTTCCAAAGTCTGGTACTGTTTTCTATCACAATATTGTGTTTTCTTTAAGCTGAATTATAAAGTTTGGTGTGGTATGGTGTGGTATGGTGTGGTGTGGTATGGTGTGGTGGTGGTGTGGTGCAGTGTGGTGCGGTGTGGTGTGGTGTGGTACAGTTTGATGTGGTGTGGAGTGGTCTAGTGTAGTGTGGTGTGGTTTAGTGTAGTGTGGTGCGGTGCGGTGCAGTGCAGTGTGGTGTGGTGTACTGTAGTATAGCATCGTGTAGTGTCATGCAGTGTACTGTACTGCACTGCACTGTACTACACTGTACCACACTAGACTGCACCGTACTGTAAAGTAGTAACATCAAGAAGCATAACATTCCATAATACTAGGTACCACTGCCTCAAACTGCCCCTGCACTACGCCACACACACACACACACACACCACACCCCAACATTCTAAAGCACAACCTGTAAAACATCTTGCGCACACGTTAAATCCTGTTCCGCTTCTTGTAAGAGTAGGCCGTTGTGTGCCGGCGGGAACTGATGACAATATTTACACAACTGCATACACACGGGGGCTGGATGTAAAAAAAAAAGTGCATGAGTGCTTATCCCATTATCCTCGCTATCAAAGAATAAAATAAATAAAACAGTCCAACACAGCATGCACACTGACCAGGAGAGCGAGGACTATGGACGGTCTTGTAGTCGGACATCAGCTTGACGTCCTGGCTCTCTGAGTCAATGGCCTGCTGCCGCTCCCTCACCTCCTCCATCTCCTGCAGGATCTGACCCATGCTGCGGTCTGCTGCTGCACAGCCCATACCACAGGCCACTGATTACTGTACTGTCTGACACATACCACAGGCCACTGATTACTGTACTGTCTGACCCATACCACAGGCCATTGATTCCTATACTTTCTGACACATGCCACGGGCCACTGATTACTATACTTTCTGACTCATACCACTATTTCTGTATATTGTGGTCTGCTGCACAGCCCATACCACAGGCCATTGATTACTATACTTTCTGACCCATACCACAGGCCACTGATTACTATACTTTCTGACACATACCACAGGCCATTGATTACTATACTTTCTGACCCATACCACAGGCCATTGATTACTATACTTTCTTTCCAAACACCATTTCTATATACTGTGGTCTGCTGCACAACCCATACCACAGGCCATTGATTACTACACTCTCTTTTCAACCACCTATTCTATGTTGTGATCTTCTGCCAGACACATACCATAGGTGTGTGTCTCATTATACATAAGTCTCAAATGTCTCATTATATATGTCTCATATCTTGTGTCTTATTATAAATGTCTCATATCTTATCTTATGTCTCATTCTATATGTCTCCTATCTTATGTCTCATCATATATGTCTCATATATCTCATGTCTTATCCTTGAAGTCGGAATGCGGCTACCTAAATGGTGGGGAGAAAAACAAACCATTGCATATGTGGAAATCTCACCATTGGTGATACTCGAGCTATAGCTGAGGAACAAAAATATAAAAAAGATGTATGTCTCCTATGTATGCTTTAGTTGTGTGTGAAAGATGGGATGCATTCATTTTATATAGCACAATGCATGTGACGAAACACCTGATATACTTTTCTTTTTATTATGCCAACTGTTATATAACTATTTTATTTATTCATGTGCATTAGTGTGTGTGTGTGTGTGTGTGTGTGTGTGTGTGTGTGTGTGTGTGTGTGTGTGTGTGTGTGTGTGTGTAGGGAGGGGAGATGTGTGTGTGTGTGTGTGTGTGTGTGTGTGTGTGTGTGTGTGTGTGTGTGTGTGTGTGTGTGTGTGTAGGTGTGCACGCCCACCTGCATAAATATACATAAGCTCTCCACACACACACACACACACACACACACACACACACACACACACACACACACACACACACACACACACACACACACACACACACACACACACACACACACACACACACACACACACACAATCCACTCCCCACCCCTAACCCCCCTCCCACACACCAACACCCACTCCCCCTACTCTCACTTACCCCCCCGCCCACACCCCTTCCCCCCTACACAAAACACAAACACACACACACCACCCACACCACCACCACCACCACCACCACCACACCACCACCCACTCACACACACACACACACACACACAGATCTTACTTGGTTTCCTGGAGAGAGGAGCAGAGGAGTCAGCCCCGGTGTCTCTACCAGAGGTGGTCCTGGACTCCAGCCCCCTAGGGTTGGGGACATGCCCACCTCCCTCAGGGCCTGGTGCAGCTCCTCTATCTCCCGACTGGTGTTGGTCCCTATGGCCCCTGTGCCACACAGCCAGTGAGTGAGTCAGTAAGTTAGTTAGTGAGTTAGTGAGTTATTGTAGTGTGGGGTTTGTAAAGCCTACAGAAATCTTTCCATAACCACAGGCATTATCTCCCAGCTTGTGTAGGTCCTTATGGCCCTTGTGCCACAGTGAATGAGTTGATGAATGACTGGAATGACAGACTCTATAGCAGAGTGGTGAATACCGTTCGACTTCAATCCCATGGGTCCAGAAGTCGAGAGTTCAAATCTCAGCGGAGTCTGGCAGATTAAGGGCGGGGAGTTTTTATGATCTCCCAGGTCAATGTAGACAAACAGAACTTAAAAAGCATAAGAACACACATTTCTAGCTGTGCCAACACACACACACACTCTCACACAAACACACACACACACAACACACCCACAAACACACACACACACACATACATCTCCCCCCCCCTCCCCCCTGTAATCTCTCTCTGCATAAAATTATGTTGTGTTGGCTGCAGAGGTCCAGAACTAGCTATATAGCTCTATCTCTCTCTGTACAGACAGACCACAGACCTGCAGTGCCCTGTGTCTTGAGGGTTTCAGGCAGGGTGTGTTGGCACAGTAGATATGTGTGTTCTATGTATGTACAGACAGACCACAGACCTGCAGTGCCCTGTGTCTTGAGGGTTTCAGGCAGGGTGTGTCCCAGGTTGTCCTGGGTGGTGTCCCGTGACCCCGTGTCCCCCTCCACCCCCTGCACCTGAGGCGACGTCGTCGTGTTCAGCGTGGAGTCCAGTGACACTGAACATCGATCAACCATGACAGATCACTGACAGTGACACTCATAGTAATGATAATAATAATGATAATACATGGAATTTGTATAGCGCTATATCTTGTAAAAACAAATCAAAGCGCTTGCATTCGACCTATACAACACACAAGTAATCAATAACAATTTACAGTTTCAGCAAATTCGAATGTACACACACACGCACGCACGCGCGCGCGCACGTGCACGCACACACAAACACACACACACAAGTGTGACAGATAACTGACAATGACACTGATAATGATAGACTACAGGCAACGACAGCCAACAGTGACAGATCACTGATTCCTGTAATGTTACAGAAAGGTGGCAGCAGAGTTTCACAGCTTCAGTCTTTCCACAAATAAACAAGCAAAAGGGACTTCAGGTAAAGGTAAAAAAAAGGTAAAGGTGTCTCATAACCTAGGCGGTCGTAAAGGAGCAAGGTATCAGAGACCTCAGCTTCTCTAGGGGCTAGTATATTGAGGGCGGAGCCCATCTCCTCTCCCTCGCTGCTTTACCTTCCCTGATCCTAAAGAGGGCAGGTACCCATTTACAGCTGGGTGAACTGGGGGGACTGTACTGAAGCCAAAGGCGTGCAAACGGTCACCCATCCAATTGTAACCACACTCGACGTGGGACTTACAGGGAAAAAATTCTCATACACAGTCTCAAGTACATTCACACATTTTTTTTTTTTTACAGATAGTACAATATCTCATCTAATATCAATTTAAGTGAACAGACATACAGCTGAAGGCACACAATCCTACACAACAGCTTGCCTTTCTCCTGAATCACAGTTTCCATAAGAACCATTCACACGTGGATGCAGCATTCAATTACATATTTCAGAAACACAACAACGATATGATTTATGTTTCTACATACCTTTACATCACGCAGCTTACCTTTTGACAGCATGCTTGGTTTCTGATTTGATGAGGTCTGCACACAGTTATATTCCATTTGTTACTTTCATAGCATCATATTCAAGATCATGCCAGTTACAGGAAGAGACAGAAAGAGGGGGGGGGGGAGACCCACACTAAACAGACAGACAATTAGAATAAAGAGGAAGAGACTGACACACAGAATATTACAATCCAGCTCTCTGGTATCGCTTTTTTTTTTTTTTTTTAAAGAAATGAGAGGGGTCAGAGGAAGAGAGATGCTATCATTTAGCAGGAAAAATATAATTTCAAAACAGTCATGGAGGACAGTAGTCTACATCTTTCTTTTCTTTTTTTTTTTACAAAAGTGTTGGTTTTTTTCAAGTTCAATTTTAAAATGACAGGAAAATCCAGATGCAGAAAGAGCCCTGTCAGAGTGCACCTTCACCAGAAAAATGACTTCCATTTAGTTTGATGTGTTCTACAGTTTACTGTCACGGAGAAAATATCTCATGTCCTTTCTCATTTACTCATGCACGGGGACAGGTTTCATAAGCAAAAATCAAGTTTTACACACTCCCAAGAGAGTGGGGATGTACTGTGGCAAGGCATCTCCACTATAATCAAATTTCTGCCCAGTGTCCGAAACAGCAACAGCCCCTCTGCTGTTTTGGAAGTTATCGTTGCACACGACGGACAAACAAACAAACAAACTGAGTGACGCTGGATGTGTGCACTGTGACCTACCTCTCTGTCTATGGAGACATCCAGGTCGTCACCCTGAGGGAGGCCTGCGGTGGCGGGGCTGTGGTGGGGGAGTGGTTGGAGAGGATGGGCATCGTGCCCGTCCCCATGCCCACGCCTGTTCCCGGGGAGAACATGGTGCCCGTGGCGCTCAGCTCCCGGTTCAGCTGACTGTAGTCCAGAGAGCCATTGGCCTTGGCCTCCAGGTCCTGGGGAGGGACAGGGGTCAGTCAGGGGTCAACAGGGGTCAGTCAGGGGTGGACAGGGTCAGTCAGGAACTGATAACTCTTTAAGCCTTTCACACTGCTGTTTCTGAGCGCTGTGTCTTTTTGCAGAGAAGTGTGGACTGATGATGATGATGATGATGATGATGATGATGATGATGATGATGATGATGATAATGAGGAGGAGGAGGAGGGAGGAGGAGGAGGAATGATAATGAATGGTGGTGATGGTGATGGTGATGATGATGATGATGATGATGATGATGATGAATGGTGGTGGTGGTGGTGGTGGAGTTAGATGTGGTAGCGGACGATAACAGTACAAACTATGATGATGTGGATGATGTTGCTAGTGGAAGTGGTGCTGTCATGGTGGTGGTATGCTGGTATCACTATGCTGTGATGAAAATGCTGTTGATGAATACAAGATACAGAATACATCCACCCAAAAAAGTTTCTGGAAATGTCTTCTTCTCTCTACTAGCTCATCACTATGCAACTTTGTTCAAAGTTATTAAAAATAATACAACCATTACTGAAGAAAATCAATATGGAAAAGTCGACCAAAGAGAATAAAATTATATTGAAAGAAAAAAAACACATTACACTTAAGACTACAGGTAGAGCACATGCAAACTGAACCTCCACAATCCTGCCTTTCTAAAAACAAAACAGCTGTACCATTATATACAGACTCCTAAGGCATTTACACAGCATGGATAGAAATGCCCAAGATGCAAGGTGATCAACTAAAAGAATAATACTAACAAATTCCTGGAAACAACTCTTCATGGCAAAAAAAATGACCTCGCTACAAAATAGCAGGCTCACGAAAATTTGTATACAAACATCCACACGAATTTCTTTCTCTCTCACATAATACACCTAGCTGTACCTCAAGACAATGTCACAGATCTACTATAACTCTATCCTGCACAGCTGTACATTTCGTTGTTTATCTTTACACTTGGCATGAATCTACAGCCAAGCATTCAGCCTGACATCAGGACTAACCTGGAAGAATCTGTGTTTTTCAGCCAGCTCATCCAGTGTGTCAAAGCCTGGCTTGCCTGGACTTCTGTCACTGTCCCCAAGACTGCCTGCACCATCTGAAAGAGGACAGAAGTGTGCCAATGACCATAAATAAAACCATTAATAATAATAATACATGGAATTTATATAGCGCTATATCCTGCAAAAACAAATCAAAGCGCTCGCATTCAACCTATACAACACACAAAGCAATCAATGACGATTAATAGTTTAACACAGGCATCATGTAAGTGAACATTGTTCTGATTTTAATACAGAAAACTGGTTTGTTTGTTCGGTTACATGCATATGTATACACATACGTATACCTGCATGCACACAAGCATGTTAACATGCATGTATGCACACGTACACATGCATGCATGCACACACTCACACACATACACGCATGCATACACACATACATACATGCACGTATACACACACACACACATACACATACACACACACACACACAGAGTACGGGATAGCCTGGTGGTTAGAGTGATGCACATTCTGCTGTGGTCTGCTGACCTGGGTTCAAATCTCATACTAGAGGATTTTTCCTCTGCAGTTGCCATCAGTGCCGATTCCAACCCCCCCCCCCCCTCCCCCAAAAGTCCTTCGGATGAGACTATAAACAGAAGTTCCATGTACAAATGTACGCATACACACATTAAAACCCGTTTCACTTTTCGGAATAGTAGGCCAAAGTCTGCCTGTGGGAACAGATGGCAAAACTGCATACACACAGGGACTGTCAGAGTATGGCTGCCTAAGTAAAGAGGTAGCTGAAAAAAGAAATAAAAGCAAACTTTTCATCAAGTGTGTACTTTCAATCTCAAACTGATTCCCAAAGGGTGTGAGTGAGTCACAGCCCATATTCTGGAGTGTTAAGGTGGGAAATGTGCAACAACAACAACAACGATAATGAGCTACCCAGCTAACCAGATTCCAACAGATAATATGATCAGCTCATCCCTACACACTGGCAGAGAAACACTGCTGTACCTGTAGTCATGCTTTCCCGGGTGGTTTCCACACTGGAACCCATCTGGTAAGCACTGAAACAAAACGAAAAATATGCATTACATCATGAATTTCTCATGTAGTGCACATATGTATGAATATGCACCATGCATGCATGCACACATACAATGTGAATGTAAGTGCACACACATCTCTCTCTCTCTCTCTCTTTCTCTCTCTCTCTCTCTCTCTCTCTCTCTCTCTCTCTCTCTCTCTCTCTCTCTCTCTGTGTCTCTGTCTCTCTCTCACACACACGCACGGCGTGCGCGCGCAGCACGCACACGCACGCACGCACGCACGCACGCACGCACGCACACGCACACACACACACACACACACACACACACTTATAACTTACTATGCATTCTGCCCATGCAGGTCGTGCTCCTCTGATTTTTCAGAAACTGAAATGAAAACAGAAAAACTTTTAACCAACACCGAAAATAAACATTACCATCGACTCCACGCTCTCAATCACAAGAGGATCAAATTTACAATCTATATACATATATATTCACACACAATCTTTTAAAAGCTAAGCAATGAAGGTACATATCTATGCAACAAGATGAATAAGTGGCTGCTTGAACTCACACACTAACATTTAAAGATAGACTAGATATCGGCTCAAGTGCTTAAGTCTTAGTCTATGTCTTGTCATCTTGTATTTCAATCTATTGATAACTGGTGCACACAGCATACAATCCCAAACACACAAAGATTTATATATAGATGCTGAATCTATATTAAGAGTGTGGGTGTTTACTTCTATGTGAAAAACAAAAAGTTGTTTATAACCACACAACTACATCGTACTTGACATGACTGATCTTTAGTCGTAAATGTTGCAACTTGATTAAAAAAAAAATTTAAAAAGCTTTTAAATTCATGCAGTTTTGAGCTGGAAATTTCATCCTATGGAATGCTTGTTAAAAATAAATCCTACACAAAATCCCACATTATTGTTTCTGTCATATAAAACTCTATACACATCAGTCTGAACTTCATCCCAAGGTGATCTTGGCATAATCCCTGTATTCCCCACCTCTGGAGCATCCAGAGATTTTGTTGTAGTAAAACAAATGTATACTGCTGCAAAAGTGAAGGACGATGAAGGTCATTCTCCTGTAATGTATTCTCTGTCTCCTTTGATGCCTGTTCAGTCCCCCTTTCTATCCATAACAAGAGGTAAATGTGAATATGCCCTCTCTCGCTCTCGCACATACACTGCAATGCATGCATCCAGAAGCATGCACATATATGCACACACACGCATGCACACACGCATGCATGTACACACACTCACTCACACACACACACACACACACACACACTCACACACACACACAAATATATATAAAATACATCTTGATAGATTGATACAGACACATTGTTTTACATATTTACACTATCACATGATAACCATTATATATCTCCACAAACAGACACACACACACACACACACACACACACACACACACACACACACACACACACACACACACACACACACACACACTCACATACACACGCACTCACATTCACTATATACACACATGTTGACACAAAAATGAAATAAAAGACTGTAGTCAACAAATTGTGAGAAACATAAAGTCTAAATTGACACTTTTTGCTACAAACATGCCGACTGCTTTTGTTTGGTTACTCACAACACTGACAATGTGAAAGCATATGATTATGGATGCATGTGTAAGGGCGTTTATGAACATAAGTATGTGTGTGTATATGAGAGAGAGAGAGAGAGAGAGAGAGAGAGAGAGAGAGAGAGAGAGAGAGAGAGAGAGAGAGAGAGAGAGAGAGAGAGAGAGAGAGAGAGAGAGAGAGGAGAGAGAGAGAGACAGACAGACAGAGACAGACAGACAGAGACAGAGAGAGAGAGAGAGAGACAGAGAGACAGAGAGACAGAGACAGACAGAGACACAGACAGACAGACAGACAGAGAGACAGACAGAGGGAGACAGAGAGACAGACAGAGAGAGACAGAGAGAGACAGAGTCTTTGTGTGTGTGTGGTGTGTGTGTGTGTGTGTGTGTGTGTGTGTGTGTGTGTGTGTGTGTGTGTGTGTGTGTGTGTGTGCGTGTGTGTGTGTGTGTGTGCATCTGTATCTGTATGTGTGTGTGTGTGTCTGTGTGTGTCTGTGTGCATGCATGAGTGTGTCTGTGTCTCTGTGTGTGTGCACATATACATGTACATCTTGTCAGCATACACTGTGTGCCTACATTATAATCATAACCACACGTGTACAATATATAATGCTAAAGTAACGCACATGCATCAGTGAAACATCCCGAAACACTGCCAGTCAGCTGTTAAGTGGAGACAACAACAGACGCTGTTATTTCATGATCCAACACTAGCAGCGTTGGACAGCAACAGAATATAATACAGCACTACTCCCAGACAGTTCCCATATCATTCTAACAGCTCTGTACAGTGTTAAAAAACCGCTTATCCCATGCCCTGTTAGTCTGAAGCAAAGCCCCATCAGCACCAATGTCTTGCCAATAAAACAAAAGTCATCACCAGTGGCTTTTTTGAAGACAACTCCCTGGCTAAGCATCCACTTCCCTGAATAGATATATATCTAAATGATCCTTCCTTCATCATTCCCCTGAATAAATATCTATCTATTCCCTGGATAAATATCTATCTGAATAAACCATCCTTCATCATTCCCCCAGATAAATGTCTGTCTATTCCCTGGATAAATATCTTTCTAAATAAACCATCCTTCACAGTTCTGAATAAATATCTATCTAAAAAAACTAAATAAATCATCCTTCATTATTCCCTGAATAAACACCTATCTATTCCCTGGATAAATATCTACCTATATAAACACATCATTTACCATTCCCCTGAATAAATATCTATCTAAATAAACCATCATTCACCATTCCCCTGAATACATGATAAACCATCCTTCACCATTCAAGGTAGCTGAAAAGTCTCAAGCAGACTTGGCAGCTTGAGAAATAATGAAATGATTGTCTATAATGGGCATTGCAGGGGACCATATTTTGCTCATTTAAATCATCTTTTTTTTCTTTTTTTTTTCATATAAATAATCTGAAAACGACTTTAACTTTTCTCTTAAACAAGAAATAGTTACAATTTTTTTGTTGGGGGGGCTTTCAGAACAAAGATTTCACAGTATTCAATAAATAGCAAACTACAAAAGATGAAGAGAAAGGATGTCAAAAACTGTGCTATATTCACTTTTCTTTTTTTCTTTTTTTAATGAACTGTGAACTAGCAAACCTAACTGCCAGGGAGTTAAAAACTTCAGACCCCAAACCCTGATATTTGAATCACTCAGTTACAGTCTGTCAAGCAAGCTATACATCAATCATTGATGTTCCTACTATTTCCAAAGTCTAGATTTACAGCTCTCCCTCTTCTGTACTTCACAAAACACAAATCTTTCTGTTTTTCCTCATATATCAAAAATTTTCGCCAACACCATCACCACAATCTAAGATCAAAAGCCAGGTAACAATGAACCACAACCAGTACTCACTACAAACAGCAATCCATCCCTACCCACCCCCTTTTTTTTACCTGGTCACTGAATAATATATTAATTTCTTTCAGTGACTAGAACACACTGGAGACCAAAAAAAAAAAGCTAAGGAAAAAATTCCTGTGTGCACAACATTGCCTGAAGTTAGTCACCACATATGAGGATTGTTTTCTTCACCCTGATCTCTCTCTGCTGGGCAAACAAGCACACATTTCACATCAACGCTAACATGTGGAACATAACTCAACATGCAAGCTAACATGTACTGCATACCGCTGAGGGAGCTTGGTTCTGTTGCAGAATACAGTGGACAGTTGCATCAATTATGCATTCATTTGGCTTGTTGTTGTTTTGGGTTTTTTTAATGATAGGTATAACAGGTGATTTTCAGTCATGGATTACTTTGTCAAAATATTAACAACAACAAAAGAAAACACAGACACACACAGACACACACAAATGAACACACACAAACACATACACACACACTTACTAACTTTCTCTATCTCTTTCATTCATTAATTTGTTGATACTCTCTCTCTCTCTCTCTCTCTCTCTCTCTCTCTCTCTCTCTCTCCCCATCCCAAAACATCAATAACCATAACACATAAAAGTGATTAGACATGTTCCATACAAGAATACATTAATAAATATTGAATGCAGTCATTTTATTCAAAAACCTGTAAGAAAAATCAAACATTACATACATTACTGAATACTGTATGCAAATCATTTCATTCAAAGACAGGTCAGAAAAATGTTGCATATATCGTTTTTCTCTGAAAAGGTAATACAATAACTATATAACCAACGCAAAAAAAACATGCATAAAAAAGCATTGAACAGTGAGCACATAGGATGCTCACACACACACATGCATGCATGTGCAAACACACACATGCATGTGCACGCACGCAAGCACACACACACACACACACACACTCACTCATGCACGCATAGCTGTAAGGGTAGCAATTACAAGGAGGATTATGTGGGAAAATAAAATGTAGCTCTCCCATTTATGCACAGAGATTACACTCACTGTTGTCCAATCCAAATGGCTCTGTGTTCAAGAATAAAAAATTGGTGGAAACGATGACACAGAAAGCAGAGGAAACAATAGACAAACACAATCATAAGAAAACATAGACAAGGAGTACAGGGGAGAGTAATAGTAGAAAAACATGCTGTCTGCAACAAAAAAATTGCATTGGGGTTTTTGTTTTGTTTGTTTTTCTTATTTTTCATTCCTTGGCTAGAGTTTCAGTGTTCACTAACTGTGAGATTTTTGCATATATATCTATATCTTTATATATTTTTTTCCCCACCATAAAATTAGCCACATTCAAACTTTGGGGATGATGTCTTAACACAAAACCAGTGTGCATGCTGTCTTTTTCTTTTTTTTTCTTTTTTTTGGTCATGCATTCTTACTGGCAACAATGGCCTACTCTTCTGAAAGGCAGAACAGGTTTTAAAATGTGAGAAAGATGTTGTGCATGCATTCACACACACACAGGGCCTCAGTTTACAGTCTCATCCGAAGGACTTTTGGGGGGAGTGGAGTGAATAGTGATGCTAACTCCAGGAAAAAAATGGCCTTGAATGGGAGTCTTGGTGGTGCCTTGAAATCAGTTGGTCCAGGGCTAACAAATCATAAGTGCAACACTCTAACCATGAGCCCCCCTCCCCCCCACTACCCTTCTCTAGTTTGCATTGTAAAAGGTGGGGGGTTGGGGGGGGGGAGGGGAATCACACAAAAATGTCTTCTTCTTTCTGTGCAGTTCCTTCCAGGTCCAATGAGATGGACTGATAAAGAATGTAAATAAAAATAAACTACAAACTAACTGCCTACATTACTTAGGAAAACAAAGAAGGAGGTATCATAGAGACAGAAAGCCTTTTTTTATTATTATTTTTTTTATCTTTTATATCGAAGATAATAGATATACTGAGCACAAAATAACAGGGGAAAAGCAAAAAAAAAAACCCCCAAAACATGCAAACAAGAAATTTATACCAGAAGGATACAAAGCAACACACACATACACAGACACACACAAGAAAATTTATCTTTGAAAGAAAAAACAAAAACAGAGAGGGGTAAATGAAAATATCAAAGTGAAATGCATTCATCCAAATGGGAATGAGAAAAACACACATTCAGTCATCATGCAATTAAAATGGCTCTGATAGAAAATTTTTTTAATGTTTAATACATAAAGACAGTGGTACACACACACACACACACACACACACACACACACACACACACACACACACACACACATGAGACTATAAACCGAGGCCCCATGTGCAAACACATGCAGAACATCTTACGCACACTTTAAATCCTGTTTTCTTAAGAGTAGGCCATTGTGTGCTGGTGGGAACAGATAACAAGATTTACAAAACTGCATACACACAGGGACTGGATGTAAAAAAAAAAAAAGCACATGAATGCTTATTCCACTATCCTTGAAATAAAAGAATAAAATAAAATAAATAAACACACACACACACAACATGCACACACACACTCACACACACACACACACACACACACACACACACACACACACACACACACACACACACACACACACACACACACAAACACACACTCACACACACAATTATCATATATCAGAGTTTGCCACTCACTGTCTTCCAGACTGTCTTTACTCATGGAGACTTCTGAAGGACCTCTGCCACGTGTCCCTTTGCCTTTGCCGGGAGAGTTCTGGCAGATGTAAAGAAAAATGAATCAACAAAATATGTGACGCTCCACCACATAATGAGACGGAGTGCACCTGAGGTCAATTTTTAGTTATTGACATGTTGTTAATGTGCATAAAGTGGCTACATAATACAAAAAACAGATAAAATCGACAATTCTGACACACACATTATACACAAATGAAATGATAGACAGCAGGATTGACAAAATGAGAAACGGCAAGTTTTATTTAGTAAAGATTGTCCAGAATGATGCTTTGGATTCAAAACACATTTAAAAGCAAAAGGAATAAAAATAAAACCTTGATATTCATTATTAAATAGATAAACATATCATAGTTAATACAACACAAAATCACAAAACTGACAACTTGACCACCCACCTACCCATAAAGGCACCTAGCGCAAAATTGGTAATGTGCTAAGCGACTCATTTCGTGGGAGCGCCACATATCTACACCAAGCAAAAAAGTATGAACAGAAGGGGACGAAGAAAAAAGTAAAAAGGGAGAGAAAAGATGTGCAAAATTGAAGAAAGGGAAAAAGAAAGTATAACGTTAAAAAGAAAGGAGAAGATCAAAAGAAGTCAAGGAAAAGAACACGTACAAATTACATATCAAGTGGCCATGTTGTAAATTATATATATATATATATATATATATATATATTATATATATATATATATATATATATATATATATATATATATATATATATATATATATTATATTACCTTCACCTGTACTGTAGTCCCGTGGACCATAGGGGCACAACTGAAGATTCTGCAACCAGCCTCCTCCACTGGTTTTATATATATCACTCACTCACTCAGTCCCATGTCCCAAAGGACGTAGGGGGGACATGAGAGAAGACGCAACGGAGATCTTTTTCCATGCTTCACGATCCTGTGTGGCTAGTAGGAGGCGTTGCAGGGGTTGGGCAGTCCAGTCTTTGATGTTGTCAACCCATGATTTCTTTTGGCGGCCTCTTCTTCTCTTGCCCTCGACTGTTCCTTGCAAGATGGTTTTTGCTAGGGTGTTGTGTCTTGTGGTGTGACCAAACCACATCAGCTTTCTCCTCTTTATGGTGGAGAGCAAAGGCTCTTGGGGGCCCACACCTTTTTGATTTCTTCTTTCACATAGTTATTGGTCTTGTGTTCTTTGTATGATATTTTGAGGAGTCTCCTGTGGCACTTTTATAGATTAAGTACATTGGTTATTCATGAATATTATATAATGTAATGAATTTATATATATATATATATATATATATATATATTATATAATATATATATATATATATATATATATATATATATATATATATAAATAAAGCTAGATTTGGTTAAGTGGCTATGTACATTTCTTTCTCAAGTCATGTGTGTTGGCATTATATCAAACATTAACTTAAGTTTTATTTATGACAAATAAATTTATTTTATAATCTTCTCCCCTTTTATACTAAAACAACATTTTTGTAATTAATATCTTAGTTAAGAATATTTCATGAAAATACTGTTTGCTTGTTCCTTAAAAGTTTTAATCACAGTGTACAGAGAAAGAAAACTGCCCAGACCTCACAAACCCTTTCTTTTCTTTTGTTTGTTGATTTAAAAACAGAACTGGTTTCATTGTAACTGGCACATTCAATCTGTTGTTTTCTGTGAAACAAGAAAAGCATTCAAATTATGAACAGCAGCATCAACTTTTAACGCAAAATACACTAAAACTTTACCATGAATCAATCAAACCTAACTTGTTGGAATTTAAAAAGAAAACAAAAGCAAAAAAAATAATAACCCCCCCCCCAAAAAAAAACAACAACAACCCAACCTTATAATGTCTTCAACAAAACAACAGTATGACTTATGCCAACATCCGCAAAAGCAAACCTCTCTCCCTCCTTTGCCTTTGCCGCGATCTGGTTTGGTCTTTTTGGCCGGGGCATGTTTGGCCAGCTTTCCTCGTGGTGATCTGGAGGGGCTGTCCAGAGCGTGCACCTTTCCTGATGACTCTGCTGACACTGGCTTCTTGCTTTTCAAAAAGCTTTTTGACGCTGGTGCCGCTGAAACACAACGATTCATTTAAAAAATACTTCCAGTGACATGATTCAAGGCACTCTACATGTATACATACATATCCATAAACAAATGTTTAATGCATTGATACTAAAATATGTTCTAAATACTGTTAACGCATCCAGTAATAAGAGAAAATTCTAATTCTGTCACCTTTTTTTTTTATTATATTAATAAATTACTTTAGAAAGATGAAAATTAAGAAGCACTGAAAAAGCACTGAAAAAGCACTGCTATATAGCATATATATGAATAAAACAGACTAAAACAAAAGTTCAACTGTTTATAAAAGAAAATGGGGCATATCAAGAACAACAAAAAAGTACTTTCCAATAATCTTCTGATCACTGTCATAAAAAAAGTCAGGAATCAACTTCATCCAAATAGGGTTTTTTATGCTGGAATCAGGATGTAACTTTTATAATTATATATATAAATGTGTACATATAAAAATTTATATTACATATTGTTTATTGTATTCTTTTTGTCTGTTAAAAACAAACTTTCTGTCACAATTTTGGTTTGGAGAGGTACTCAGCTACATTTTCTGTCCTCCATGAGACATCAGTGACAGGACAAAGTTCAGCAAAGGGCAGTACTGAGGTGGAGACTCATGCCTGGTTGAAATGCACACAGAGCTCTTGGTACATAACAATGTTAACTTTTTATGACAAAAGTAACTTTCTATCATATAAGAAATCTTGTTCCTATCCGTAGAACAAAATCAGTATGAATAAAAAGTAGCTTTTTTTCCCCCTCTTCCTTCTTCTTCAGTCTTTGGTAAGACTTGAGTCAGTTGCTAGTTGCCTGCACTTGATAACTAGAAAAATCAATCAAAACAATAAATACTAGAACTGTAGAAGTAGTTTTAAATGTTTCAAACAAATCAAAAGAAGACCAGTAATGCTGCGATATGATCCAGTGGTCATCCCTAAACCTTAGTAAGTTAGTTAGACTTAATCACCCTGGAATACAATAAGGCTGGGCTGTGATGCAGGCATTGGGCGACTGTACTGACCTTTCTTCTTGTCATCCTCCTCCATCCACCACAGCCCCGGGTTCTTGGCCCTGGCTTTCCGTGGATTGCGCAGCAGTTCATTGATCTTCTCTGTGTCGTCCTCTGATGAAACTGACTGTTCAAAATCAACATCCCATTTTGTGCTGATTACAGATTCATCATTGTAGATAAGTCAATTTTATAAATTAAATACATTGGTGATTCATTTTTATACAATGTAATGAATGAATTATAATCCAAACTGTCATTGTATGAGATTTTTTTTATTATATAAAGGTAAACTACAGCACAGGAAAACAACAAATAGTGAAATAATCTGAATAAATTCTCTACAAACTGGGATGCTTCTTTTCATGCCCTGACTCCCATGTGATATACATCCATCGATGACTCTCTGAGTCTCTCTCTCTCTCTCCTCTCTCTCTCTCTCTCTCTCTCTCCTCTTCTCTCTCTCTCCTCTCTCTCCTCTCTCTCTCTCTCTTCTCTCTCTCTCTCTCTCTCTCTCTCTCTCTCTCTCCTCACACAGCCTGTTTTCTGTCTTCCATTCCCAAGCTCATCTCTTAAATTAAAACCAAAATTTTTTCAATTATACAAATCTTAGTTTATTTCTTATTATTTAAGTAAGAAATTCATGATGAATTGTTCATCTTACACCTAGATATTTCCCATTTATCATGTTTTAAACAAATGTATATGGGTCATTCTCAGAAACATGTGAGGCATGATAGTGACCTACTTTACACATCTGCTATTTGGCTGAATTAAATTTAAAATTGTGGTGAATGCTGTTTACTGGTTGTGTTTAAATTAAAAAAATAAAATTTAAATGTTTATATGACCATTTGTGTTTTTGCTTTTAAATATTGTGAATTTATTTCACCAAATTGCTCATTCCAACATGGCGGATTTGTGACATTTTGGTGCATACTTTATTCAGATTGTTCTTCTGACTTGAAAGACTGCTAATTTGAAACACAACTTGTATTAAAGTAATGCCCAGATGTTGTTTCAAGTTCCCTAGAAGAAAAATTGTACTTTCTTTGTCATGGACATTAAATAGAGGGCAGATTAAAAGCTTGTTGCGGTTGTGACGTTGGTTTCCCAAAGTAGGCCCAATTTTAACAATTTACTCACAAAGAACTATATGTTATCATCAACACATTATAGCCACAAGGGATGAATTAAACTGTTAACAGTATAAAGAAAACATTGTTTTTGATCAGCTGGAGCTCCTATCCTCGTAAATTGCTTGAAACCCCAGATGACCAACATGGTTTCCCTTTTTTCATGTCACAACCAAACGATGTAAATCTGTTGCAAAATCTGGCACATTCTTTCACTGACCGAGATTTTCAGGTAGGTACTTCATCTTGACCTTAAATATATCTGACACATACTTTTTCCCGCCAAAGGAGTATCGCGATGCTATAATTAGAGTTCCAGTCTTTGGTTTCTCCCAGCTTTTTCATGTCACAACCAAACGCAGCATTTGATCGATAATAATATTGATTGATATATCACTTTAAGTATATAAATCAATGTAGATAATGTTAACAGAATGCACTGTTTCTAATTTAAGATGGTGTTGTTTTTTTTCCATTTGTGTTTAAATTGCTACACTTGGGTGATTTGTGGTTTTGAAAGGTGTGGTTTCCATGTCACAACCAAACGGTTTCCATGTTACAGCCGTAACAAAAAACATCTAACTCTAAAATGACAAATTAGTATAAATAATGTTAATAGAATGCATTGTTTCTAATTTAAGATGGTGGGTTTTTTTTCAATTTGTGTTTAAATTGCTTCACTTCAGTGATTTGTGGGTTTTGAGGGGTGTGGTTTCCATGTCACAACCAAACGGTTTCCATGTCACAACCAAACGGTTTCCATGTCACAACCATAACAGATCACTCTAAAATGACAAATCAATGTAAATAATCATAATAATGTTAATAGAATGCATTGTTCCCAATTCAAGTAGGTTGTTTTTTGGATTTAATTTGTGTTTTCATTGCTACAATTTCAGGTTTTGTGCTTTTCAAGGGTGGGTTTCCATGTCACAACCAAACGGTTTCCATGTCACAACCGAAACATATTACTTCTATAAGGCATTAATATTAAACAGCTTCCATTCTTATGTAAAGAAAACTGTTTAGTTTTAATGGATATCATTCTGTGGTTTAAGTTCAGGATAATCTGGGGGATGCTTGCTGTGGTCATTTGTACAAAAACCAAACTTTAAATCTGGGTATACAAAATGTCTTAGAGTGTCATTACAAAAAAGCAAAAACATATGCTTTGTCGATGATTGTCATACTTCCAATTGATAGTTTTGTTTTATAGATAAAAACAAAAGCATTTGTGAGTGTTTTTTGTTTGATATTTTGTGTAAAAAGATGTTTTAATGCTACTTTTGGTTTCCATGTCACAACCGCAACACAGCTAAAAATAGAACCTTTATGCCTCAATTACAAAAAAAACAATTAATGATTCATAATTTTTTCAACAGATTGCACTTTGCAACAGAGTACTCTAATATATGACAAGAAGGCAAAAACTTCAAAGGACATTTATTTTTCAAGGTCTATGTCACAAAAACCTCACATGTTTCTGAGAATAACCCATATATATTCTCAAAACATGCTTTAATATGCACTCATCAGATATAGGACATAAAGTTCTGGGAGGGTAAGACATCTCTGGGAAAATTATGTAGTTCTTACATGCACTAGTATGTGTACATCTTTCTCAATACATGCAAGACTTGGAAACTCACAATGGATTTAAAAAGAACTCAAGCCATGGATGTAAACAAGTATTGATGATATATCACTAGCTACTAAACATGACATTTCTGACTGACATGTAATCAATAATAAATAAGTGCACCAAACCAAAAACATCAAATGGTACACTGGTCCTGTATTGATCAGTGCACGTAAAAATAAGTAAATTTACATTAAATGTATATGATATGGTACTGTTACAAATCCAATGGCCTTTTAAAACTGGCTTAAGCCCATTCTTCAATAAACTGTTGTGGTGAAGCAGATGGAGAGAGAAAATAAAAATAGTGGATCGACTGCATGCAAAGGTGAACACATTTATAAAATTTATAAACTAATAGTAATACACAAAACTTCAAAAGACCCAGGCTATAACTTATATAAGTATAAGATGATAACACAGTCTACATCTTATAAACATATAATGGACCTGGATAAACAGCTCTTTACTGACTTCTGTGTGGTATCCCAATGACTCCCTACAGAGTTAAGGTAAGAGAAGATGAATAAAAAAAAAAAAAAATAAATAACAGAAATGAAATTTTAAGTATTTATTTCATTGACTTGAATTTCACTATCAGTATGCAACACTAATTATATACATGACTCAGTGACAATCTCCAGAAGTTCTAGGAAAGCACATCTAAAGTATTGTTGTTCAGTTGATGGAAACTTGACTTATAACCAGATCTGAATTTTTATAATTTTCTATGTACAGTTTGCTTTAAAATCTTTGTGTGTGTGTGCGAGCGCGCATGCGTGTGTACTGTGTGCATGCGTGTGTGTGCGAGCGCGCATGCGTGTGTACTGTGTGCATGCGTGCGTGTGCATGTGTGTGTGACTCTTGTGTGTGTGTGTGTTTGTGTGTGTGTGTGTGTTGTGTGTGTGTGTGTGTGTGTGTGTGTGTGTGTGTGTGTGTGTGTGTGTGTGTGTGTGTGTGTGTGTGTGTGTGTGGTTGTGTGTGTGTGAGTGAGTGAGTAAGTGAGTTTGTATGTGTGGACATGCATGTATACATGTCTACACGTGCACAGGAGTATTTAAACTGAAGTCTGTGACCAGTGTGAGTGTGAAACAGTTTATTACTAACGCATCGTTATTGCGAAAATACTTAAATTATAGTCAGACTAACATACTTGATACTACGGGTATGATGATATAGCTGGTTTGCTACATGAAGAATGCGCTTTTCAAAGCAATGGCAGAAAGGGATCGGGAAATGATATGGGTGGAATAGGATGCTTACCGTCTTTAAGAAGGCATCAAAAGTTGCATCCATATCCTCCTTCGACAGCCTGCGGGCCATGGTCGATTTTGTTGATCTGTTTTCTATACTACACAACTGATAGATTATTTTGGCTGCAATAACTTCCCAGAACGCCTCACAAGGCTATAACAACATCTTATCCCTGTCAAAACAGTTTTTACACATGTGATACATGTTTGAAATCTATTTTGTGCTTGATCGCTGACAATCACGATGTAATTTGTTTCAGTCGCCGGGTGGCAACTTAGCTCCGATTCCAGTACTTGACTACCGACCCGATTCGCCCACTTTCTTTTGTGATTTCAAACAAAACTGAATTTTACCATATGTGCTAATTAAAGGAACTTTCTAATGTTGGATGGGCTCCACAACTTTGCTTCAAACGTCCAAATCAACCAAATATTTTCCCTCTAAGACTCGTCACAACACGTTTGTCTACTTTCGTTGCTGTTGTTTGACAGCGGTAACTTGGTACTTATCCCCCTTTAATGATATTTTACCGCAAATTTCCGTAACACATATTTCGTCGACACGAGTCGTCCAGTGGGCTAAATCCTAAAGTAAAATATTACAACTTTTTCTCTCTTTAAAGTTTATCATATTCTTTTGTCTTTGAAAAAAAATCTTTTGTCTAAGAGCAGCTTTGAATGGATACAGATTGATGGGGTGAAGTAAAGCTTTTTCCTTTTTTTTCTTCTTTTTTTTTTTCATTCGAGCACAATGTCCATCAAACTACATTTTACTGTTTTTCCTCTTTTAAAAAAAAAAAAAATCAAAATGTTATTGTTTGCTATTTAAGTTTCAAACTAAATCTAACTGCATAAGTAAAAATAGCTGAAAATATTTAGGCATATTCATTGTCTAATTTTTGCGCTTTTTTTGTTTTTAATCAATATCCTCCCTATTTTGGGTGAGCGTGTTTAATGTTATACACATTTTCTGTTTTATATCTGCTATTCGTGACTGTGTGGTCGGCAGTTTAAAACCTTTCTGTTGAATTTACATCCAAGAGGATCCAGGATCCAGAGGAGGGATATAGGGAAGGGGAGGAAGGGGTGAAGATGAGGAGGAGGATATGAGAGGGAGGGGGGTAGTTAGGGGGGGGGGGGGGGGGGGGGGGGGGGGGGGGGGAGATAGGTGGAAGGGGGGGGGATAGGGGAGGGTGAAATATGTAGGGAAGGAGGGGGAGGAGGGGAAGATGTAGTCAGTAATAAGTAGTTATCCAAGTATAAAAATTGCCCATTTCCAGGAGTCTTGCATAACTTTACTGTTTTCCATAACTCCAAGAGGGGCACAGATTCATTGTTTCTTCACGCTAAAATTGTTTACTATGCTAGTAAGTATATGTAAGCAAACTGGCTTGCTGTCACTCTTCATGTCAGCTGTGCTAAAAATCCAGTATTTAAACCAAAAATGCAAGGATATAACAGGGACATAAAATCCCCCCGGACACCTACTACTGACTTGTGGGTGCTATTTATACTGTGATGGGTGTGTGCTCATGTTCAGGACCTGTGTTGTGCTACATTATATCTTTGATATCATTTTTTACATGGTTGTAGTTTTTATACATGGCTTGTAACCCACTGGAATTTCTCTGTTTTAGAGATAATAAAGTATTTTGAAATTGAATTTGAATGGAATACTAACCAATCTGTCAAAATAGCAAGCATTTAAAAAGAACTCGTAATAAGGACAATAAACTTATGTATTTTTACGACAAAAATGAGAGAGAGACAGAGAGAAACCGAGAGACAGAGACAAACAGACAGACAGAGACAGAGGTGGAGGAAGGAGGGTAGACAGACAGATAAACGGTTCAGTCAGATCCACAAGGAATCCCCCAGCCCACCCCCACCCCTAACAAATACCCCCCAAACCCCAAAGCAAAGCAAAAAAACAAAAATCAAAAACAAAAAAAACAGCAACAAACATAAGCCTATCTTAGCCTCCGAGGGAAAAAAAACCCATGCTCTGGTAGAAAAAAACACACCTGTCTCTTTCCTTTCCCAACAACAAAAACCTCCACCACCACCATCACCACCAACAAACAGCCGACACGTGAGGGTTGTTCAGGTAAGCTGTACAGCTGTACATTACAGAACGTGGTCTGTTAAAATCAGCCCATTCCAGTGATCAAATGAATGATAAATAAGGCGTGGGAGGGGAGAACTTGGCAGAAACCTCTTGACATTACTCAGCTTACAGCCATTCTCTAAACCCTGGAGTGCTGCTAGATGGATAGGAGGAAGACGGACCTGGATGTGGTGTAGCCTATGTGATGGTCATTAGCAGGTGTCCTGCTTTCGAGAAACAAAAAAGCGTGCATGAGAAACAAAACATAAGTAGCATACAAAACAGCAGGCTCAAAGCCTGTCTGTCTGTGTGTCTGTCTGTCTGTGTGTCTGTGTGTCTGTCTGTCTCTGTCTGTCTGCCTGTCTGTCTTATTCATTATCCCCCCCCCCCCCCCAAATAATTTGCCTTGCCTTGCCTTACTTTGCCTTGCCTTGCCTTGCCTTGTCACAACACACACACACACACACA
>CM060333.1:45815711-45820711 GCA_030674155.1 Stramonita haemastoma | reverse complement strand
CTTCTTCTTCTTCTTCTTCTTCTTCTTCTTCTTCTTCTTCTTCTTCTTCTTCTTCTTCTTTGCATTCTTTGCATTCTTTGCTCTTCTTCTCTTCTTCTTCTTTGCATTCTTCTTCTTTGCTTCTTCTTCTTCTTCTTCTTCTTCTTCTTCTTCTTCTTCTTCTTCTTCTTCTTCTTCTTCTTCTTCTTCTTCTTCTTCTTCTTCTTCTTCTTCGCAATCTTCGCAATCTTCGCATTCTCCTTCCTCGTTTTCTTCTCCTGCCTTCCTTGGCCCTAGGGTAAAAGGTAAAGGTGTCCCATAACCTGTGTGATCGCTGGGGAGCGAGGCATCAGAGACCTCAGCTTCTCTAGGGGCCAGCGCATTGAGAGCGGCGCCTATCTCCTCTCCCTCGCTGCTTTACCATCCCTGACCCTAAAAAGGGCAGGTACCCATTTACAGCTGGGTGAACTGGGGGACTATACTGAAGCCAAGGCGCACAAACGGTCACCCATCCACTTGGTAACCACGCTCGATGCTGCTTAACATTGGCTGGGTGGAAGCCAGTGCTCTGACCACTGAGCTATCCCTGGCCATACTGAATGTTTAGTCAGGACTAGATGCAGCTGATGGTGAAGTTCACAATCTGCTGCAGCTACTCCACTGGAGTTTCCTGGAGCTCTACTGGGCTGGGGCGCGTCTGGTGTCTCAAGAGGTACCATTTACAGTTGGTGTCTCAGAGTATTGAAGGCATGGTTTTCTTTCTCTTTGTTCTGTTTTAACTTTGCGTTAGGTTGCTTTGTCTTGTTTGTTTTGTTTTGTGTTTTGATTTGATTTGGGTTTACTTTGCTTTTTTTTTTTTAAATTAAAAGCATCAACATCAGTGATAGATAAAGGAGAAGAGCAAAAAAATGTATGCTCACTTTTCAGACACATACCAAAGATACATACTGTATTAGGTAAGCAGTTAAAGTTTGAGTATTTGTACTGGTATTTCTTTTTTTTCAGGGGAGAGGGGAGCTGGAGAGTGGGACCCCCCCCCCCCCCCCCCCCTTCTTTTACCCCATTCTTAGCATCATTCAGGTCACACGAGCCCTTCTGCTGTAGCCTACTCTGACATTGTTGCCATTACCAGGATGGGGAGGGAGGTAAGCTTCTGTTCCCAGTGTGGCTGCTGTGAAAGGCGACCTAGTTTACCTGAGCGGTGTTTGAACAGGTGAAAGCTGTCGGCCCGGTAAACAGTTATTTCCCCGTCCTCTGTAGTCAGTTGTCTGGGGGGCAGGTTGAACGACGGAGGAGTGAAGTATCTGTGCCAGCTACACTGATGACTGATTGGGGGATGGACCTGTGCAGAGAGGGAGAGAGAGAGAGAGAGAGAGAGAGAGAGAGAGAGAGAGAGAGAAGAGAGAGAGAGAGAGAGAGAGAGAGAGAGGTTGGAGGGAGGGAGGGAGACAGACAGACAGACAGGCAGGGCAGGCAGGAGGGAGACGAGAAGGAGAGAGAAGAGAGAGAGAGGAGAGAGAGAGAGAGAGGAGAGGAGGAGAGGGAGAGAGAGAGAGAGGAGAGAGAGAAGAAGACAGAAGAAGACAGCAGAGACAGACAGACAGACAGAGACAGAGGAGAGCAGAGCAGCAGAGCAGGAGAGAGAGAGAGAGAGAGAAGAGACGAGACAGAGAGAGACGAGCAGAGAGACAGAACAGAAGACAGACAGGACAGACAGACAGACAGGCAGCAGGAAGAGCAGAAGGAAGAAGAGGACATGAAGACAGGAGAGAGGAGAGGAGAGAGGAGAGAGGAGAAGAGAGAGACGAGACAGCAGAGCAGACAGACAGACGAGACAGTAGCAGGAGGAGGAGAGAGGCAGAGAGGAGAGAGAGAGGAGAGAGAGACGGCAGAGAGAGAGAGAGAGAGAGAGAGAGAGAGAGGAGAGAGAGAGAGATGGAAGAGAGAGAGAGAGAGAGAGAGAGAGAGAGTAAGCTAATTACATTTTAACTTTCCTAGGAAATTGTTGAATTCAAGTTATCACAAACTAATTCTGCCACTGCTCTTTCTTTTCGAATATTTCACGGGGGGGTACTTTTTTTTCCAAGTGGGGGGGGGGGGGGGGGGGGGGGGAGGTGTTGTCCATAAGACTTGACATCACCTTTTCCTTGTGCATTTACTTGAACAGAATTTCCCCCAAGGGTTCCCGAAGATAAGCACACCTTGAACCTTATTTTTTTCTGTTTTCACCTGGGCTCATTTAAAAACCTTTGAAAGGAATATCTATTTTTTTTATCTATCTAACCCTTAGTCTGGCGACCGTGGGAGGGGGGGGGGGGGGAAAGGGGGGTACCCCTGGGACAACCAGTTCCCTCCATTCCTCTTTTTGTTCTGCCTTTCTCAGGGTTTTGGGATTAAATATTATAGTCCGTGCTTTTCCGGGAATCATCTAATGCTTATGATCATTTGGACTTCTGCTTGTTTTTTTTTTGTTGTGGTCTATTTGTTGTTGTTGTTTGTTGTTGTTGTTGTTGTTGTTGTTGTTGTTGCGTGTTCCCTTGCTTAACACCCTGGGGGTCATTCAGAATATGCACTCTTATGTCCGTCAGGAGAATCACGGTTTGTTTGTTTATTTTTGTTTTATTCTTTTATTTCGAGGAGAATGAAATAAACACCGATTTGCTTTTTTGCATCTAATCCTTGTATGTATGCAGTTTTGTAAATGTTGTCATCCGTCCCCACAGACACACAATGGCCTACTCACGAAAAGCGGAACAGGTTTTAAGGTGCGTGCAAGATGTTCTGCGCGCGTTCCCACACGGGACATTGAGTTATAGCCTCATCCGAAGGACTTTTGGGGAAAGTGGAGTGGGCACAGATGTTAACTCCAGGGGAAAAATCCTCTCGAAGGAGAGAGACAATGAGTGTTCATCCTACACACTGGATGAGAAGTTTTTGTGGATGAGTGTTAACAAGTACCTCACCCTCATGGGCAGCCGTACTCCGGCTAGAGAGAATTATTTGCACTTGAATTCTGCATTGCGTCAATTTTCTAAGTTGTATATTGGCGTAGTTTATACTAACATACTTTGAAAAGGGTTTTGATAAAGCGATCTCTCTTTGGGTGAAACGTTGGGGAGGGTTTTTTGTTTTGTTTTGGTTTTTTGCTGCCTCCTCTTTTGCAACGTCCCGGTCCTGCTGTTCCCACGCCGCTCATTCCAATCTCCCCGCCACAGCCATACCTTGTACCCAGATTCGTGATGTCTCATCCTCAGGGTTGGGAGTCCACATGGAGCCCATCAATATTAGGCCGTTGTGGGACCACCAGCTAGAGGGAGGGGGGAGGGGGTTCTTTGTTTCTTTCTTTGTTTGAAAGATATGCCTCTGTTCGTCTGTCGCTAGGATGTGTGACATGCTTTTGGGAGAGTATCTTGTTTAATGTTTATCCCATTCCTTGGATAGATCTCCTAGGTTCACCAATGCTAAGATATTGCGCAGGCAGTCGTTTTTTTTATATTCACCATTAAGGTGGGCGCATTCCGACTTCGACGATATCTCGTTTAATTGAATTTCAAGGTTTGTTGTATACATGTGCATCCATTTAAATTTTATAAACTGTAAGTGTGTGTGTGTGTGTGTGTGTGTGTGTGTGTGTGTGTGTGTGTGTGTGTGTGTGTGTGGTGTGTGTGTGTGTGTGTGTGTGTGTTGGCTGATATTAAACGCAATGGAAGACTTAAAAGATCACAGACAGATAGAAAGAGAAAAGCTTATCATGAGAAACTAGAAAACACACACACATACACACACACACACACACACATGCACGCACGCACGCACGCACGCACGCACACAGTTTTCCTGCGACGCAGTACACACAAACACACACACACATACACACACACACACACACACACACACACACACACACACACACACACACACACACACACACACACACACACACACACACAACACACACACACACACACACACACACACACCACACCAGAGTTTACCAGCCACGTAGTATCAGCTTTCCCTCAGAACTGATGACAGACAAAACACAGAATCCACTTTAGGAAAAAGTTCACCACCAGGCAAAAGGTCAAAGACCTCGTGGTGTTATTAGTCCTGCCAGCTAGGAAAACAACAACAAAAGCAGCAGCTGCAGCAGCAGCAGCAACAACAACAACAACAAGAACAGCAGTAACAATAACAACAACAGCAATTACAACAGCAATAACAACAGCGGCAGGAACAAGAACAGCAGCAGCAACAACAAAAACAACAACAATAACAACAACAGCAACAACAACAACAAGAAGTGGGTTTCAAAAAGGATCTCACAAAACAAAACAAAAATTGAATTTTAAAAAAAAGAAAAAAAAAGACAAGACAAGAAAAGAAAAAAGAAACCGCCAAACTCCAACTTAACCCATTCAGTGCCAGAAACGTTTTTTAACTTCACCTTCTCTCGTAACCAGGCAGCTCCTTGCCCCCAACAACGTATCTGGAAAGAAGAGGGGGAGGGAATGAGTTAATGACGTTACTGCGCCATACTGAAAGCTACACTCTGCTTGATATGTATGAAGGTGGCCAGCTCATTCTCAAGCCCTCATGAAAAGATGTAGTACTTTTATTTGCTATACTATTATCTTTGGTTCTGTGTCAAGAAAATAAGTACATTATCAGGACATTCTACTAGACCGAGTTGTCTGATCTACTTTTATTATCATACTTTGTCCCCCCAAAAAAAATTAAAAAAGGCTCAGGTCATACTGAAAATTTGGCTCAGGCCAAAAGCTGTGTCAGTTATTGATGTCAGCTAATTGCCAAGGCCTACATTAAAACGTGGTTATGTTGTAAAATGTTGTGTTGAGATTGCCTTCAGCCATGACCAGCTCTTACCACAGTAACCTGCACTCTCCTTTAAAGGAGAAAAGAATCCTCTGAAGTGGGAGTATGGCCGCCTATACTTGAAAAACAGTCCTACAAAGCAAACAACAACATAATGAAAATTTGTCTTAATTATATTTAGTTCT
>CM060333.1:45813880-45815611 GCA_030674155.1 Stramonita haemastoma | reverse complement strand
TCTCTCTCTCTTCTCTCTCTCTCTTCTCTCCCTCTCCCTCTCTCTCTCTCTCTCTCTCTCTCTCTCTCTCTCTCTCTCTCTCTAAAATAAAAAAGAACCGTGGCAGACCCGATCCTATATGTACTTTCTCACGACATTCACCACCGCTGGCTTGTTAAGTGGACAAATTTACCCGGGGGTCATTTTGAGTTGACAGCCTGGAGTCTAACGGAACTGAAATTATTAGCATGCATACGTTACTGGACAGTCCCTTCACGTGGTACCCTTACAGTCTGTCTGTTGTCAGATGGCAAGAGACTGGGTGAGAAAAGAAAAAAAAATTCAGAGTGTAAAATATAATATATATTTATATAGAAAGTTAAAGAGAGAATGAAAGCTACAGTGTGGCAGAGAGACGGGGACTTTGATGGAGAGAGAGAGAGAGAGAGAGAGAGAGAGAGAGGAGAGAGAGAGGAGAGAGAGGAGGAGAGAGAGAGAGAGAGGAGAGAGAGAGAGAGGAGAGAGAGAGAGATGAGAGAGAGAGGAGAGGAGAGAGAGAGAGAGAGAGAGAGAGAGAGGGGTGGGGGGCAAGGCACAAGGCAAGGCAAATTCTTTTATTCGAGAATAATAAATAAGCACTCGTGTGCTTTTTTACATCCAGTCCCCACCCTTATCGGGGATAACATCAAGATAAAAAAACAACATACCAAGTAGCAAGAGAGACAGGCAGACAGACAGACAGACAGACAGAGAGAGAGAGAGGGGGGGGGGGGGGGAGAGAAACTATAAATTTATTCATAAAAAGACCATTGACGAAGGGGGTTGCTGAACTACTTAGTACTGTAGTGCATTAAAACAACAATAACAACAAAGACAAAAGCAACATAGCTAATTTTTTGGTTGGTTGGTTGGTTGGTGTATTTGTTTTGTTGTTGTTGTTTTGGGGGGGTGCTGCTGTTTTGTTTATTGGGGGAATTTTTTGTTCTTGTTTATTCATTTCTTTGGGGTTTTGCTTGTTTCTTTTTTATTTTTTGTTTGCTTTTTCAAAAAACAAACAAACAGGACATGGCTAGCTATGGCTTAAACGCCACATACAATATGTGTTTTTTATGACACACAAAAAATACCCAACGTCAACGCAAAATCGACTAGATGATTGTTACTACAAGTGCTCCATTGATTTCAGATCGTTTTCACTCGAATTAACAAATCATCCCCCACCCCCACCCCCACCCTCTATACGTATGATCAAAAAGTTGTCACCAGGGTTGGGAGGGTTTACACTGCTGGATTTAGCCTTTGCGTGAGTCGTGCCAAGCAAGAACAATAACAGAGTGCGGATAATTGCTAAAGCCCTTATCAGTTTCCCTCTACCCCGGTGTCCACCCCAGCGTTGGCTAATCCCCAAGCCCAGGACGAACGAGGCTTTAAACAGCCACCACCCGGGGGGTTAAGGCAGATGACTATTATCCCAGAGCGGGCCAGTGTCCGATAACCACAGCATGCAATTAATCGCCTCCACAAACGTGACTTTGCAGACCGTTTACGAAATTGTCCTTTGATTTTTTTGTTTGTTTTGTTTTTGTTTCTTGATAGTAAAGAGAACAGGTGTCGTGCAATCGATGTTAAAGTGGTTATATGTAAAGAAAACTGTGTACTCAGTCAATGTCGAAAACTTATCGGGTTTCTGACTGCAGTGCAGCCAGTGCAGTTCATGAAAGAAATTTGCGTCTTCCAGACCTTAATCCATTG
>CM060333.1:45803880-45808880 GCA_030674155.1 Stramonita haemastoma | reverse complement strand
ATACATACATACATACATACATACATACATACATACATACATACATACATACATACATACATACATACATACATACATACTTTCCGACAGACCACACATTGTATTTCGATGTTAACGTGTGGGTACGTGTGTTTCGGTGCGTAAGTGTGTGCATGTCTGCGTGTCAGTGTGGGTGTGTGGGCGCATGTGTGCGTGTTTGTATACAACTGTTTGTGCGTAAGTTCGTAAGATTCTATGCCCGTACTCAGAATGTTGATGTAGATTAGTTGTTATTAAGCAAACAAACAAACAAACAAAAACCTGACAGGCCCAAAGTCAGTCAAGTGTAGAATATCCACAGCAGATATTATTTGACACTGTCGTGAGATGGTTGTTTGTTTTGTTGTTGTTGTTGTTGTTGTTTTCCTCAGCTAGACCTCCTAGGTTCACCCATGGTGAGATTTTGCGTACGCGACCGTTTTTGCATGTCATGAAGGTAGCCGCATTCCGACCTCGGGGATGTATTCTGAATATGTTCATGTTCCGTGACCCGCTGAACGCTGACATAAATAACAGGATCTTTAACATATATATTTCATCTTCTCCATGCTTATATACACAAAGTTGACCTATGAGATTGGGGAAAAAAACACCCTTAATTCCCCAGACGCTGCCATGCCGAGATTTGAATCCACGACTCCAGGGGTCGATGATATTGAGGTCGAACCGTGTTAACCACTCGGCCATAGTGCCTGTCCTAAGATGCCTGATTCAATGATTGAATTTCATTTTAATGCTAGCCACAGAGGAGGGGGTAAGTCCAACTAATTCTTTACTTTGTCTGTCCCCTGTGCAGCTCTCTTGCTCATACTGCTGGCGACTGCTGGAATGACCAACATCATTGTCGGTCAGTCAGTCTGTCTGTCTGTCTGTATGTCCGTCTGTCTGTCTTTCTGTCTTTTCGTCCGTCCGCCTGCCTGTCTGTGTTCTCTCTGCTTCTATTTTTCTTTCTCTCTTTCTATGTAATTATCTGTCTATCTGTCTGTTCTCTCTCTCTCTCTCTCTCTCTCTCTCTCTCTCTCTCTCTCTCTCTCTCTCTCTCTCTCTCTCTCTCTCTCTCTCTCTCTCTCTCTCTCTCTCTCTCTCTCTCTCTCTCTCTCTCTCGCCTTGTATTGTATTGTATTGTATTGTATTGTATTGTATTGTATTGTATTGTATTGTATTGTATTGTATTGTATTGTATTGTATTGTATTGTGTTGTATTGTTTTGTTTTGTTTTGTTTTGTTTTGTGTATTGGCGACCAGGCAGTGAAATAATTGTTAACACTGGGGTGGGCACAGGATGTTAATTCTGCAATGTTATTTGCCCACCCGAATTTTTCTTATGCTTTATTTTTGTACAGTGAAGCGCTTTTTATGCTTTTTTGTAACATGGGAGTGATAGAATAAAGCGGAATGGCTGGCGTCCTCAGCACTGCCTGGTGTTATTGGCTTAAGGAATTAAATGATTAAGGCTTTTACCATTTAGTGGCATGTGTGTTTTTTGTTCTTGTTTTTTTTTTAGATTTATGGTGTTGGATATGTGAAGGGATCAGATCGTGTTGATGTTGAACTTGAGGTGAATGTCAGTGGAATTACGGAAATTGAACAGGGGAGGCAGTCCTAATTTGGCCTCCATGGTCGGTAGGGCTTTAAACAACATAAAATGAGAAAACCACTGGTATATCAATACAGTAGGCCTATATTTCAAATACATACAAAAATAAGATAAAGAGAATGCACATACACAGTCCATTCAAGTGACAGAGTGCAGAAAACTAAACTAAAATACCGATTTTTAAGGTAAGGAAGAAGGGGGGAACAAGGCAGACAAAAATCATGTTAAAAGGACTGAAGCTGAACTGTTTAACACTGCTTGTAACAAAGCCCCAGCCTCTATACAGACAGTTGTCTTGCACTCCAGACACAAATAGGCTTTTATCTGCATAGTAATAGTGATTTAGCCATGATGTAGGCTATAAACCCGCACCGCTAGATGGCAAATACCTTAATTATTTCCTTCCTTAAGGCCAATAAAAATCAGACCCTGTTATATTGAAGACGACAGCCATTCCTCTCTAAACTTTTTTGTTCTTCTGTCCTTCTTACAATTAAGACTATAGAATGCACAATATTGACATTGTTTGACATACGTTGATGTCTTCAAGAATTGAAGTTATCTAATTTTTATCTAGATTGACTTAAAATCCATTCCAAAAAACATTCAGTCAGCTTCATAGTTGGCAGTAGTTAAAAAAAATATGTACTCTTACAATTTACAGACTATTTAGGATAACTTTTATATTTTTTTCTATGACTACACAAAATAACCTCTACACAGGAGTTCTGAACGTTTACGGATGCGGCAACGCAATGATCATCCCAGTTCTGCTGATACTGAACGGGTTCCTGTGGTTATTACCTCCCCTACTGGTGGCGCTTCTCAACTGCCTAGACCGTCGCTATGGAGACGACCTGAACTGTCTGCATGGCTGTCTGGAAAAACTGTTTTTCTTTTCTGCTGTCTTCCTGGTTGCTGGTGAGTAGGCCTATCAGATCCTGTCACTGCAGGGTTATAGTGATCTTCTATCAATTTGCCATGTCTTTCTTTTTATTTGGGCGTTTTTTTTTGTTTTTGTTTATTGTTTTGTTTGTGGGGGGTGATGACTTTTGTTTTGTTTGGTTTGGTTTGGTTTGGTCTGGTAGGGGAGGGTTCTCTCTTTCCTTTTTTCCCTGTCTCATCACCTGTGATGACTTGTCCTTCAGTGACCACACCGCTCACTTCAACCTTATGTCCCAACAGTACCCATGGTCATTATGTCGTATCCTCAGGGCCACAAGTCCATGGTGAGATTATCAATGTTCAGTCTCTGTAAGGCCACCAGTCAGAGGGGCCCTGCACTGCTGCTAGGTCACTTCCATCGTGTTCATTGGTGCCTGTTTTGAGCCCACAGACACACAGGGCACAACCTCTTCACACACACCCCTCCCCTACTGAAACAATATCAGTTTAGTTGCAGGGCCTGATTAAGTGAAACACCTACCCGGGGTGGTGACCACTACAACATCCCTATTCCCCATAAACCTCTGAGCCCAGGCTTTGACACCAACTCACTTCAAGTGTGGGGTACATGGAAAACCGAAACTGAGGTCACCACGAGACCAGAGCTGTTAGAGCCACTGAATCAGAGACATCTTTTTATATATATATATATTGCCTAACGGCCGGTGGTGCTGAAAATGATGCAATGAGAATGCTGTGGAAATACATCACCTTTGCGACTACTTAACAGGAATATACTCTATGCATCCTCTTATAATAAGTATCTCCTGGTGTAAACCAGGCCTGAGAAATTAATACAGACACCTTGCAGTGTTGGTCAAGTAACTGGAACAACGCCCTCAAAATCGCACCTATAATGTGGAAGATGCTCAACTATAATTATCTAGTCCAGTCTTCCTAATGAGCTATAACTAACTTACTCTGAGTAGGAGCTGGCCACAGTCTACAAAAAAATCTATAACACTTAGGGGATTCAAACATGTAACCTTCTAACCAGGCATCTATTACGTTGTCAACTATGTAACGGCAGGGTGGCCTTTCCATCTTTGCAGCATAATATTATTGCAAATTTGACCTGTAAAAACTTGCTGCATACCTGACAGCAGCATCACTGAGTATTTTTTAATCCTACCATTTGCATATAACTGTCCAAACCGTTCATCACAAAGGCACTACACGACAACTGCGAAAAAATTTTTTAAAATGTTGATGTCTTTACTGCTGGGTTCTCTTGAGCAGCTGAATAACATTAGTCTAGAACCAAGACCAGGTAACAGAGGGACTGTCTCCAAAAGTCTAGAACTGTCTGTCACTCATCAAGTTTTCAGTCTCATTCTGAAAGTGAACAGAGCACCACCCCAAACTGAGGTCAGGAACATGGAAGTGTTATTTTTATTTGCTGGATGGGTGACACCTGGACAGAGAAGAGGGCACTGGGGTAGTTCTGTATGCCTGCGGCATAGATGATATGAACGTGCTCAACATGTATCCAGTCAGAGTTCTCATTACGTAAACAAGTCTCTGTGTTTCTTATGTTCGATTATTGGGTTGGTTTGGTTTTATTGTAGAAGTGTCCCAGAGGATTTTTCCATCTAGGAACTGTACCATCAACCAGGAAGCTGGTTGCAAAACCTTCTATGGTATCCCCTAGGTCTACAGGACTACGGGATAGGTGAAGGTGAACCATCAACCAACCGTCACCACTTCTGTTTCTTATTGACTCCTAGTATCTGTATAGTAAGGTATGGAGTAATGTGATATACCCAGGGCTGGTTTGATGGAAGGCAGTCACAGCTGACTATCTGCAGTTGTCCCAGCTGAAAAGCGTTGTCTGTTGAAATCGTGTTCAATGAGCTACTCTGACTGCAGTTAATCAACCCTATGGTTATTACACAATCCCAGTGATATCCTTCCCCAAATACTGTGTTCTTGACTGATGACAACATGATTACCCATAAATAACGAGAAATGATGAATAAAAAAGCCTAAAGGAACGACACAGATACGTGTTCTGTGACTGGCCTCTGTTGCAGGCACGATCTACATCCTGGTGACGGTGACGCAGGTCAAGAGTTTGGAGTTTTTGTGTGCACGTTCCTGGCTGCCTCCTTACGTCCTGTGTGTCCTGGTCGCTGATTGGCTGTGCTTCCTGGCCTTCGTCTGTCTGTTCTGCACCCACCCTCTGCCCAAAGACCAGTCCTCCTCCAACTTCAAACATCTGAAAAACCTCCCTCCCTTAGCTGCTCCCTGGAATCGGCATCGTGCTTTACAGAAATACTGACACATGTATGGGGAACTTTCATTTCTTTGCTGCTAGATTTGGTGGTGCAGTTTGACAGTGTTTTCCTCCTGGTACAATTCCACCTAGGAAATATCTAGATCTGCTGTGTATTTAAAGTTTTTACGAAAGCACAATACT
>CM060333.1:45789961-45794961 GCA_030674155.1 Stramonita haemastoma | reverse complement strand
GACATGTTATTAATTGGCAATGAAATGGCTATACAATACAAAAAACAGACTGAAAATCAAACAATTTTATCAAAAGTTATTACAAATTGAACTGATAGACTGCAGGAAATGACAAAATGACAAACTGACAAGTTTAGCATCCTAAAGGCGGTCAGAATGAGGGCTTTGCTATTTTCAAAGCATGTTTAAAGACAAAAGGAAACAAAATTATGCCTTGATATTTCACTACAAAGCAGAATAAGTGCTATAGTTTTAGAATCAATAAAAACCTCACCCCCACCTGCCTTTAATGGCTCCTAGCAGAAAAGTGGATTATGTGCTAAGCGACTCATTTCCTGGTGGAGCGTCACATATATATATATATATATTATATATATTATAATATATATTATATATATATATATATAGATATATATATATAGATATATATAGATATATACAGATATATATAGATATATATGTGTGTGTGTGTGTGTGTGTGATCCAACAACTGTCAATCATTAAAACAAAAGGGAATTCACCCCCTATCTGATTATTATTATAGCCTAACATTTATTCTTTTATTTTGAGAATAAGGGAATAAGCACTCATGTGCTTTTTTTTTTACAGCCTGTCCCTATGTGTATACAGTTTTGTAAGTTTTGTCATCCATTCCCACTGGCACACAATTGCCTACTCTTCAGAAAAGCATAACAGGAACATGTGTGCAAGATGTTCTGCATGCGTTCGCACACAGGACCTCAGTCTATAGTTCCATTGGAAGAACTTTTGGGGGGAGTAGAGTGGGCAATGATGTCAACTCCTGGGGAAAATTTCCCTTTGAACAGAATTTGAACCAGGGTCAACAGATCACAAGCACAATGCACAATGTTCTAACCAACAGGCTATCTTGTCCCTTGTTTGTGATTTTACTTGGGTGAGTTTGCGGCTGGCTGAGGTGATGCTGACTTGTGGGTGCTCTTTGTGTTGTGATGGGTGCGTGCCAATATTCAGAACCTGTGTTGAGCTATTAAAAAAAAAAGTTAAAGTCTGTCCCAAGCCTAAGGCTCATCAGGCCGGTACTTATCCCGGTTTCTGTGGCGTTAAGCGACTGAGAGTCATAGACTCCTTCCTGGATAGGACGCCAGTCTATCGCAGGGTTAACCCCCAACACACGGTTGGTACCCCTTTTACACCTGGGTGGGGTGAGAAAATAGCCGTAAAGTGCCTTTTCCAAGGGCACAAAACCATAGCCGAAAGCTTGGATTGAACCCGCAACCTTTAGATTACGAGTTCAACGCCCTAACCACTAGACTACAGCGGCAGCTGTGTTAAGCAATATTGATGTTATTTTTGTGTGATTATTGTTTTTATATATGGCTTGTAACCCACTAGAATTTCTCTGTTCTAGGGATAATAAAGTACTTTGAATTTGAATTTGAATTGTACAAAGTTAGAAGTGACTTTACGGTTTTGCTCATGAAACATTTGCCTATCTTTAGCTTAACCATTCCCCATGTGAAGAACTCCCAGACACATTCAGATGCATCCAAATGCATATCAGAAACAAGCGTGCATGCGCAAGACATGTACTCTTTAGTACGTTCAAGCACACCTTACACTTGTAAATCAAGGCAGCCTCATACTTTCATTGATTAATGTTGGCCCATTCTGGTTTTCTTCCCAGGATACATTTGATCAGGAAAGAAATCTTTCATGACAACTTGACGAGTCCTCCAAATAATTTGATTTCTGGGTGATTTTGCTTAGTTTTTGTGGGGGATTTTGTTGTTTTTTGCTGGGTTGTTTGGGGGTTTTTTGGGGGGAGAGGGCTAAAGTTTTTTTGTTTCCTTGCATTTCCACTCTAAACTCATATCTGATTTTGACTGTAAATTGCCTTGAAGTGTTTTGACTCGATATGTTAAAATGGATTGTTACTGGAGTTTTACAAAATTAGAAAAGATCTTTATCAAACTTTTCTAAGACTTTTCCAGACTTCCAGGACTGCTTGACCCCAAAATATCATAAAAGTATAAATTAAATTTCATCCAGACTGCATTCATACTTACTAAAAAATCTCACATGCCACATTACTTCTTATTCCTTCAACAAATTTTATTTGTTCTTTCTCTCCATGCTTGCACAGTTTTTCTTTTTAACACACCTAGAATTGACAAGGCAATGTCATTAAAACTGGACAAAAAAAGACAGCTTGTCAAAGTCATATAAACAGCTATTTTGAACATTCAGTATGCACCTCATAGGTAAGTTTATGCCCATGTGCGCACACGCACACACACACACACACACACCACACACACACACACACAGTGCAGATCCATAAAACTTACATGTTATGTCATTTTTGGTGAAAACATGTTACAATGAACATATATGGACATACATATGAGCTCACACAAATTCATACATTTTCACAAGGTGTGTGGGCGTACGCACGCGCACAACACACACACCCACACACACACAAAGTATACATTCACATATTCATTCATTTTCACTCTCTCTCTGTGAATCACAAGATGACAATTCAAAATGTACTCTCTCTCTCTCTCTCTCTCTCTCTTTCTCTCTTTCTCTGTGCATCACAAGATGGCAATGCGACATGTGGTGTCTTTGATGTGATCTACAACGTGTTCTTTCAGCAGTAGGGTGAGGTCCCGTCTGACATCAGGGATGTCCGCCATTCTCTTCAGTTTGATGTCACGCCAGTTCCAGTCCAGCACCACCACATGGGTCTGTGTCAACTTCAAACTCCCTGCAACACACGATATATATATATATATATATATATATATATATATATATATATATATATATATATATATATATATATATATACAATACACACACACACTTACACACACACGCACGCACACACACACACACACAAGCACACACACACACACATATACACACACACATGCGCATGCACACACATACATACACACACAAACACGCACCATGCATGCACACACACACACACACACACAACACACACACACACACACACACACACACACACACACACACACACACACACACACACACATATAAGTCTTCAAAACTTTTTGTTTTTTTCTTTGTAAAAAAATCTGTGTGTGTGTGTGTGTGTGTGTGTGTGTGTTGTGTGTGTGTGTGTGTGTGTGTGTGTGTGTGTGTGTGGTGTGTGTGTGTGTGTGTGTGTGAGCCCTAACTGAGAAGTGTCAAACTCACCTGATTCCAGTAAAGCCTGAACTCTGTTTGGTGTTCCAATACTGGCGTGACACACTTTCTTCTCCAGGAAAGTCTTCTGTTCTCCCAGCTGTTCAGACACAAAGAACATCCACCTTAACATGAAACACAACATCTTATGGAATATTCAGAAAACACACTGATATCAGTTAACATAAACAATTTTAAGAAGACTTGAAAAAACTTCTGGCTTATGCAACTCCTGCAATTTTCAATGTGGGATTTTGTAAGTCATGTGTCACCTGTTGTCACTTTCTGTTAACCCTAGTAGCGCTGAAATGACGGCAGCAGTACTAGGTGCTGCTGGCTGAATTAACAGCAGCCATTGTTGATTTGCAGTAGGGTGGGGTCAAACAACTCTTGATATTGATATGTAAAACTAAACTAAGTGTGTGAAGTTGTAAATCACTGGAAAGCTTAGATAACAAGCTTTTAAAAGAGTGAAATTTTATAGCAGCATGTAGTGTTTATGATAATGTAAAAAATAAATAAAGTTTAAAAACTGCGCGTGCACTACCAATCACTGTTGCGACGTCAGTGACCCAGATTGATTTTAACACGAAATGCAATGTTGTTGCGGTGCAAAAATGTCATGATTTGATAAATACTGTCTCTTGACATAAGTTTTGAAAAAATAAAGAGCTTCCGTGGCTTTATCGGTCGTCAAATACTCGGAAAAGTCCAGCGAAATGATCGACGCGATCGCGATCGTCATGGCGGTGAACACTTATTTCGTGTGAACTGGCGGCGTTCTATGACGAAAATACGACAATCGCTTGATTTCGTGTGATGCAAAGTACTCGACAGCATATAGAAATGACTTAAAAACAGTTATTTTGAAGCAGTGTTGCGTTAAAATAAAGTAAAACAATGTATGACATCGAAATCGCCCGGTAGCTATGAAGTGCTTTGGACAAAACTTGGCACCGCTCAATTCAGTCCGATCGCGATCAATTTTTCCGAAGTTTTCAAAAATATTTCACAATCCTTACCTTATCATCTCTATTATCGTTTAATTCAACCAAATCCAGCCTCTAAAACTCCTCATCGCCGTCAATATCGTCAAAAAACTCGAAAAATACTTCGAGTGATACGAGCGCACACTTTGCCGCCATTTTGTTTTCAGGCGATCGACGTTCGTCCAAAAAAAAAAAAAAAACCACCTCTAAACCAATCAGAATCCTCGTTGCTTGCAACTGCGGACGACCTTCACCCATTTCTGCGGCCCTACAATGGCCTTCACGTTCATTGGATGACCTTTGAAAGCGAAAGAAAGCCTTCAATTACGATCACCGACGTCATCCCGGAATATTCCGGGAGCCGCCAGAAATGCTGCACTACGTCATTCCGGAATAATCCGGGAACAGCGCTACTAGGGTTAAAAAAAAAAAGATTTTATTTGGGATGGAAAGGACGTTAATGAAAATGATTAAAGATCACTGCGCTTTTTTTTAAGGATGTGTTATAAATGCACAAAGACTCTTACATGGGAGAAAACATCAAATACAATGCCTAGCACTGTTTTCATCCAACAATTCTCAGAGAAAGCATAAAGCGCTCTGTCACAAAGTCCACATTTCTATCTAAAAAAGAATAGGGGTCTCCCACATAAAATCTAAGTCCCTAATGACTACTGTGCCGCCTGCCTTACCTTCATGTGTTTGGCAAACAGCTTGGCTGTTTTACACTCCTTTCCCAAAAACGACTTCAGTTCTCTGAAACAGGAAACCCAACACATTAGTCAATTATTTTGTTTTCTTACACAACAG
>CM060333.1:45777461-45787461 GCA_030674155.1 Stramonita haemastoma | reverse complement strand
ACACAAATATTGGAAAAGAACCTTCATCTGACTCGGTTGTCTTGTCACACAGTGACATGCATGTTCTATGATATATCCATTGATATGGAGAATTTCTAAGTTTAACATAATTTAGTATTCCAGTATTCTCTCATGTCCCCCCTACGTCCTTCGGGACATGGGACTGAGTGAGTGAGTGAGTATTCCAATTAAAAAGAACAGGGGGAGGGAAGGCATGACACACACAAAATTCTTGCATTCATCTGTTTACTTCTTTTTTATTTATTGGCAACTGAAGAAAGCAAATTTATAACAAGCACCAAGATCAGACTAGTATTTCACTTCTAACCAACAAGATCAAAGACGTAAGGCCTTTGCTGACATGTGCAGATAAGTATGATGACAGCATCATTAGTAAAAAAAAAAAAAAAAAAAAAAAAAACACCTGTGTATTGGCCAACATACAACTGGCTCTTTCTTTCATTAGAACACTGTACGAAACAAGACTTGTAGCAAAATCAGTACAAGCTCATGCTTAAAGACATCTACACTTTAATCAATTTTCCTCTCAGATTCACATCTTAGCAATCTTTTATTTCAATACCTGATGAACCCACCATTTGCATGTGCTGTGAAACCCTGAGCCAGCAAACTGTGAACTTACCCTTGCAAATGTTTTCTGGTTCTTCTTTTTCTTCTTTTTGCCAGCTTTCTCCTTGCTGGATGCTGTCTTGTGTTTCTTTGCAGGCCCATGGGAAGATTCTGCATCTTCTGCTGGACGTTTGGCAGCTTTCTTTACCTGTTTTTCCTCGCCACTGTCCTCTGCTCCTGAATCCTCACCATTGTCTGGATAACAGGCAGATATTTTCTATAATCACCTTACTGGTCAATAAACTACATAAATACATGTTGTGTTTTGGCTTTAGATAATACATTCAACCAACTAGGGTACCAAACTTTTAATATTGTAATTTATAAGAATTAAACAGTATGCGGATGAAATTCTTTCTTTAAAAATCAGATCTTTTGGTAAAAAGATTTATTTTTGTCTCTCTCCTCCCCCCCCCCCCCCCCCCCCAAAAAAAAAAAATCCCAAAACAAAAAGTATATTAAAAAAAAAGAGAACAAATAATAAAGTCAGGTACATAAGATAAAGAGATATTTGGAAGCTGAATATGCCAAAATAATGTCAAAGCCCAGCTAGCCTGAGTTAGGCCAGTTTGTCCTACAATACCTGACAGAAAAAATCAAAGTTTCTCCTTGTGGCAATAAATGATTTGAACAGAGTTAAAAGTGTTCTCTTTTTCTTGCCTTTTATTTGATTACATTTTTTCATTTTTATTTCATGCTTTCTCTTTATCAAGGAATCACTGGAGTAATGCACTAAGGGAACTAACTGGCTGCACAATGGAATCAGATGGCAAGCAGCCAGCATGCATGAGGCAATGAATGATGCAGCATTTTCTCATATTTTGGGGCCTGAGTTTATGCCCTGCCCTGTGTATATACTATATATGTCTCATTTATTGTGTGAACAAATTATATGACCAAAACTGCTGTGAAAAAAAATTTAGAATTACAGAAAATGCCTGAAACCGGTGAGCTCAGTAATAATGGACTGAAACCTTAAGAGTAAGACCCTTGTACAGTTCAAGTAATGTTTTTTTTTTTTTTTTTTTTTCTGCCTCGTCTTCTGTGACGTTCCTGTACTGCTGTTCCCACGCCGCTCATTTCAATCTCCCCGCCACAGCCATACCCAGATTCGTTGTGTCTCACCCCCGGGGTCGGGAGTCCACAGGGAGCTCATCAATATTAGGCCGCCGCGGGGCCACCAGCCAGAGGGGCCCTGCACTTCTGCTGGGTCACTTTGGTGGTGTTCAGTGGTGCCTGTTCTGAGCTAACATACGCAGGACACCACCTACTAAGCCCCCTACTAACGACAGTATTAGCTCAGTCGCGGAGCCAGACTGAGTGAGTTACCCACCCAAGGTGGCGACCACCACAACGTCCCTCCAACGACCGCCTCCCCACGAACCCCCAACCCCAAAGGCTTTGACACAAATTCACCACAGGCACAGAAGCGTATGGGGAAACCGAATCTGAGGTCACCATGAGACCAGAGCAACGGAGGCCACCGAATCAGAGGCAATTTTTTTTTTTTTTTTTTTTTTTTATTGCATGATGATCAATGATGATGAGGATGATGTAATGATGCTGCTGTGGAGGTGCATCCGCTTTGAGACTACTTGACAGGGTTGTTCTCTACGCTTACTGTCATAATATATCCCGGCGTCAACCAGGCCCGAGAGATACAGACACCTGCAGTGTTGGTCAGGTAATTTGAGCAACACTCTCAAATTCGCATCCGTAAAGTGGATGAAGCTCGACTGTGTGGTCCCAGTCTCCCCACTGAGCCCACAGCACACTCACTCTGGGTAGGAGCCGGCCGGAGCCCGAAAAAATCCCTATGACTTATGGGATTCGAACCCGCGACCTTCCAGTCCGGAATCCACGGCGCTAACCACTGCGCCATGGCGGCTGGTGTCAGTTCAAGTAATGTTTGTACCTTGAATAAGTTGGGGGGGGGGGGGGGGGGGGATGGTATCCAATAAGAAAAAAGATGACTCAAAGAGTCATACACTGATTACGTTCAAAAACATGTTGGCATTGCTGCGAATTGATCATTGATTTGGACTTATTTAACATTTTCATATCAAGATTATCGAGTTACTGCATATGATCTGCTTTGCAATTCATGCACACATTTTATGTAAACTAAAGCCTTAGTAAATTCACAATTTTAGAACGAAAAAATAACTAAAATTAATGCAAGTTGCTTCTTTTTGGTTTTTTCTCACCCACCCCCCCCCCTCCCAATGCAGAGCCAAAATGCAAAAGGCTCTGGACATCACTCAGGAAATGAGGGTAATACTAGTAAACAAATCATTACACACTAACACAGCAATACAAGCTGCACTGCTGGAGAAAAAATTTATCATTTAGTTTTGAACAAAGAACTATAAACTCTTGTAACTATTTCAGCGCACAGCACTTTATGTTGGGAGGGGAGGGGGGAGATGGAGGGAAAGTCTCATTCTGCCTGTGTATACTTTACTGGTGTTGTTCATTGTTAGTTTTTACAAGCTTTTTTATACTCTTAAAGCATCAAACTAGCTGCATAGTTGTACTCACTATGTACTCTGATCAACACATTTTTATTTTCTGCCTTGCTACCTTTGCAACTAAAATATTATGCTTTTCTTAATTTTTGTTTGCACAATGTATAATTTATTTCTGTTCAGTGTTCTTTAAAAACACCACCACCCCAACAACAACAACAACCAATCATCAACAACAACAGCAACACTACTGTTATACACACAAGCATATATGTATGTACATACTTTATGAATGAATAATACCTGCAATGCAAGGGACAACCTTGTAAACAAACCAACCACGTGTCTTCCTATTCACTAATTCAGTCAGGCTATGACGGGCAGATTGTGTGATAATTAATAAAACATTAGTCAAAAGTAAAACCAAACAATCTTTGTGCTAAAAACTGGACAAAGACATTTACCCTACCAAACTGCGATTGCCTAAAGTATTTATCTAGTCGACAGCAACAAAAAGAACAAAGATCAAGAACGAAACAGGGGTAGGCCTAGTTCGATTTACCAGGTCAGTTCGACTTCAGATGTCACAGCTAAAAGGACTGGACCAAAACTTTAACAGCAAACATCGAATATTGCGCTAATACCCTACCTTAAATCAGCATAGATCTACTCTTCTTTTCTTTTTAAATCCATTATTATCTGAACATACCGTCACTGTCCTTCCACCACTCGTCTCCTAAATCGTCAGCCATGTTTCTTTCTACACGTGGTGCACTCCACAATTGGGCGGAAGTCAGTATAACCGATTTTGACCAAAATCTACAGATTCAGGATTTTCAAAACAACAACAAACACCTTTTTATATATATATATATTTTTTAATATATGAAAATAACCTGACAATCTCAATAAATCTTTACAGATTACCGTAACATTTTCCACAAGAAAAAAATCAGTTGCAGATAATCTATCATTTATGGTACTTCAAAATCTTGCAAAATCTTGAATACTCGTTCTAATATTAATAATTGTTTTGCTTTTCTGTCTTCGATGTCTCATGAATATATGCTACAAAATGTTGCAGAGAATCGATGCTTTTTTCTTCCTCTTTTTTTACCTTAAGAGTTGTGTTTAGTGTTTGTTTTTAGCATTTTTTCTTCAGTTGTGCTGCACCTGCCCGACTTTCTCTATATAACACATTTGTCTTGAAAACTGAATCTTTGTTGTTTTTGCTTTGCTTTCGTATTACGTTTTTGTCGGGATGGATTGGTTTTCGGGGTTGTTGTTGTTGTTATTTTTTAGGGATATTTCAAGTTCACCTATCGATTACGAAGACCATATCAGGGATGTCACCTTATATCAATTTCAGCAACTCTTATAACATTAGTCTCCAGTTCAGCAACAACACCAATCCTTTCATACATGTATCCAATACCATTAATCTGAAGTAACACATACACACACGCGCGCGTGCACACAACACACACACACACACACACACACACACACACACACACACACACACACACACACACACACACACACACACACACACACACACATTTAATTTGAATGACAAAATACCTTAACTGTTTCATTCCGTACAGCAAAAACAAAACAAAAACAACAACAACAACAAAAAACCCCAAAACACAACGTCTTGGGGACGCCAGCAATTGCACTTACTTTACCATCACCAGGTCTTGAAGAAGAAAACAGCGAAAGAAAAAAAAACAATTCAAAGAAAACGTATGAGAGGAAAACAAACAAGCAAACAAAAACCTGGTTAAAAAAAAAGATGATGAACACTTCAATATAACAGAACAATGTGTAAGAAGCATTCCATAGAAGCAAAGAAAGCTGCAGACTGGACATCCTGTGCCCATCCCAGTGTTCACAACTTCGCTACCTGGTCACCAGAACAAAACAATACAGACAACATTTCATATAATGAAAACAAGAGAACACATCCAAAGATAAGGGGAAAAAAGTGCAAATTTTATGTTGTTAGGCCTGGTAGCAGGGATGTCATTTACCAACGGCCTCCCGACCAAACACCAAAAATATGTTGAAATTGTCAAAAAGTCATTACAAATACAAGTAAAAGATGTTGGCCAACTGATTACACAACATTATAAAAAAAGAGAATATTGCAAATATTTGCCTGAAAAAAAAGGCAAACAGACTAATTGGGAAGGCAGAAAGTAATCAAGACAGATGATAAACAGGTCAGGGAAAGATAGAAGCAAAGAGGTTGACAGAAAGGGATCAATTTCGAGCACGAAATATCCAGAAGGTGGGGATCCTGTTGATACTGAAGGAGCCGCTTGTATTTTAGTTGATTTTTTTTAATTATTCCAGGCTTCCTCTTTATCAAGGAATCACCGGAGCACTGCACAATCGGAAATTTAGTGGTACAAAGAAAACGGGCCTTATACACACACACACACACACACACACACACACACACACACACACACACACACACACACACACACACACACACACACACACACACACACACACACACACACACACACGTGCGCGCGCGCGCGTGCACGCACAGAGCACAGCACAGCACAGCACAGTTCAGCACAGCACAGCACAGCACAGCACAGCACAGCACAGCACAACTCTATAGTCTTCCTAGACTGATGGATGCATACTGCAACATACATACATACATACATACATACATACATACATACATACATACATACATACATACATACATACATACAGACAGACAGACAGACAGACAGACAGACATACAGACAGACATACAGACATACATGCATACATACATACATACATACATACATACATACATACATACATACATACATACATACATACATACATACATACATACATACATACATACATACATACATACATACATACATACATATATATATATATATACATACATATATATACACATACACATGTGTGTGTGTGTGTGTGCGTGCGTGCGTGCGTGCGTGCGTGTGTGTGTGTGTGTATAATATAGGCCTACATATCAGTAGGCATCCGTCAGTCTCGGAAGACTATGGAGTTGCACTCTAGGCTATAGAGCGCCAAAGCTGGATAAGTAAGGAAGTATTGAGGGCAAGCTGTCATCCATGCAGCAGAACCACCCCTCCCCCCCCCTCTCCACATCGCTGAAATTGTCCATTAGAAAGCAATCGCCATCCAAATGGTTCCAGTGCCGTCGCAGAAGCCGCCAAAATGTTGCCATATACAGTTCGGGAACCGCCCTGAGGACTCTAAACTCCCCGATTTTTCCTGCCATGTCGGTTTTTTTTTTAATTTTAGGCCTATTCTTTTCTATCGAGGATAATCTTCTCCTGTACTTGTACTCTTGCAGGAGGTCTGCCCGCTGGCCTCAGCCGACACGTTTTGACTTCAGGGCAGCTGATCAGGAAGTCAAAAAAAAAAGAAGAAAAAAAGGCAAGAGAATGAGCTGAGTAGGAATAAACAGTATGACAGAGGGGATAAAAGTTAAAGGTAAGCCCAAAGGTGTCCATAACCTATGTGATCGTAGGGGAGCGAGGCATCAGAGACCTCAGCTTCTCTAGGGGCCAGCATATTGAGGGCGGCGCCCATCTCCTCTCCCTCGCTGCTGTACATTCTTTGACCCTAAAGAGGGCAGGTACCCATTTACACCTGGGTGAACTGGGGGACTGTACTAAAGCCATGGCGCGCAAACGGTCACCCATCTAATTGGTAACCACGCTTGATGCTGCTTAACCTCAGCTGGGGGAAAGCGAGTGCTCTGACCACTGAGCTATCCCGTCCCCAGAGAGAGAGGATAAAGAAGTAATTTATTATTTCTAGCACAGAATTTCCAGAAGGTGGTGATGGTACTGTTCATGCTGAAAGGCCCTGGCAGCGGTTATTCATGATGATGATGATAATGATGATGATGATGACGATGATGATGATGATGACGATGATGATGATGATGATAACCATTAGTGGTGGTGGTGGTATCATCATTGTTATCATTGTTATTACACCAAAAGGAAGAGGATTCACTGAAAGACCAGATTATTTTGCTTTAGTAGTAATGCTGTTTGTTCATTTTGTTTTTGTTTTGGTGTTGTTGGGGGTTTTGTCCCAGTATTGTGAATAGACTGTTCTGCAGCGGCTGAAGTTGAACACAGCCAAAGAAGGGCTGAATCCCTACAATGATACAAGTTAATATCTATGTCTGGCGCTGCAACTTTTTTCTTCTTCTCTGTTCCCTGGCCATGCTAAATATCCAGTCTGGTTGGGTTCCTGTAGCAAAATCTCCAGACCGCGGTAGGGACCCCACTGGTCCCTACGGCATTGGGTTGTTGGTTTTTTTTCCTGGGCTAGGCCATGCTTTGTGTTTCAGAGTGTTATATGTGAGGCAGGACTGTGGGCATGTGAGTGAGTTTGTAGGCCTATGCCATTAGGGCAATGGTTTGTGTAAGATTTTTCAGGCGATGGAAATGGGGCTGCAGGTGTACTTCAAGTTTGAATAGTTATGACTGTTTGTCATGAACTGTTGGATTAGCGAAAACGACAGTGAGATTTTTAAGGTTTTGTTGTTGTTTTGGTGTTGTTGGTTTGTTTGTTTTTTTGGGGGTTGCTCTGTTTTTTGTTGTTGTTGGGGAGGGTTGTTTGTTTTGGGGTTGTTGTTTTTTGCGTGTTTTTTTTTGGGAGGGGAGGTGTTTGTTGCAGATCAGATTTTCTGTGTGGTTTTTTTCATTGTGCATGTGATGGTTTTCATTTAACATAACCTATTTTCTCAGAACTGTAGACGGGATTTCAGCTTAAACCGATTTGTCAAAAATTGATCACTATATTAATGGAATAGAACAGGAGAGGTCACGCAACAAGGCGTCAGGGAAACGGTTTTGTCCGGGACGAGTATTGACAGGGAAGGTTGTTTTGTGCTGGTCATCAACAGGAATTAACTTCCCCGTCTGAAGCAGACGACCACTCAGGATGTTAGGCCTAGGCCTAGTCGAGCAAGCGTAGTAGTGTTGTATAGGCCCAGCCAGTTTTCTTCGCAGTTTGCCAGCAGTGACAGACAGCCCAGAGTGTGTCGTCTGCATCGCAGAGTGACAAAGGAAGTTACAGAGGGAAAACATCCGCGTTTGTGATAAGGACAGTTTGTTCGGCAGACGATTTTTTAACAGCTTTCACCATGCCGACTTTTGATCCTACAGATAAACAAGGTAAGGGTGGTGATGAAATTAGAAGAAAAAAAAGAAAAAGAAAAATAAGGAAAAGGCAGAGAAGGGGAAAAAAGTTGGCAAATAGATTTAAGAAATTGTAAAAAGGACATACTAAAAGAAACACACACACACACACACACACACACACACACACACACACACACACACACACACACACAAAGAGAGAGAGAGAGAGAGAGAGAGAGAGAGAGAGAGAGAGAGAGAGAGAGAGAGAGAGCTGGGTTGATCCCTTTTTAAAAAAATGTTTCCATAGTTATCATAATAATTTTATAAAGTAACACCTTCGCAGGAGAAAAAAACTTTTGCTCCTTGACAAGATAATAAAGTAAAACTTAATATCCTATCTGCATAGTTGAAATGAGCCTTAAGGATTGAGAAGGCTTACATTACTGTATGACTGATCAGTTCATACAATTTAATGGTGTATAGGCCTACCTATTCCTTGATGGACTTACAGATAGTCATACAAATACGGGGTTTGGGATTTTAAAAAAAGATCGAATAATATTTCAGAATTGGTTTATAGCCAATAAAGTTTGTTTTAGCCATAGTATCGGGTTTTTTTAAACTAATTAGCAGAAATTTCCGTGTTTCTTTATTGAGAAAACACGTTTGTTTTATCAGCATTGTGTATCGATTACAAAACACTTCAGTATAAATGTATAGACAATAAAGTCTATTTTACCAACAGTGTTGCCATGGTTGTATTTAGTTTTCCGGCTCAGTTACAAATGCTACAAATATATTACGTAAACCCACCCACCCCTTTCCCCCGCCACTTCATCAGTTCCCTAACCCTATCATAGTCTTTTCCCGCCAGTTTTCTCTCTCTCTCTCTCTCTCTCTCTCTCCTCTCTCTCTCTCTCTCTCTCTCTCTCTCTCTCTCTCCTCTCTCTCCTCTCTCTCTCTCTCTCTGGTATCTCAGTGTAATGTTGTTGTTTTAAAGATCTCCAATCATTGATTTTTTGGGGGGTCGATACATAGTTAATTTATTTCCAACCATATCGGTGGTACTTCATCGTTTTAAAACACTAATCAGGTAGACTGTTTTTCCTACCCTAACAGTCAAATTTTATTTTCAGATGGTACATCGAATAAGGATTACATTTGCTCTTTCTTTTTTCATCAAGCCATCCAGATTTAGACCTGTGTCAACTAGTGGACCCACCCACCCCCACCCCCTTTTATTTATTTAGATCAGATTTTCAGTTTCCCTTTGTGGGGCTGCTGCGATGTGATAAAGTCACATCCTAGGATGGAGAATATTCGAGTAGGAATGTTTGTTTTCTTATTGGGACCTCATATCAGACTTTTTTTTGTGCTTTCAGAGCTGTGACTATTGAGTCTGTGAATGATAGAAACGTGACATAGCTACAGGGTTAGCCCTTGTTGACACACTTTTACATGAGAGCTATATGTCAGTGGTCATTGAAAAGTGGACGTGCATTATCAGGCCTATCTTGTCTATTGCATCATGAAGGGTGTAGACAAAGGGGTGTGTGCACTGGACAATACCAGGTAAAGACAATGGGACGGGGTGTGTGTGCACTAGATAATACCAGTTGTACACACAAGGTATGTTTGGTATGTTTACTATGCGGATAGTCACTCATAGTTCAAGTGTCTTGAAGATCTGTGACACATACAGGTCACACACGAATCTGTCAA
>CM060333.1:45774629-45777361 GCA_030674155.1 Stramonita haemastoma | reverse complement strand
ACCGCTTGCCTTTCTTAGTTTTAAGTTTTCTAATTGCTTCTTTTACTTCATCCACAGATATATCTTTATTTAATGTGTGATCGGTGTCTTCCATTAGATCTACTGAAATATCTCTAGGTTATCAATTTCTTCATGGTTTTGAAACACATCTTTAAAGTGACTGAACCAACTATCAGTACTTATATTATTATATATTTTCTCACTATTCCCACACCCCATATTTCTAACCTCTCTCCAAAACTGTGAGGAATTTTAACACTTTTAGCTAACGATTCAACCTTTTGTTTTCTATAATCTTGCTTTTTAATTTTCAATAGCTTTTTGTACTGTTTTCTTTTCTCAACATAGACTATCCTATCTTCCTCCTTCCTAGTGAAGCGAAAACAGCTCAGCATCTTCCTGCTCTCTTTTTTTGCCATGCGACATTCATCATCAAACCATTCAGATTTTTTGGTATCTGTTCACTAAAATTCTTTTAGACATGCATTTGCTGGCATCTTTCAAACATTTGGTAAACATGTCTAGAGCAGCTTCTATATTTTCATCCAGAGTGTTTGTAGCTGCCAAAAGTCTGTCATGAATGTCTTTGCTTTTTAATGCATTCAGAAATTGGTCTTCTTTTGTTTGGTTCCATACTAATTTATAATAAGATTCCCTTTCATTCTGCTGCTCCTGTGGTTTTGAAATGCTGTTTGTAACCTCTAATTTCATACTAACTGGTAAGTGGTCAGATTCTGTTAAATTCTCGACTATCAAAGATGGTACTTTAATAGACATGAATAAATCAAAAGACATTATGAAATAATCCACAGTACTTGAGCCTAAAGGTGATATAAATGTGCAACTATCATCAAAATCTGAGTCATAAAGTCCATTTAAGATGAAACAATCAAACATGTTACACAGTTCAAGTAATTGGCTACCAAAATACGTTTGTGTGCATATCATGAGATCTTCTTGGTATTTTAGAATCAGTAGACCATTGCAGGTTTCAAAATCATCATTTTCATTAACTGAACTATAGTTTTCCGATGCTGTTCGTGCATTGAAATCACCCATTAAGATAAATAAAAATCATCATACATACTTTGAAGGTCTAGTATACATTGTTCTAGAGTTTCCATACCATAGACATCATGCTTTTGTTCTCCAAAAAGGCGAATCATGTGGAGGAATATATGTGCACACTAAAATAATGTCCTTGTCTGTGCCAAACAAAATCTTTATGCATCTTTATAGTTATGGTATTATCAGTTTCAACAACAATATGTTCAACATAGGATGCCAGTGATTTCTTGATCATAACAATTACCCCCCCTGAATATCTCCCATGATGAGACAATTTTCTAGCTTTCGAAGTAAATAACATGTAATCATGAAAAATAGAAGACTCAAAATCAGTTGCAACAAAAGTTTCTGTTAAACAAATTACATCATAAGCCAAAAGAAAACTACTGAAACACTTATTATCAAGTTTTGGTAATAGACCATGCACATTGTAATTTAGAAAGTCAATATGACTTTTGTCTTTATGTACAGAATGTGCCTTGTATTGTGGTGGTTTTGCTAGGTTCTTATTTACACTGATAGATGATTTATTTGGCTGGCATTCATAACTTGTGGCCTGGCCGAATCCCTATTTTTTGGTATCTGTATGTCCTCTTTTGGCTTTTGCCTTTGGTGGAGGAGTAGGGGCTTTGCCCACTGCACTGTCATCAGAAGTCAGCTTTTGAAAGGAATCAGTAATGCTGCTCTGACTGCATGACCTTGCAACAACATTGCAGCTTCTTTGTTTGCACCTCCCACTGTGAGAGGTAGTGCGCCTAGGTCTAGGGGCCCGAGTTGTGGTCTGGGCCTGGCTAGCTGCCTGTCTATTTGTCTTGTTTACAGTCTCTGAAACCATCTGTGTGTCAGTGTTAACATCTTGCTGCATCTGAGGTTTTTCCAAGCTGGAAACATTTCCAATGTCTTTAGGCAGGTTTGTGTTTCCTGTCCTGTCATTTGCAGTCTCTGTACTTCCTTTGTCACTGTCAGAAGTATGTACTATCATTGTATTGTCTGGGTTTTGTCATCCTTTTTATTATTATTTACAATCGTATCACCACAGTCAATGTGTCCAGAATCTAATTCGTCATCATCTGCTTCGTTGGGCATGTCATGGCTGATATCTTCACCTTTGTCAGACTTATTGTCCTCACTATCTTCAGTCCTGTCATTCGCTGTCATGTCATTTTGTCATCTCACCTGAATGGCTATAGTGGTAGTCTGTCTCAGTCACCTGGTCATTGTCCCTGTGTTCAGCTTGTCTATCCTCACCAGCAAAGTCCAGTTCTAGGTGGTTGTCCATGCTGCAAACTCTATTCTGCTGGTGCCTGCTGAAGTCCACTGCAGTTTTGTTCCTGCTGTGACTTGTATGAGCAGGGATGTTTCTGTTGTTGGTGCTTTTCAGGAACACAAGTCTTCTGTCTGGTCCGGGCTGCCTCTCCTGTCTTACAACTTCGCTGTAAGAGCGTGAGCCCGGAACAACAGGTGCAGCACTGTCCATTTTGTCACCTTGGTAGACAGCATTGTTTTGTATTCCTGGGCTGTCCCTCCTCGTGGTTCTGTAGTGCTTCTCAGATAGCACTCCCTCGGTCTGTGTCCTGGACATTTTGCAAACGTGACTTGTGCCAAGAAGAAGGCCCAGATCTTCCTAGGCCAAGTCTGCTGCTTGATGGTGAACGTCTGTTGAA
>CM060333.1:45767129-45769629 GCA_030674155.1 Stramonita haemastoma | reverse complement strand
TGTGTTTTGCAAACCTGCAAACTGAATTATTCTGAAGTTATTCACAACCGTGGATGTGTTTAGTGACTTCTGTGCTGTGTTGTGCTAACCTTCAAATTAAAGAGTCTAATTTTAAATGGACAAAGACAGATGGAAGGGACACAACAGTGGATTTTTTTTGATTTTTTTTTTTTTCTCGCCTTGGATATTGGAATACAGCATAAACATTTCTCTGCGTGTTCCAAAAGACTGATTTGACTACTTAACAATATTCCTGATCTGAGGATATTGGGTATATCTGATAACTGTTTTAGGATATAATATATCTCAACTGGTAACAGTTAAAGCAAGACTTTTATTAGTACTTTTTTTGCTCCTCTTAACTTGTGCAGCAAAAACTGATATAGTTTTATCATACGTATTAATATATATTGCTTTGTATTGCATATTCACTTATCATCCATTCCATTGTATTTACTTGATCAGTTTAAGTAGATAAATATTGTTTCCTCAAACCGTTTTAGAATCATTCGGGGTTCTAGTGATTTTTTTTTTTCTTTTTCGTTTTTCTTCTCCTTCTTCTTCTCTACCTTTTCAGCAACATGGCTCCCTGTCTGAAAACCTGGCCACAAAAAGATGGACTACGTATTGGTCATTTAAACATTAACAGCATTTTAAACAAGCTAGCTGATGTACATAGTATCCTACACAACTCAAATAAACCATTTCATTTATTTGGATTTACAGAATCCAGACTTTCCAGTTTAGTATCTGATAAAGAAATCCAAATACCTGGGTTTAGAGCAATCCGTAAAGACCCCTCTTCCTCCAAAACAACAGGAATAGTTGTATATATAAATGAATCCATAAACTTTAAACGTATTCACCATCTTGAAACCCAACAAGTAGAGTCTCTATGGCTAGAAATACAACTCAAACGAAGTAAACCCATTATTGTCGGATTTATATACAGAAATCCCTCTGAGAGAATTGATTGGGTTGATAGATTTTCCATAATGATGGATGCAGCATCTTTGGATGCAAAAGAACTTTTACTATTGGGAGATTTTAACATGAATCTACTTAAACCCCACCCTTTGTGGGTAAACAAATTAAATTCCTATAATCTCTCGCAAATTATTGACACACCAACGCGCTTAACCTCCTCCAGTGCAACTCTCATTGACCATGTATATGTAACTAATAAGCAAAATATCAAAGAAATATGTGTTCCTAACTGTGGCTGCAGTGACCACCTTCCTACCTGTTTCACATGGAACAAAAAAGGAATAAAAATTCCCATAGCTGGTCACAAGGAAGTCACTTTATAGATCATTTGTTAAATTTGATGAAAATAAATTTCTTGCTGACTTGCTAAATACCTCAATTAATCATGTTTACAACTTTACAGACCCAGAGAAAGCCATATATTTTTGGCTAGAAACATTTAACTCAGTCTATGATAAACATGCTCCTTTCAAAACCCGAAGAGTGAAGCATGCAACACAACCTAAATGGATGACAACTGAGATTCTAAAAGAAACTTATTTAAGAGATGATCTATTAAAAGCAAGAAAAATAGGAGAATTTAAAGAACAAAGAAACAAAGTAAACTCATTAAAACGTAAAGCAAAACAAAAATATTTCCAAAATCTTGCCTCATCAAAACACAATCCTAAAGCTGTTTGGCAGGCTATCAATCAATTAACCAATAAATACCCAACTCAACCCATTGCTAATAAAATTTCCCCAGATGATCTCAACATTTATTTTACCACCATAGCTGAAACAGTTATAAAAAGAGATGAGACAGAATTAAACTCCTTAGAAGAGCTAAAAAGCTTTTGCTCATCAAAAAACATTAAATCAAAATTAAAAATCCCTTTCATAAGTGTTTCTGAAGTGTTCAGATATCTAAATAGCTTGAAACAAAATAGTAGTAGAGGACCAGATGGTATTGACAGTAAAATTCTCAAGTTAGCAGCTCCTATCATCTCTGACACATTAACTTATATATATAATTTATGCATTGAAAAATGCTATTTTCCAACGCAGTTTAAAATAGCTAAAGTGATTCCTCTATTTAAAAGTGGAGACCATTCAAAATCTTGTAATTACAGACCTATTTCTAATTTATCAATAATATCAAAACCGTTGGAAAAACACATTCATAGACACATTTATCACCATCTTGAGATTCACAATCTTCTAAACAAGAATCAATCGGGTTTCAGAAAAAGTCATTCTTGTCACACTGCTCTTACGAGCCTAGTTGAAAGTTGGTTAACTAATTTAAATGACAACAGATTCTGTGGTGCCCTTTTTGTTGATTTTGCAAAGGCTTTTGATGTAATTGATCATAAGCTTTTATGTAAGAAGCTGTCATTGTATGGGATATCAGATAATGTCCTACAACTGTTGAAATCCTTTCTTGGAAACAGAGAGCAATATGTGTGTATCGATAATTCCAAGTCCTGTACATTACCAGTCAAATATGGTGTCCCCCAAGGCTCAATACTAG
>CM060333.1:45729629-45742129 GCA_030674155.1 Stramonita haemastoma | reverse complement strand
CTCATTATCCTCATCATCGTCGTCGTCGTCGTCTCGTCTCTCCTCCTCATACTCCTCATCGTCCTCATCCTCCTCATCGTTCTCGTCGTCGTCATCCTCCTCATCGTCCTCGTCGTCGTCATCTCCTTCTCGTCGTCGTCATCATCGTCTCGTCGTGTCCTCAATCATCCTCATCATCCTCATTGTCGTCTTCGTCCTCATCGTCGTCCTCATCATTATCATCATCCTCATCGCCTTCGTCGTCATCATCCTCATCGTCGTCGTCATCATCCTCATCGTCGTCATCCTCACCATCATCCTCATCATTGTCGACCTCATCATCCTCATTGTTGTCGTCCTCATCCTTTTGATCGTCCTCATCGTCGTTGGTATCAATGTCATCGTCATCATCATTATCGTTGTTATCGGTTGTCATCGTGGTTATCATTCTTGTTATCGTCATTGTTGTTGTCGTGGTCGTCATCGTTCTTGTTGTCATCATAGTTATCTTTTTTTTTTAAATTATGATAATAAAAGGAATTTTTATAGCGCTGAATCTTAACAGTATCAGCTTAAGCATCAGCAAAAACAGCAAACAACAGCAACAGCTTCTTCTTCTTCTTCTTCTTCTTCTTCTTTCTTCTTCTTCTTCTTCTTCTTCTTCTTCTTCTCTTCTTCTTTCCTTCTTCTTCTTGGTTCTCATTAGTTTTTCAAGAAGAGATAAACTGATAGTGCTGACTGACAAAGTGACATGTCTGCTGTAAGTAATCACCGTGAACCCCTGACACAATCATCGCTGACTAGATACTGAACCATAAACAGTAGGGACCCAAATAAATTCCTGGCATGGCAATGGTTTTGGAGTAGGCAGGTAGGTAGGTAGGTAGTGTAGTAGTAGGTAGCTAGGTAGGTAGGTCTGTTCTGTTGGCTATCGGTTCTTTATAGACCTGGGTGGCGTTGTGGTTAGAGTTTGTGATGTCATTGAATAGTTTTCTTGTCGCTTACTGGATTCAAAGGGATCGCACAGTGTTAGAGCACTCGCTTTCCCTAGCCCAAGGTTAAGTAGTATCGATCAAGTATGGTTACCATATTGGATGGGTGACCGTTTGTGCGCCTTGGCTTCAGTACAGCCCCCCCCCCCCCCCCCCCCCCCATACCCCAGCTGTAAATGGGTACCTGCCCTCTTTAGGGTCAGGGAAGGTAAAGCAGGGATGGAAAGGAAACGGACCTGCCCTCAATATGCTGGCCCCTAGAGAAGCTGAGGTCTTTGATGCCTCGCTTCCGTACGACCACATAGGTTATGGGACACCTTTAACCTAACCATTTTTCTGTAATAAATTTTCATTGAATGATTTATGTTCTCAACGAAGGCTTTCACAGTAAACGGCTGTATATTAAACACTTTTTTTATGCTTTCACCCCTTCAGAAGGGGCTTTGTCCTTACTGAATAAATCATCCGAAACCTAAAGTCCTTCAGATACCTGTCTTTCTTCACGGCGGCATCCTTACCATCACTCTCTCAAACCTCAACCTCTTCTCTACGAACAGGTGACGGAGGAAGAAGGAGACGAGCTGGCAGACGAACTGGGATGCCGCTTTTACGAAGTGTCGGCCTCAGACGGGGCCCAGATGGACGCCATCGCCGCCATGTTTCAGGACCTCTACCGGGATTTCCGCCGAAGCCGGCAACAGCGAGAGAACCGACAGCGAAAGGCTAGCTCCTCTGCCAAGTTCAAGCAGGCCATCCAGAAAGTCATCTCCGGTAGAACCCCTAGCAGACGATTCACCTCGTCCTCTTCTTCTTGATGAAGTAGGATTCAGGATTGTGGCGGCTGGAAGAGCTTTGATGACGTGGAATGACGCGGTGAAGGAAAAGGAAGGGATTCGTTTGGTGTCGTGGTAATCGACAGTGGATGATGACGTGGAATGACGTTAAGTCATAGAAGTGTTTTGATGACGTGGGATGATGCAGTAATTAATGTGATGATGACGTGGGGATTAAGAAATTAAAAAAAACAAACTGTTTTGATGACGTGGAATGATATAATTATGGAAGTGTTTCGATGACTAAGGATCAGGCAATGAGAATATGTTCTGATGACGTGGGACAATGCAGTCATAGAGGAACTTGGTGACGAAAGATGATGCAATGATGAAAATGTTTTAAGACGTGGGATGATGCAGTCGGGAAAGTGTTTGATGACATGGGAATGACGCAGAAATGCTTGTTGACGTGAAATGATGCGGTAACAGAACTGCATTGATGTTGTGAGATGATGCAGGAAATTGAACGTTTTAAGAACGTGTGATTCTAAAGTACTAGAAAAGTTCAATGAAGTGGAATGATGCAGTAATGGACGTGTTTGAAGACAAACAGTGATGCTAAAATGGATGCGTTTTGATAATGTGGGATGTTGCGGTTATAGAAGTATTTTTATGATGCGGGATGTTGCAGTAATGGAATTATTTCATGATGCTGGATGTTGCAGTAATGGAAATATTTCATTAAATCGGATATTGCAGTGATGGAAATGTTTCATTATGTTGGATGTTGCAGTGATGGAAATTTTTCATGTTGTGGAATGTTGCAGTAATGGAAATATTATTTCATGATATTGAATGTTGCAGTAATGGAAATATTTCATAATGTTGGATGTTGCAGTGATGGAAATATTTCATGATGTTGGATGTTGCAGTAATGGACGTTTTTCATGGTGTGAATGCAGAAGTGGGAGTATTTTGATAACTGTAAGATGGTGCAGTCAAGAAAGCTTTTGAAGGGGTGGATGTTGTAGTGATAGAAGAGCTTCATGACGTAGGATGATGCTGTAATGAAAGTGTTTGATGACGTAGGATCATGCTGTAATGAAAGTGTTTGATGACGTAGGATGATGCTGTAAGAAAGTGTTTGATGAGTAGGATGATGCTGTAACGAAAGTGTTTGATGACGTAGGATGGTGCTGTAACGAAAGTGTTTGATGACGTAGGATGATGCTGTAACGAAAGTGTTTGATGATGTAGGATGATGCTGTAATGAAAGTGTTTGATGACGTAGGATGATGCTGTAATGAAAGTGTTTGATGACGTAGGATGGTGCTGTAAGAAAGTTGATGATAAAGGTGTAAAATGAAAGCAAGTGGTTGATGGAATGAAACCACAAAGGAGATGGAATGTGGATGACATTCAAGAGGTCAAATTGACGACGTGAACTGAGGTTTTAAGCCCACTGACAGTATCAGTAACTTCTTCTTCATTGAACGTTCATGAGCGTTACTGGCGTGTTGCGCTACCGTTAAGCGGCTGACAAGTCAGGGCGGGCAGGCATCAGGCATCCAACTTCTGCATGGGAGAGGATTGTTATCTTGTAAGCCTTTTTTTTTGGGGGGGGGGGGGGGGAGTGGCAGGAGAAAGGATCAAGGAGGCATACAATAGAAACCAATAAACCACTACAACGTCTCTCCAACCATCTTCTGCAGTGAACTTCCAACCCAAAGGCTTTGACACAAACTCAACGCGGGCACAGAAGTGTATGGGGAAACCAAAACTGAGGTTCCATAAGACCAGAGCAGCAGGGCTACTAAACCAGAGACTTTTTTTTTATTGCATGATGATCACTGGTAATCAGGATGATGAAATGCTGCTGCTATGGACGTGCATCCGCTTTGAGACTACTTGACAGGGTTGATACTCTACGCTTACTATCATAATATATCCCGGCGTCAACGGGACCCGAGAATACAGACACCTGCAATGCTGGTCGGGTAATTTAGCAACACTCTAAAAATCAGATCCGTATGTAGATGAAGCCGACTGTGTGGTCCCTGTCTTCCAAATGAGCCCACAGCACACTCACTCTGGGTAGGAGCGGCCGGAGTCCGAAAAATCCCCATGAATCTGTGTCCTTCCAGACCGTAACCCAAAGTGCTAACCACAGCGCCAAGGCAGATGGTCGCTGGGTCTTTTGTTGTGTGTGTGTGTGTGTGTGTGTGTGTGTGTGTGTGTGTGTGTGTGTGTGTGTGTGTTGTGTGTGTGTGTGTGTGATGTGTTGTGTGTGTGTGTGTGTGTGTGTGTGTGTGTGTGTGATGTGGTGTTGTGTGTTGTGTGTGTGTGTGTGTGTGTGTGTGTGTGTGTTGTGTGTGTGTGTGTGTGTGTGTGTGTATGTGTGTGTGTTGTTGTGTGTGTTGTTGTGTGTGTGTGTGTGTGTGTGTGTGTGTGTGTGTGTGTGTGTGTGTGTGTGTGTGTGTTGTGTGTGTGTGTGTGTGTGTGTGTAGCTTCGACTCCAACTGGCTGAAAAGCTCCAGTCAACAGTTAGTAAGAATGATTATGAAACTCCGCAAGAAACTGTTTTTTGTGTGTGTCATTTTCACTACTATGATTTTCTGGTATGGGAATCAACTGTTTGTGCCCAAAGCAACATACAAGCAGTACAGGCAGATTTGGGATCAAATATTTGTAAGAGAATGACGCAGATGATGACGTTGATGTGATTCGGTTTTGTTGTTCATTGTGAATTGTTATTGTTGTGGGGTTTTTTTTAATTTCAAAGAAAAACAAACAAGTACATCTCGTTGCAAAATTGTATGTTCAATCTTTTAGACTGTGATGGTTGTAGAATGAAATGAGATGTGAAGATTATGAGATTGGTGTGTGGTTATGTGCGTGCTTCCATGCGTGTTCCATGCTCTCTCTGTCTCTGTCTCTTGTCTCTGTCTGTTTCTCTCTGTCTCTCTGTTTCTCTCTGTCTCTCTGTATCTGTCTCTGTTTTGCTCTGTCTGTCTGTCTCTGTCTCTCTCTCTCTGTCTCTCTCTGTCTCTGTCTTTGTCTGTCTGTCTGTCTGTCTGTCTGTCTGTCTGTCTGTCTGTCTCTCTCTCTCTCTCTCTCTCTTCTCTCTCTCTCTCTCTCTCTCTCTCTCTCTCTCTCTCTCTCTCTCTCTCTCTGCTTTCCCTTACTGGGTAGGGTGCATAGTGCCAGGTCTTCTCCTGTGCTTGTAACTCGGCAGGAGGTCTGCTCTCTGGCATCAGTCAACACATTCCGAACGGAGCAGCTCATTTCATTGTAAGGTTACATGCTGGGTATGTTTGTGTTTCCGTAACTCAATGAACACTGATATACGGAATCTTTAACGTGGATATTTGATCTGCACGTGAACATACACGGAAGAAATTAAGGTACAGCATGTCTGCATTGGAATTGACCATGGGAAATGTAAAATCCGAGTCTTAAGTTCACTAGACACAGTCACCGAGATTCAAACCATGGGCTTCATGGTCCCACGGGGTAGAAGTCAAACAGTCCCACTCGGCTATAGCGTCTTTCTGAAGTCTTTCATGTATTTTTTTGGCACTGTTCAAGGACGACAACCAGCCAGGTGAACGGGTACTATGCACTTATCTCCCCTGAGCTCGCCATGGGTCTGATCTTATCATGCATCTCTCTCTCTCTCTTCTCTCTCTCTCTCTCTCTCTCTCTCCTCTCTCTCTCTCTCTCTCTCTCTCTCTCTCTCTCTCTCTCTCTCTCTCTCTCTCTCTTGTTTTGTTGTAGTCAGACTGTATCCTCTTTGTTCTCTCAGTATTCTTTCTCAGTCCTGCATTTAGGATCAGTTCCTCCTAATCGCTTGATCCTGCCCACCCACCCTCTCTTCCACCACCACCCTCCTCCCCCAACGCCATCGGTATCGACAGCACATAATGTTGGCGCGTCATTGCTGTTCGCGTGCATGTGCATGTCACTTGTGTGTGGGTTTGTGTTATGTGTACGGAGGGTGCAGGGGGGTGGGGGGGGACATGTAAATGGAAAGGGTGGGCTCCATTAGTGTTCTCGCTATTCAGCAAACATAGTAATGTAACAAAAATCATTGCATCTTGCAGCAGACGGTTTAGATCCCTATTTGAACAAAAAAAATGGACTAAAAACTTTAGTATGGTTTGAGAACGGAGAAGAAGAATGCAAAGAAGAATGCAAAGAAGAATGTAAAGAAAGAAGAAGAAGAATGAAAAGAAGAAGAAGAAGAAGAAGAAGAAGAAGAAGAAGAATGCAAGAAGAAGAAGAAGAAAGAAGAAGAAGAAGAAGAAGAAGAAGAAGAAGAAGAAGAAGAAGAAGAAGAAGAAGAAGAAGAAGAAGAAAAGAAGAAGAAGAAGAAGAAAGAAGAAGAAGAAGAAGAAAAGAAGAAGAAGAGAGAGGAGAAAAAATCCTAATTATTTATTGTCGTTAGGAGTAATAAGTAGCACATAGAATATGGCTGACAAACGACAAAGAAGACTGAAAAGCTATGTAACACCGAGAAAAATTCACAGAGAGAGAGAAGAGAGAGAGAGAGAGGAGAGAGAGAGAGAGAGAGAGAGAGAGAGAGAGAGAGAGAGAGGAGAGAGAGAGATGAGAGAGAGAGAGAGGAGAGAGAGAGAGAGAGAGAGAGAGAGTAGAGCATGTTTCATACAGAATTAGCCCAACCTATAAACGAACTCTTCACACCAAAAGGCCATAGACCTGAAATCGTAAAGTCCATACTTTGAAGTCCGCAATAATAAATTCATCATTCTTCTAGCCACCCCCCCCCCTCTTCCCTGCTTCATCACTCTCTACTAACTAGCACTGGACATTAAACAACTAAAGTTTCCTTACAACTTCTTTACCGCCAATTATCCCAAAATGTCGCCTAGTCAAGAGCATGGATTCCTTTTCTGCGAAGTGTTAGAACTCATAATGACCACTAACAAGTCAACGGTCTGACGTTTGAAGTTACCGGGTACCACCTAACCCGACAGTAGTAGGGCAAGATAAGGGTGGGTGTGGGGGGGATACCACCCGAGGTGGTACATGGCGGGTTTGTGATAGTGTGAGGACGATCAAAGTGTGTGTAAAAGAGGAAGCTGTGGTTATCTTTGTGTCTGGTGTTTGTTGTGCCCATGAACACCAAGGTGATGCAAAGAGCAATTAGAGACAGGGAAGGGGGAAGGGAGATGGGGAGATGGGGAGATGAAAGAGACATGGAGAGGGAGACTCAAGGCCAAAGAAAGTTGTGATTATTATCTCAGATCGGTGCTTGAGGGTAGGGGGGGGGGGGGGGGGTAGAGGAGCAGACATGGCAGAATAGAGTATAGTGCAGCGCAGCACAGCGTAGCGTAGCGTAGTCTAGTCTAGTCTAGTCTAGTATAGCATAGCATAGCATAGCATAGCATAGCATAGCGCAGCATAGTATAGCATAGTATAGTATAGTATAGCATAGCACTACCAAGTCGTACTATAGGGCCTAGTTCTGCCAAGTGGTCTGGGCGCTGTAGTTAGCGCAGTAATGTGAATAGAAAGACCAGGTGCCATTCCCATCTGCTCTATGTTATCTGTGAGGGGGTTCAGGATCTGGACAGCTTCTTTCCACAACTGAGTTTGCCAGCTACCCTACTCTTGGGATCAGTTGAAAAACAGAGGCAATGCAGTCCTTTGTCATCTAGATCTATACTATTAATGTGCTGATGATACCTGTATTCTCCTTTCTTCTTCTTTGTCGAATGCTCAGACAGTTGCTATTGTTGTTTGTAATAATATGAGCAAAAATGCCTTGAGCTGCCCTTAAGTAGCTTGACATACTTTTCAAGTACTGCTCAGATGAGAGGAATGTTACTACAAGAGTCTGTCTTGAGTTCGATTGGTGATCTACATGATGGCCTTTTATGATAAGGAGAGTAGAATACCTATCTGGCATATTCTCAAATTTTAGTAATTATTTTACTTTTCTTGTAACCTTGTCATTCCTTGCCTTTTCCTGTGGTCACCTAGTCACTATTAGCCTTTTCCTGTCGTCATCTAGTTAGGCCTATTATCAACCTTTTCATGTGGTCACCTAGTCACTATTAACCTTTTCCATATAGTCACCTAGTCACTATTAGCCTTTTCTGTCGTCATCTAGTTAGGCTATTTTAACCTTTTCATGTGGTCACTAGTCACTATTAACCTTTTCCATAGTCACCTAGTCACTATTAACCTTTTCCTGTCGCATCTAGTTAGGCCTATTATTAACCTTTTCCTGTGGTCACCTAGTCACTATTAACCTTTTCCTGTCGTCATCTAGTTAGGCCTATTATTAACCTTTTCATGTGGTCACCTAGTCACTATTAACCTTTTCCTGTCGTCATCTAGTTAGGCCTATTATTAGCCTTTTCATGTGGTCACCTAGTCACTATTAACCTTTTCCTGTCATCACCCAGTCACTATTAACCTTAGCTTGTCAGTCACATAGTCACTATTAGCCTTTACTGTCGTCATCAGTCAGCTTGAAACAGAAAGAAAACTGTGAAGAATTGTCTCTCTAATACTATCACCTTTCTGACTTAGGTCTTGTGACGACAGTGTTCATTTCTCTTTTACTGTGGTGTGTATCTGTGGAGAGTTTGGTCAGGTCAGAGCTTGCCTCTGCTACAGTATGACAGTAGACTGTACCACCTGTGCCTGTCTCTGCTGCCTTGTGGGTCACCCCATGAGAGGGGAAAGGCTTTGGGAGTCAGTCAACCCAGACAGAAAATCCTGTAGTCACTGCAGAGTGTGCCCCAGTTTCTGGGGTACTCTCATACAAGAAAGGGGTGATTAGCCTCTTCTCACACAAGGGAAAGGAGAACTTTGATTTTCTTGTTTTTATGTCTGGGGTATGGGGACCGGATAGCTCAGTAGTCATAGCACTCGCTTTCCCCCAGCCAAGGTTAAGCGGCATTGAGCGTGGTTACCTGTTGGATGGGTGACTGTTTGTGCATCTTGGCTTCAGTACAGTCCCCCAGTTCACCCAGCTGTATAAATGGATACTGCCCTCTTTAGGGTCAGGGAAGGTAAAGCAGCGAGGGAGAGGAAATGAGTCCTGCCGCCCTCAATATGCTGGCCCTGGAGAAGCTGAGGTCTCTCGCTCCTCCATGACCACGTAGGTTATGGAACACCTTTACCTTATCTTTACTTATATGTCTGTAGTGTTCACTCCAGAATGGTTACTCTACTCAGTCCACCTCAGCCCCTTAGTCATCTATGACTGTCATGAAACCTCATGTGCTGACACACAACCCTCCTGGATCGTATGGTTGGGAAGATGAAGCAAAATGGGTCTGTCACTGTAAAATCTGCACGTCCCAAAAGGTCCTGATTACTGTGGTTAAAGCCAACCCTTTGGAAAACAATGTACTGTGTTCTGAAGGAACGGCTTGTATAGATCTCCCATCAGTCAGCTATTTGCACTGGGCCCAGACCCATTTTTTCGTCAGTATTCGTGTGTGTGTGTGTGTGTGTGTGTGTGTGTGTGTGTGTGTGTGTGTGTGTGTGTGTGTGTGTGTGTGTGTGTGTGTGTGTGTGTGTGTGTGTGTGTGTGTGTAAGTGAGGTGCTTTTTGTTACGTCTGCTTACAAAAAGTCATTGCCTATCAATGACAAAGAACCCTTTTCCTAAAGGAAAATAAAAGATTTAAAACGATAGAGAAAGAACAATTCACACTACTTAGAAATCAAAACCAAGCCACAGGGGGGTCGACCCACAGTCCGTACCTTACGCATTATTGATCATTTGTATGTTGGAGAAAAGGGAGAAGAAAAAGAGGAGGTAGAGGAAGAAGAAGAATGCAAAGAAGAAGAATGCAAAGAAGAAGAATGCAAAAGAAGAAGAAGAAGAAGAAGAAGAAGAAGAAGAAGAAGAAGAAGAAGAAGAAGAAGAAGAAGAAGAAGAAGAAGAAAGAAGAAGAAGAAGAAGAAGAAGAAGAAGAAGAAGAGCAGAGCAGCAGCAGCAGCAGCAGCAGCAGCAGAAGAGAAGAAGAAGAAGAAGAAGAAGAAGAAGAAGAAGAAGAAGAAGAAGAAGAAGAAGAAGGACGACAACGACCAAAACAACAACAATGACACTACAACAACATAACAATAACAACAGCAACAACAATAAACAATTGATCACACCAAATCGCCAATCTTCTTTCTTCTTCTGTCATAATAAACCCCACTTTGTTCAATCACTGCACCCGTCCCCCACACCACCAACACCCCCCCCTCCCCACTTGGCCTCCTACACCTCCCCCCCCCCCTCCCACCTCCTTCTTCGCTCGTTAAGTGCCCAGCTTATGCAAGTTGGAGAGGCACCTGAAGAAACGATCAGACCACAAGAGAGGGAGGAGGGTGGGGAGGGGGGTAGGTAGCAGGAGCGAAAGGTTATCGCTGCCACTTGGGCGTCAAGAGCTGGTCAGTGTATGGTCTGTGGCTCTCTGTGGCACTAGACGGGTGTGCGAGCGTGTGTGTGACTGGGGTTACTTGTTATAGGCCTACTATGTGACTCTAGAACTCTTAGAGATTTGGTGTGAGAAAATTGTCAGTAGACTATGGCGTGTGTGTGTGTGATTTGTCACTAGACCTAGTGTGTGACTTTGTGTTTGTATTGTGTTGTGTTGTGTTGTATATCATTAGTATTACTCTCTGTCGCGGAAGATTTCTATTCCTGATATTCTGGCTGTTCTCGTGGAGACCGCGTCGCCACCATTTTTTGGTTCATTTTCATGTGTATCATTACGTTTCCCTGTGAGAGTGGGCTTATTTTCTTTACAGAATTTTGCCAGGAACGACTCTTGTTGCCGTGGGTTCTTCTATGTGCTCTGAATGTGTGTTGCCCACAGGACCTCGGTTTATCGCCTCATCCAAAATAGACTAGCACCCAGGCCACCACTTAAAAGTCCAGTGGAGAGGGGAAAGTTCCAGGCACAAACTGGGGTCAAACCCGCACTCTTCGCTTTGTAGGCAGGTGCTTACCTGTAGACCACCCATCCACTGTCACTTGACTTGGTCTCTGACCTCCATCCACGTTCTGTCTGTCTGTTTGTCTGTCTGTCTCTGCTGGTATGTCTGTCTGTCTGTCGTGTCTTGTCTGTCTGTCTGTGTCTGTCTGTTTCTCCACGGTTCCAAAGTTCGACTAACGTTGTGCAAACATGGACTTTTTCCCCAGTACCATGGACAGGCTTCAATACGGGATGTGCTGTTGTGTGCATGTGCACTTTATATTGTTTTGATTGGCATGTTCTTTTTTCCAGTTTTCTTTTCATCTTGGAAGCTGACTGCTGTGTATGTGTGACGAAAACAAAACCAACAAATATAAACCAGACAACTTATTTCTTAAAGGAAAACTTATCTTTAAACCCAGTGTGTGGACAAAGCCTACGGCAAACGTTCAACAACATCTGGCTTACCAGACCTCTATCAACTCACATCGCTGATACTTGGACAGTATAAATACATAATCATTCAGTCTGCCAACTTGCTAGGACTCGTAAACAAAATCGACAGACCCTGAGATCGATTACAAGAACTGTGGTGTGGCCACAGGCACGGATTAATGTGTCTGCTGTCATTGAACTGAGTGGTGCCAAGGGCAGCGGAGTTTGTCGACTTTCAAACCACAACTCTCAGTTCATGTGACTGGGTGGGAAGTCTGAAGCAAGACACTGACGATCGACACGCTGATTCTGATATGAGGACAGTGAGGGATTCTACTGACAAGTTTTGGGACACTGACCGGCAAACAGCTGTGGAGTCACGATGGAAGAAGTCAAAGAAGTCATGGTTAGTATGTGCTGTTTTTTGTCTGGCTGTCTGGCTGCTTGTATATCTGTCTGTCTGTATGTCTCTCTGTCTGCCTGTCTGTCTGTCTGTCTGTCTGTCAATATGTCTGCCTGTCAATATGTCTGCCTGTTTGTCTGTCTGCCTCTTTGTCTGCCAAAGAAATCAGTGCGTGTGTGCGTGTGTGTGTTTGTGCATGCGTGTTTGTTTGTTTGTTTGTTTGTTTGGCTGTTCTTAATGTTCCTTGTTTCTGTTTTTTAAAACACTTTCTTAATGTTATTCTGATAGAATATCGTTCGAGACATTTCTTTTGTTTTGTTTGTTTGTTACGTGTGCGTGCGTATATATATATATATATATATATATATATATATATATATATATATATATATATATATATATATATATATATATATATATATATGTATGTATGTCTGTCTTGAAGTTTGGAGTCTTTATGTATGTATGTGTATATGTGTATGTGTACATGCTTGCACGCGCACTTACACGCGTCTTGAAACCGCTTACATTCGGTCTGCGTAGTGTGTGTGTGTTGTGTGTGTGTGGGGGGGGGGGTATTTCATTTTTTATTTTATTCTTTTATTTCAAGGATTATGGAGTAAGCACTCATGTGCTTTTTTACATCCAGTCTCCGTGTATATGCAGTTTTGTAAATTTTGTCATTCTCTGTGTGTTGTGTTTGTGTGTGTGTGTGTGTGTGTGTGTGTGTGTGTGTGTGCGTTGCGCGCGTGTGCGTGCGGCAGTGTTGCGTGCGTGTGTGTGTGAGTGTTTGTGCGTGCGTGTGTACATGTGTGTGTGAGGTGTTTGTGCGTGTGGTGTGTACATGTGTGTGTTGTGTTGTGTGGTGCGTGTGTTGTGTGTGTATATGTGTGTTGTGATGCTATGAAGTTGTGGTGTGACAACAAAGTGGTGTGATATGGAGTCGTGACTGCATAGGGGAGTGCCTCA
>CM060333.1:45712129-45717129 GCA_030674155.1 Stramonita haemastoma | reverse complement strand
GTTCGTGCTCCGTAACCCGCTGAACCCTGACATGAATAACAGGATCTTTAACATGTATATTTCATCTTCTCCATGCATAAATACACAAAGTTGACCTATGAGATTGGGGGGAAAAAAACACCCTTTATTCACCAGACGTTGCTGAGATTCGAACCCACGACTCCATGGGTCGATGATATTGAGGTCGAACCATGTTAACCACTGGGCTATAGCGCCTGTCCCAAGATGTCTGATTCAATGATTGAGGGTTTAAATGCTAGCCACAGAAGAGGGGAGGGGGAAAGTCCAACTAATTTGTTATGTTGTCTGTCCCTGTACAGCTCTCTTGCTCATACTGCTGGCGACGGCTGGAATGACCAACATCATCGTCGGTCAGTCTGTCTGTCTGTCTTTCTGTATTTCTGTCCGTCCGTCCGTCTTTCTGTGTTCTCTGCCTCTGTCTGTCTTGTCTGTCTGTCTGTCTGTCTGTCTGTCTGTCTGTCTGTCTGTCTGTCTGTCTGTCTGTCTGTCTCTCTCTCTCTCTCTCTCTCTCTCTCTCTCTCTCTCTCTCTCTCTCTCTCTCTCTCTCTCTCTCTCTCTCTCTCTCTTGCCTGTATTGTTTTGTGTATTGGCGACCAGACAGTGAAAATGTTAACACAGGTACCGGGTGGGTACAAGATGTTCATTCTGTAGTGTTAATTGCCCACCCGGAATTTTTCTTATGTTTAATTTTTGTTCAGTGAAGTTGTGGGGGGGGGGGGGGGGGTATGCTTTTTTGTAATATGGGGATGATTAAATAAAGCGGAATGGCTGGTGTCCTCAGCACTGCCTGGTGTTATTGGCTTAAGGAATGAGATGAATAAGGCATTTGCCATTTAGTGGCGCGTGTGTTTTTGTTGGATTTTTTTAAAATTGATGGTGTTGGATGTGTGAAAGGATCAGATCGTGTTGATTTTGAACTCTAGGTGAATGTCAGTGGATTTACGAAAATTGAATAGGGGCGACAACCCTGACATGACCTTCATGGTCGGTAGGGCTTTAATAACATGAAATGAAAAAGCCACTGGTATATCAATACAGTAGGCCTTTCTTTCAAATACATACAAAAATAAGATAAAGAGAATGCACGTACGCAATCCATTCAAGTGACAGAGTGCAGAAAACCAGACTAAAATACCGATTTTTTAAGTTAAGGAAGGAGAAGGAGGGAACAAAGCAAACAACATTCGTGATAAAAAGACTGAAGCTGAATTGTTCCACACTGCTTGTAACAAAGCCCCAGCCTCTATACAGACAGTTGTCTTGCACTCCAGACACAAATAGGCTTTTGTCTGCATTAGTAATAGTGATTTAGCCATGATGTAGGCTATAAACCCGCAGCACTACGTGGTAAATACCTTAATTATTTGCTTCCTTAAGGCCAATAAAATCAGACCCTGCTATACTGAAAACCGCATCCAGTCCGCGATAAACTATTGTTAATTTTGTTCTTCTGTACTTCTTACAATTAAGACCATAGAATGCACTACATTGACATCGTTTGACATACGTTGATGTCTTCAAGAATTGAAGTTATCTAATTGTTATCTAGATTGTTTGAAACCCCATTCAAAAATCACTTTTTCAGTCAGCTTCATAGCTGGCAGTGGTTAAAAAAAAAATCTACTCATAAAATTTAGAGACTATCTAGGGTAATATTTCTATTTTCATTTCAATAAATACACAAGATAACCTCTACACAGGAGTTCTGAACGTTTACGGGTGCGGCAACGCAATGATCATCCCAGTTCTGCTGATACTGAACGGGTTCCTGTGGTTATTGCCTCCCCTGCTGGTGGCGCTTCTCAACTGCCTAGACCGTCGCTATGGAGACGACCTGAACTGTCTGCATGGCTGTCTGGAAAAGCTGTTCTTCTTTTCTGCTGTCTTCCTGGTTGCTGGTGAGTGCCAGTTCCTGTAACTGCAGGGTTATAGATAATTATCTTCTATAGATTATCAACTTTGTTTCTCCCTTTTTATTTTGGGGCGGTTTTTGAGGGGGGGGGGGGGGGGGGGGGGTTGGGGGGGAGAGGGTTGTTTATTGCTTTGTTTGTTGTTGTTAGTGGTGGTGGCTTTTGTTTTGTTTGGTTGGTTTTGTTTTGTGGGGAAGGGTAGGGTTCTCTCTTTCCTTTTTTCCCTGCCTCATCACCTGTGATGGCTTGTCCTTCGGTGACCACACCACTCACTTCAACCTTATCGCCCCTACCATGCCATGGTCATTATGTCGTTTTCTCAGGGCCACAAGTCCATGGTGAGATTATCAGTGTTGGGTCACTGTAAGGCCACCAATCAGAGGGGCCCTGCACTGCTGCTGGGTCACTTCCATCGTGTTCAGTGCTGCCTGTTCTGAGCCCACAGACACACAGGATACACCCTCTTACCTCTCTACTGAAACAACATTAGTTGCAGGGCCTGATTAAGTGAAACACCTATCTGGGGTGGTGACCACTACAACATCCCTATTCCCCTTAATCTCTGACCCCAGATAAATAGGCTTTGACACCAACTCACTTCAGGTGCAGAGTGCATGGAAAACCGAAACTGGGGTCACCACGAGACCAGAGCAGTCAGAGCCACAGAATCAGAGACAGAGTATTTTTTTTTTATTGCCTAACAGCCGATGGTACTGAGAATGATGTAATAAGAATGCTGTGGAAATGCATCACCTTTGCCACTACTTAACAGGACTGTACTCTGTGCATCCTCTTATAATAAGTATCTCCTGGTGTAAACCAGGCCTGAGAAATACAGACACCTTGCAGAGTTGATCAAGTAACTGGAAAATCGCACCTATAATGTGGAAGATGCTCAACTACAATTATTTCGTCCAGTCTTCCTAATGAGCTATGACTGACTTACTCTGAGTAGGAGCTGGCCACAGTCAACAAAAAAATCTATTACACTTAGGAGATTCAAACCTGTAACCTTCCAACCAGGAATCTATGACGCTATCAACTATGCAACGGCAGGGTGGTCTTTCCATCTTTGCAGCATATAGCAAATATTTGACCTGTAAAAACTTGCTGCATACCTGACAGCAACATCACTAAGAAGTTTTTTTTTTAGTCCTACCAGTTGCACAAAACTGTCCAAACCGTTCATCACAAAGGCACTACACGACAACTGCAAAATGCTGATGTCTTTACTGTTGGGTTCTCTTGAGCAGCTAAATAACATTAGTATACAGCCAAGACCAGGTAACAGAGGGACTCTCCAAAAGTCTAGAACCGTCTGTCACTCATCAAGTTTTCAGTCTCATTCTGAAAGTGAACACAGCACCGCCCAAAACTGAGATCAGGAACATGCAAGTGTTCTTTTTCTTTGCTGGATGGGTGACTCATGGACAGAGAAGAGTGCACTGGGGTAGTTCAGTATGCCTGCGGCATAGATGATATGAACGTGCTAAACATGTATCCAGTCAGAGTTTTCATTACGTAAACAAGTCTCTGTGTTTCTTAAGTTCGATTATAGGGTTGATTTGATTTAATTGTTTACGTGTCCCAGCGGATTTTTCCCATCTAGGGACGGTACTATTAACTTGCAAAATTTTCTATGGTGCCCCCACCGTCTACAGGACTACCGGATAGGTGAAGGTGAAGGTGAACCATCAGCCAACCGTCACCACTTACGTTTCTCATTGACTCCGAGTATCTGTAAAGTAAGGTATGGAGTAACGTGATATACCAGGACTGGTTTAAAGAAAGGCAGTCACAGCTGACTATCTGCAGTTGTGCCAGCTGAAAGGCGTTGTCTGATGAACTCTCTTCAATGAGCTACTCTGACTGCTGTTAATCCACCCCGTGGTTATTACACAATCCCAGTGATACCTTTCCCCAATACTGCGTTTTTGACTGATGACAACATGACACAAAATAACGAGAAATGATGAATAATTAAGCCTAACACAACCACACAGACACATATTCTCTGACTGGTCTCTGTTGCAGGCACCATCTACATCCTGGTGACGGTGACGCAGGTCAAGAGTTTGGAGTTTTTGTGTGCACGTTCCTGGCTGCCTCCTTACGTCCTGTGTGTCCTCGTCGCTGATTGGCTGTGCTTCCTGGCCTTCGTCTGTCTGTTCTGCACCCACCCTCTGCCCAAAGACCAGTCCTCCTCCAACTTCAAGCATCTGAAAAACCTCCCGCCCTTAGCTGCGCCCTGGAATCGCCATCGTGCTTTACAGAAATACTGACACATGTGTGGGGGACTTTAATTTCTTTGTTGCTAGATTTGGTGGTGCAGTTTGACAGTGTTTTCCTCCTGGTACAATTCCACCTAGGAAATATCTAGATCTACTGCGTATTCAAAGTTTTTACGAAAGCACAATACTCCACCCACACCCCTGCTCGTGTTAGCGATGGCTTCTTACTGAAGTTTACTGACAAGTTGCTTAAAGCCCTCTTAGGGGGAAGGGGGGGGGACGTTACACTTGAAATAAACAGCTGATACTACTAGAGTGCGTTTTAAGGAACAGACACAAGTAGTACATGCATGCAGTTTATTTATCAAGGCTATTGGAGGCCAGCCAGGTGTATATCTGAAGAGTTTGACGTTTTCAACCTGCTAGGATAGCTTTGCTGTGTGTTGAAGGCATAGTGTTTCTCAAAGTCAGGGAAGTAAAGGGGAATCTTCAAATAGATAGGAAATCACTGCGGACAACACGGCTTTGACAACACTCCTTTTTCAAAACAGCTAACTGTAAATACTTGTAAATAGCTGTAGAAATTGTACAGTCGCAGATTTTTGTTCTTTATTTTTGTATATCATTTTTTAAGCAAAGAAAGACTGTGCTAGAAACGTTGCTTCATGCTTTGTCTACTCAGCTGTCTTTGGTTTTGATAACTCTGCCATTGTGTAAGTTGGAAAACAATTATTTTTCAGCGAAGCATCAGCAGTAACTGATATGAATATCATGATTAGCTCTTAGCATCTGATAGCAAATGCTTGTAAAATGTCTTTGACATCACCAGGCACAAAAG
>CM060333.1:45704629-45709629 GCA_030674155.1 Stramonita haemastoma | reverse complement strand
TGTGTGTGTGAGGGGCAAGGAGATGTATAGGAGGTGTTTTCGTTCATTTGTTCCTCTCCCCCCCCCTCCCCCCTTTCTTTCTTTAAAGTCTTCCCGGATTTTGTTTTTGTTTTGTTTCCTATGTTTCTTTTCTTTCCCTTCTTAAGTTTCTTTTTCACCCCCCCCCCCCCCCCCCCCCCCCCCCCTCCTCGTGTTCGTTTATTGTCGAGCTATGGGGACGAGAAAGCATAGTGGTCAGAACGTTGCGCTCGCAATTTGACGACCCGGGTTCGATTCCCGTTCGAGGGGATTTTTCCCTGGAGTTAACATCAGTGCTGACTCGACTCTCCTCAAAAGCCCTTCAGATGAGACTATAAACCGAGGCCCCGTGTGCCAACGCACCCAAAACATCTTGCGCACACGTTAAATCCTGTTCCGCTTTTCGTAAGAGTAGGCCATTGTGTACCGGTGGGAACAGATGACAAAATTTACAAAACTGCATACACACAGGAACATGAATGTGTATGCCATTACCCTCAATATAAAAGAGTGAATAGATAGATAGATAGATAGATAGATAGATAGATAGATAGATAGATAGATAGATAGATAGATAGATAGATTGATAGATTGATAGATTGATTGATAGATAAATAAATAGATAAATAAATAAATAAATAATAATAAAAATAATAAAAGCTTTCTTTCTTGGGTTCCATTATTTCCTGTCTGTTTTTCTTTCTTTCCTTTTTCTTGATCATTTTCTTTTCTTCTTTATTTTTTGTTTTTTGTTGATGATGTTTTGGGAAGGTTTATTTGTAGTTATGTTTGTTGGGAGGAGGGGGGGGGGGGGGGGTTGAGCCCTTCTTTCTTTGTTAAATTCGTGTTTTTTTCAGGCTTTTTTGTGTTGTTTGTTTGTGTGTGTGTGAGTGTGTGTGTGTGTGTGTGTGTGTGTGTGTGTGTGTGTGTGTGTGTGCGTGCGTGCGTGCGTGCGTGCGTGCGTGTGTGTGTGTGGTTGTTATTGTTGTTGTTGTTGTCGTCGTCGTCATCGTTGTTGTTGATGCTGTTGCTGCTGCGGGGGTGGGGGGGGGGTGGGGGGGTGGGGGGTCTTTGCTTCTGACATGCAGTTAGTTTATCAAGATAAAAAGTCTAAACATCAATTCACTTTTGTGGCGACACCCAATACTGTCTCAAAACCTGCTGATCCAAGATCGGGATTCGTGGCTTGTCTTGTCTTTTTTTTTGTTTGTTTGTCTTTTTTTGATTAATGGCTTGTCAAAACAAGAACAATGTGCAGACACAGTAGCAAGTCTTCTTTCCTGTCACAAGTTTTCACCCAGCCGCTGAAAATATTCAACATAATCAGAGACTAGATCTAGGTTTATTATATAGTAGTTTACTGATACTTGCGATGACAACGGAATACATTTTGTTGGCTTCAGCCCTTTAGGGCTTGACATAGGCCTAGAGTCTACCAGTCGTGTAAGAAAACTGAGAACCCACGGAACAGTGTGTGTGTGTGTGTGTGTGTGTGTGTGTGTGTGTGTGTGTGTGTGTGTCCTGCAATGTAATGCAGTGGAACATTAAAAAAAAAAAAAAAGTTATAACAGAGCGCAATAAAATTCAGTGATGGGTGGGTAGGCTAGCCTATATAATAGGCCTAGGCTTATTCGACGTTCTCCGAAAAGCGAGGGGAAGCTATTCAAAGGTTGTCTCCCATAAGGCCTCTGGTCGCAAAGTACTCCGACAAGCAAAGGGAAGCTATTCAAAGGTTGTCTCCCATAGTAGCTCCTGTAAAAGCCTTTTCTTTTTAAAATTAAACATAGTTCTATATTTGAAAACTAAAAACCATTATAAGCATAGTTTGTAAATAGTAACAAATTATTGTATTCTTAGAAAAAAATGTGGTAAAACAATAAAATTTTAGTCACATTATGTAAATAAAATATATTTTATGGTATGCTTGTTTAAACACTTTCTTGTTATAAGCTCTGTAAAAGTATAAGATAGGAGAATTCCACTGACGAGACAAAAGGGTCTTTGCCACTTGTGGCACCCGGCGCTTCACGGCGTCGGGCGGAATCGCTATCAAGAGATTTCGGAGACATAATTTCTGTCGCCGGGGCAGTTGGTGCTCGCTATGCCTGACGCCCATGCAAAGTTAATAAAAACAAGACAACACAAAGATAGCCGAACCCTTTACAGCTTTCAAACGATGGTAGGCCTAGGCTAGTCTAGGCCAACCAATCGATGAACAATGGCACATTCACCGAAGGCCCAGGCTAGACTAAGTTAGGCTAGGCCGTAAGCTAATGTCTAAAACAAATTATAAAAACTAGGCCTACCAAAATAGGCTAGCCGAAATTAATACAGAAATAGGCCTAGGCCTTAGCTTTGTGGAGGAAAACAGGCGCAGGCCACCTTCTACAATTTCTCAATCATTATGAAAATCAAAGAACTTTTTATAATTAGGCCCTATTATTATTTTGATTTTTAAGCATTTTTTGTTCAAAGCTGTGCTTATATGAAAAGCCTAGTGCTAGGATACCAAAAGTTTCACATGAAAAACAAAAACAAGGCCATCCTAGATTACATCTTAACTCTCACAAAAAAACAACAACAAACAAATAAAAAAAAATCTAGGCCCCTACTTAGAAAATTAACAACTTCCAAATGGCTTTTTTACAGGGCATGTACCAAATCAGTAAGTACTTCCCTTAGGCCCAGTGTCTGTTACTCAATTACAGTTTTGTCCATGCACTCTCATGCATTTAAGTCTTTCATCATCTATTTTATTTTTCTTCCTTTTTTTTTGCACAAGAATACATTTTTCAAGATAATACTTTAGGTTAAAAAAAGGCTTTAGTTTTCAAAGTTTTTGTTACAGGTTGTTATTTTGGTAATTTTCAAGAGGATCTAAGGTCTTAATCACATACACACACACAATGTGTGTGTGTGTGTGTGTGTGTGTGTGTGTGTTGTGATCCAACAATTGTCAATCATTAAAACAAAAGGGAATTCACCCCCTATCTGATTATTATTATAGCCTAAAATTTATTCTTTTTTATTTTGAGAAGCACTCATGTGCTTTTTTACATCCTGTCCCCCTGTGTATACAGTTTTGTCATCCTTTCCCATCGGCTCACAATGGCCTACTCTTCTGAAAAGCATAACAGGAACATGTGTGCAAGATGTTCTGCATGCGTTCGCATACGGGACCTCAATTTATAGTTTCATTGGAAGAACTTTGGGAGGGAGTAGAGTGGGCAATGATGTCAACTCCTGGGGAAAATATCCCTTTGAGCAGAATTCGAACCAGGGTCAACATATCACGAACGCAATGCACAATGTTCTAACCAACCAGGCTATCTTGTCCCTTGTTTGTGATTTTACTTGGGTGAGTTTGCGGCTGGCTGAGGTGTTGATGACTTGTGGGTACTCTTTGTGCTGTGATGGGTGCATGCCAATATTCAGAACCTGGGTTGAGCTATATTGATGTTATTTTTGAGTGGTTATTGTTTTTATATATGGCTTGTAACCCACCAGAAATTCTCTGTTTTAGAGATAATAAAGTATTTTGAATTTGAATTTGAATTGTTCAAAGTTAGAAGTGACTTTATGGTTTTGCTCATGATGCTTTTGCCTGTCTTTAGTTTAACAATTCCCCATGAGAAGATCTCTCAGATACATTCAGATGTATCCTAATGCACATCAGAGACAAGCGTGCATGCGCAAAATATGTACTCTTTAGTACATTCAAGCACACCTTACACTTGTAAATCAAGGCAGCCTTTAGGTTTTTGTGGGGGGGGGGGGGGGGGTTGTTTTTTGCTGGTTCTTTTTTTTTTTTTGGAGGGGAGGGTTAAAGGTTTTTTGTTGCTTTGCACTTCCACTCTAATCTGATTTTGACTGTAAATTGCCTTGAAGTGCCTTGACTCGATATGTTAAAATGGATTGTTACTGGAGCTTTACAAAATTAGAAAAGATCTTTATCAAACTTTTCTAAGACTTTTCCAGACTTCCAGGACTGCTTGACCTCTAAAATATCAAAAAAGTATAAATTAAATTTCATCCAGACTGCATTCTTACTTACTAAAAAATCTCACATGCCATACGACTACTTATTCCTTCAACACATTTTATTTGTTTTTTCTCTCCATGCTTGCACAGTTTTTCTTTTTAACACACCCAGAATTGACAAGGCAATGTCATTAAAACTGGACAAAAAAAGACAGCTTGTCAAAGTCATATAAACACCTATACTGAACTGTCATGGAGTATGCACCTCATAGGTAAGTTCACGCCCATGTGCACACACACATGCACACACACACACATGAAACAATATAAAACACACACACACACACACACACACACACACACACACACACACACACACACACACACACACACACACACACACACAAACACAGTGCAGATCCATAAAGCTTACATGCAATGTCCTTTTTGGTGAAAACGTGTTACAATGAACAAATATGAACATACATATGAGCTCACACAAATTCATACATTCTCACAAGGTGTGTAGGCGCGCACACGCACACGCACACACACACACACACACACACACATATACACATGCTAGATTATTATACAAACTGAAACTTATTGGAGTTAATGGTGAAATGTTTCAATACTTTAAGAGTTTTCTATCAGAAAGATCGATGTGTGCAAGAGTTGGATCAGTGTATTCATCTTTCAAAAATATTGATATTGGTATTCCTCAGGGGTCAATAATAGCTCCTATATTGTTTTCTATTCTTATTCATGACCTTCCAAAAGTTCTGTCAAACAATATAAACCTAGCTCAATATGCTGATGACATTGCAATTTGGATGAATACAAGCATTAGGAAACATACGTCTAAAAGAATTATAAACCATATCAACAAAATTTATCAATTAGAAATAGATAAATTAGATACTTATATGAAAGAAAATGGTCTTTCTCTTTCAGGAGAAAAAACTAAATTAATGCTATTTCTGAATGGTGAAAATCCC
>CM060333.1:45697129-45702129 GCA_030674155.1 Stramonita haemastoma | reverse complement strand
TGACACACTTTCTTCTCCAGGAAAGTTTTCTGCTCTCCAGCTGTTCAGACACAAAGAACATCCACCTTAACATGAAACACAACATCTTATGGAATATTCAGAAAACACACTGATATCAGTTAACTTAATTTTAAGAAGACTTGAAAAAACTTCTGGCTTATGCAACTCCCTGCAATTTTCAATGTGGGATTTTGTAAGTCATGTGTCACCTGTTGTCACTTTCTGTTAAAAAAAGAAGGTTTTATTTGGGATGGAAAGGACGTTAATGAAAATGATTAAAGATCACTGCGCTTTTTTTTAAGGATGTGTTATAAATGCACAAAGACTCTTACATGGGAGAAAACATCAAATACAATGCCTAGCACTGTTTTCATCCAACAATTCTCAGAGAAAGCATAAAGCGCTCTGTCACAAAGTCCACATTTCTATCTAAAAAAGAATAGGGGTCTCCCACATAAAATCTAGGTCCCTAGTGACTACTGTGCCACCTGCCTTACCTTCATGTGTTTGGCAAACAGCTTGGCTGTTTTACACTCCTTTCCCAAAAACGACTTCAGTTCTCTGAAACAGCAAACCCAACACATTAGTCAATTATTTTGTTTTCTTACACAACAGGTAAAAAACAAAACAAAAACAAAAACCCAGCAAAATTGAATAGTTCCATACCCCACATCCTAAACAAACTTTTTAACAGTTTATGTTACAGAATATTGGTGTGAGAGAGAGAGGGGAGAGAGAGAGAGAGAGAGAGAGAGAGAGAGAGAGAGAGAGAGAGAGAGAGAGAGAGAGAGAGAGAGAGAGAGAGAGAGAGAGATTCTGGAGCATTGCTCACAGACTTTGGGTACATGCTCAAAAACAAAAACTCTTTGCCTCTTACAGCATCTTGATCAACGTCCTTCCAGCCACAAATCCAACATGACATCCGACACACAACAGCGGCTTATTCCACATTTTTTGTTTGGTGTATAAAACATTTACGCCATCTTCTGTTTTCTGCTTCTTTCCCCCTCCCTCCTACCTCCCACAAATCATAGCACAGTATCACTGTCCTTTTTCTTTTGAATCTCTTGCAAGCATGTAGTGATTCTTCTGTCACTCAAAGAACATTCAACTTGAACGACAGAAAGAAAGCTCTCCAATGCATAAAGAAAAGTTATCATACAGTTTGATGATAAAGCAAAAACTTAAAATCAAAGTTTGAATACAGCAAAACCTAATAATCAAAGTTAAATAAAACAAAAACTGATAATCAAAAGTAAATAAAGCAAAAACTGAAAATCAAAGTTTGAATAAAGCAAAACCTGAAAATCAAAGTTAAATAAAGCAATAACTGAAAATCAAAGCAAAAACTGAAAATCAAAGTTTGAATAAAACAAAAACTGAAAAAGAAAGTTAAACTATAAACTGAAAATCAAAGTTTGAATAAAACAAAAACTAATAATCAAAGTTAAATAAAGCAAAAACTAAAAATCAAAGTTTGGATAAAACAAAAACTGACAATCAAAGTTAAATAAGCAAAAACTGAAAATCAAAGCTTGAATAAAACAAAAACTGAAAATCAAAGTTAAAGTATAAACTGAAAATCAAAGTTTGGATAAAACAAAAACTGATACTCTAAAGTTAAATTAAGCAAAAACTGAAAATCAAAGTTTAAAATACATACATACATACATACATCACACACACACACACACACACACACACACACACACACACACACACACACACACACACACAGCGCAGGACATAGAAGATCCCAGTCACCTGTTCAGCTCTACAGCGCGAATGGCAGAGCTGCACAGGATGAGCATCAGCGGGGATCCAGGTGGCAACTTGGCCTCCTCCACCGCCACCTGCCAGCCAGGTAACAGCTCCTTCAGGTAATCCCGGCTGACTCTTCCTCCTTGGCTGGGAAGAAATCTGAAATCACACAAGACCAATCTTCAGAAAAAAAAACACCAGAACACAAAACAACACAAAACAGAACAGAAAACAAACAACTGAGGGTCATCAAGCTTTCTTTCTGAAAAAGCTACATATGAAAAAGACTATGAGCATTTTTTTTAATAAGTTTTTGTGGTCACCTGGTATGAGTTTTTTTTTTCTTTTCTGGAAATTATGGAAAAAGCATGGATTTATTGCCACACACTGACACATAAAGACTATTCTGGTAACAGGCAAGTATGTGTGCATATGTATGTAAGTGCGTGCGTGTGCGTGTGTGTGTGTGTGTGTGTGTGCATGTGTGTGTGTGTGTGTGTGTGTGTGTGTGTGTGTGTGTGTATGTGTGTGTGTGTGTGTGTGTGTGTGTGTGTGTGTGTGTGTGTGTGTGTGTGTGTGTGTGTGTGAGTGTGTGTGTGTGCATGCGTATGTGTGTATGTGTGTGCATACGTTGTGTGTGTGTGTGTGTGTGTGTGTGTGTGTGTGTGTGTGTGTGTGTGTGTGTGTGTGTGTGTGTGTGTGTGTGTGTGTGTGTGCACGCCCATATGTTTACACATTTAAGTAAACACGTTCTGCAAATAGCCCAACAACACTGAGTCAAGTGTGAGAGTGTGTGTGTGTGTGTGTGTGTGTGTGTGTGTGTGTGTGTGTGTGTGTGTGTGTGTGTGTGTGTGTGTGTGTGTGTGTGTGTGTGTGTGTGTGCACATCCATATGTTTACACACATAAGTAAACAAGTTCTGCAAATAGCCCAACAACACTGAGTCACAGCAAAATATATCCTGCTAAACTCCCAACCACTAAAAGTAAAACTAACTAACCTGTGTCTGCTGACAAGGTTGCTGCATCATCATCGTCGTCGTCATCTGAATCAGAGTGGGAATCATCACTTTTGGAAACAGCAGGAAAGGGTTTGAGTAAAGCCTGCACATCCTCTGGTGTTCCTCCCTTATTCAGCACATCCTCCGCCACTTCTGTGATCTTTTTCTATGAGAGAAAAAGTTCATGTGATAATTTTAACAAGCACAAAAATAATTCTTAATTATTATTATTATTATCATCCTTGTTGTGACACCACCACCACCATCACTGCCGCCACCATCACTACCACCGCTATTATTAACTTTATCATTATTACTATAAAATGAAAACTAAAAAAGCATCCTTCAACTCCAAGCTCTGAACTTCTTGCACAATTACTGTGTGACTGTGATTCTCTTTTTTTTTCTTTCTTTCTTTTTCAAGCACTAAATCAGTTTATTAGTTAATTTAGACATCCATACACAAATACTGGAAAGGAAGTCAAATGAAGGTGATCATTTGACTCGGTTGTCTTGTCACACAGTCACATGCATGTTCTATGATATTTCCATTGATATGACGAATTTCCAAGTTTAACATTTAATATTCCTATTAAAAAGAACAGGGGGAGGGGAGGCATAACACACAAGGAGTTCTTGCATTCATATGTTTACTTCTTTCTTGCCTATTGGCAACTGAAGAAAGCAAATTTATAGCAAGCACTAAGATCTGACTAGCATTTCACTTCTAACCAACAAAATCAAAGATGTAAGGCCTTTGCTTGACATGTGCAGATGAGTATGATGACAGCATCGTTAAAAAAACTGTTTTGGCCAACATACAATTAGATCTTTCTACAATTAAAATCACTGTATAAAACAAGACTTGTAGCAAAATCCATACAAGCAGGAGTTTGAGATGAGTGACATGGGAACAGCAGAGCGGAGATGTTTGCAGAATATGAGGCAGCAAAACAAAAAAATCTGTTCAAGCTCATACAGTTTATGTATGTACCCTTTATGCAATTTTCCTCTAAGATTCACATCTTAGTAATCTTTTACTTCAAATTCAATACCCGATGAACCCACCATTTGTAAATGATGTGAAACCCTGAGCCAGAGAACTGTGCACTTACCCTTGCAAACGTTTTCTGGTTCTTTTTTTTCTTCTTTTTGCCAGCTTTCTCCTTGCTGGCTGCTGTCTTGTGTTTCTTTGCAGGCCCAGGTGCAGACTCCGCCTCTTCTGCTGGACGTTTGACAGCTTTCTTTACCTGTTTTTCCTCGCCACTGTCCTCTGCTCCTGAATCCTCACCATTGTCTGGATAACAGGCAGATATTTCCTATAATCACCTTACTGGTCAACAAGCTACATAAATACATATTTGGGTTTTTTTTGCTTTCAATATATAATAATCAACCAACTAGGGTACCGGTCTTTTAATGTAATTTATAAGAATTAAACAATACGCGGAGGAAATTCTTTTCAAAAAATCTTTTGGTAAAAACGTTGATTTTTTGTCCCCCCACCCCTTCCAATTTAAAAAACAAAAACTTTTTTTTTTTTTTTTTTAAAAGAGAACAAATAATAAAGTTGGGTGTATAAAGACTCAAAGAGATACATGGATGCCAAGTATGCCAAAATAAATAAATAATGTCAAAGCCCAGCTAGCCTGAGCTAGGACAGTTTGATTTACAATATCTGATGAAGAAAATGAAAGTTTGTCCTTGTGGTAATAAATGATTCAGACTGAGTAAAACATGCTCTCTTGTATTCTATTTGATTTTTTTTTTTATTCCAGGCTTCCTCTTTATCAAGGAATCACCAGAGCACTGCACAATGGGAAACTGGCTGCACAATGGAATGAGATAGGAAACAGCCAGCAAGAGTCAACAACTAAACATGTGATGCAGCACTTTCTTATATTTTGGGACGCGAGTTCATGCCCTGCACTGTGAACATGAACGTAAGCTTTGGCATTTTTCTGGCCATCCACCTTTAGCCTTAGGCCTAGGCTGAGCTACACTGACCAACTTACCTAAGGCCTTCCATGCGAGCGTGCAATGGTTTGAGACACAGTGGTGGGGGAAAGTTAAAAGTTAAAGTCTGTCCCGAGCCTAAGGCTCATCAGGCCAGTGCTTATCCCGGTTTCTGTGGCGTTGAGCGACTGAAAGTCATAGACTCCCCCCTGGATAGGATGCCAGTCTATCGCAGGGTTAACCCCCAACACAAGGTTGGTACCCCTTTTGCACCTGGGTGGGGT
>CM060333.1:45687129-45692129 GCA_030674155.1 Stramonita haemastoma | reverse complement strand
GGGCTGCAGGTGTACTTCAAGTTTGAATAGTTATGACTGTTTGTCATGAACTGTTGGATTAGCCAAAACGACAGTGAGATTTTTAAGGGTTTTGTTTGTTTTGATTTTTTTTTTTTTGTTTTTTTGTTTGTTTGTTTGTTTTGTTTTGGGGGGTTCAGTTTTTGTCATTGTTGGGAGGAGGGGGTTGTTTGTTTGTTTCTTTGTTTTTTCTTCTTTGATTGTTGTTGTTGTTGTTGTTTTTGGGAGGGGGAGGTTGTTTGCTAGATCAGATTTTCATTTTTTTTCATTGTGCATGGAGTGGTTTCCATTTAACATAACCATTTTCTCATAACTGCAGACGGAATTTCAGCTTAAAGCCGATTTGTCAAAAATTGATCACTATATTAATGGAATAGAACAGGAGAGGTCACACAGCAAGGCGTCAGGGAAACGGGTTTTGTCCGGGATGAGTATTGACAGGGACGGTTGTTTTGTGCTGGTCATCAACAGGAATTAACTTCCCCGTCTGAAGCAGACGACCACTCAGGATGTTAGGCCTAGGCTAGGCCTAGTGGAGCAAGCGTAGTAGTGTTGTATAGCCTAGGCCCAGCCAGTTTTCTTCGCAGTTTGCCAGCAGTGACAGACAGCCCAGAGTGTGTCGTCTGCATCGCAGAGTGACAAAGGAAGTTACAGAAGGAAAACATCCGCGTTTGTGATAAGGACAGTTTGTTGGGCAGACGATTTTTCTACAGCTTTCACCATGCCGACTTTTGATCCTACAGATAGACAAGGTAAGGGTGGTGATGAAATTAGAAGAAAAAAGAAAAATAAGGTAAAGGCAGAGAAGGGAAAAAAGGTGGTAAATAGATTTAAGAAATTTTAAAAAGGATGAACTAAAAGAAATACACACACACACACACACACACACACACACACACACACACACACACACACACACACACACACACACACACACACACAGAGAGAGAGAGAGAGAGAGAGAGAGAGAGAGAGAGAGAGAGAGAGAGAGAGAGAGAGAGATGGGTTGATCCCCATCTTTTTTTTTATAATTCTCCATAGTTATCATAATGATTTTATAAAGTAACACCTTCGCAGGAGAAAAAGACTTTCCTTTTGATAAGATAATAAAGTAAACCATAATATCCTATGTACATAGTTGAAATTAGCCTTTTGGATTGATAAGCCTTACATTATTGCATGACTGATTAGTTCATAGGCTTACAACTAAATCGTGCATACCTATTCCTTGCTGGATTCACAGATAGTCATACAATAACGGGGTTTGGGATTTAAAAAAAGATCTTCTAGTTTTTCAGAATTGGTTTATAGCCAATAAAGTCTGTTTTAGCCAGAGTATTGATTTTTTTAATAATTAGCAGAAATTTCCGTATTGGTTTATTGAGAAAAACGTTTGTTTTACCAGCATTGTGTATTGATTACCAAACACTTTAGTATAAATGTATAGACAATAAAGTCTTTTTTTACCAACAGTATTGCCATGGTTGTATTAAGTTTTCCGGCTCAGTTACAAATGCTACAAATATATTACATAAACACACCCACCCCTTCCCCCGCCACTTCATCAGTTTCCTATCATAGTCTTTTTCCGCCAGTTCTCTCTCTCTCTCTCTCTCTCTCCTCTCTCTCTCTCTCTCTCTCTCTCTCCTCTCTCTCTCTCTCTCTCTCTCTCTCTCTCTCTCTCTCACTCTGGTATCTCAGTGTAAGGTTGTTGTTTTAAAGATCTCCAATTGTTGATTTTTTGGGGGTTGATACATAAATTTATTTCCAACATATCAGTAGTACTACATCGTTATAAAACACTATAATCAGGTAGACTGTTTTTGTACCCTCAAAATAAAATTTTTTTATTTTCAGATGGTACATTGAACAAGCAGTACATTTGCTCTTTCTTTTTCCATCAAGCCATCCAGATTTAGACCTGTGTCAACTAGTAGACCCACCCACCCCCACCCCCTTTTATTTATTTAGATCAGATTTTCAGTTTTCCTTTGTGGGGCTGCGCGATGTGATAAAGTCACATCTGTAGGATGGAGAATATTCAAGTAGGAATGTTTGTTTCCTTATTGGGACCTCATATCAGACTTTTTTGTGTGTGTGCTTTCAGTGCTGTGAATGATAGAGATGCGACATAGCTACAGGGTTAGCCCTTGTTGACACCCTTTTACATGAGAGCTATGTCAGTGGTCATTGAAAAGTGGACATGCATTATCAGGCCTATCTTTGACTATTGCATCATGAAGGGTGTAGACAATGGGGTGTGTGCACTGGACAATACCAGATAAAGACAATGGGACGGGGTGTGTGTGCACTGGACAATACCAATTGTACACACGAAGGTATGTTTGGTATGTTTACCATGGGGATAGTCACTGCAAGCTCAGTGTCTTGGAGATCTGTGACACATACAGGTCCCTCTCAATCTGACAACTCCATTTCTCTCAGTCTCCTTCTGTTTTCCTTAGTCCACCCCTACCCCTCCCCTCCCCCTCCCTTTGTTGCTGTTTTTGTTGCTGCTGTTGTTGTTGCAATCATTGGAAAAAAAAGGCCCTGGCTTTAGGTCAGCAGATGCTCTAGGTATAAGGTCACGCTACAGAATTCAGTTCTGTTCAATTGATTCAAATTCAGTTCATATGCTTTATTATCTAGAGAATTTCATGTGAGATTTATGTGATTTTGAGCACATCCTTTAATCCCCGCTGTCGGAATGCGGCTACCTGAGTGGTCAGTAAATGTTGCATACGCAAACATTTTAATCTCACCATTGATGATCCTCAGAGCTCTATCTGGAAATGAAAAAGAATTTTTTTTTAAACGCATTCTTTAAATAGCGAAGTGCCAATTAGCATCAACTAGTGCAGTGTCAATCACAATCAAATAACAAAGTGCCAATTACAATCAAATAACGAAGTACTAATTACAATCAAACAGGGAAGCAATTACAATCGAATAGCAAGTAGGCCTATTAGTGACAATACACTGACAATTACAATCAAAATTTTTAATAAGGAAGTGATAATTACAATCAAACAACGGCGTGATAGTTACAATCAACTAGCCAAGTGCCAGTTACAATCCAAAAGCCTGGTGGTAAATACAATCAAATACATCAGAGCCAGTTAAAACAACAAAGAACAACAAAACAACAACAAAAACAACAACAAAACCCAACATCAGAGCCAGTTACAATTGGATAGTGAAATGGCGCCTGGCCACTACATGCTGGAATGTGGAATGTGACTGTTGGCTATAATTATCTGCATCAGTGGCAGTGTGTAGGGCTAGAAGGCTATTACAGAAGCAGAAAGCCAGTGACTACTGATTTATTTTGACAGCAATTATCTCTTTCATTATCAAGACTGAGCCACGCTGATTCATTTAGCGTGACTTCATTGTCGTTTCATTATCACTTCGATTTTACAAGTGTAATGAACTTTAAAATATCTTTATATACATTGTGAGAAATACAGGATTAGAGAATGCATGTTTTATTCCATTAAGTTAGTTTACTCTGTGCATGCATGCGTGCGCGCGCGCGCGCGCGCGCCGCGCCCTGTGTGTGTGTGTGTGTGTGTGTGTGTGTGTGTGTGTGTGTGTGTGTTTCTTCTTCTTCTTCTTCTTCTTACCAGTTTAATATCCGTACACTACAAGGTGATTTAGAAAACTGTACATTCACTTTAAGAATGTACCCAAAAAATTGGATGAGTGGAGTAGGAGAGCGGACAAGTGAAGAATGTAGTGAATGTTGGTAAGTTCAAGAAATTTAATTTACAGTAACTCCTATTGGTGACTGGTAAATAATTTCTGTAACTGATACTAGAACATGCAACTTGGAATCATATAGAGAACTTTGGATATTTCCATATTTTTAACTGAAATCTATTTCTTTTCTTTTATTCGAGACACTGAGCACAGGGTAGTGAGACAATGATATGACGGAATGATATAATAGCAGCACAACTGCAGAGAACATTTTTCGAATATTTAGTTTTCCAGGCATTCAAACGTAGTTCATGAAGTGAATTATGGTTTCTACATTTCGTGGGCAACCCAAACGATCAAAATGAAATGTAAAAAATTTGTACACATAGTGTTTGTAAGAATTGAAATAGTTTCAAATGATAAATTCAGGCCTGCACTATTAATCACTGTCCCTTGTAGATTCTGAGGCACTTTCCCTTTTGCTAAAGAATCTGTCAACTCATTCCATAAAGACCGCAATGTGACGGCACCCAGCATTAATTTATCCCAATACCTTTAGAAGCAATAGAATATACAAGCAACTTGATTTTTTAAACATGTTTTTTCCTGTTCGAGTCCAGTGCTTCAAAGGATGTAAAACTAATTTTGAAACACAACACATATGTAAATTTCAAGACAAGAAGTGAAAGAGGATTAAAAAGTCATTAAAAATGTAAAAAACACAAAAAGATTTTATATTATTTTCAAATCGGGTATAATTATACAAATGTAGCCCCGTACATGGCCGATGTAAAACAGATCCGCCCGTGTATAGCCTACTTTCAAATGAAACATACTGCACACACATTTGTTTAATATCACCTAAAGTAAAAAGGCTTAAAACACACACACACACACACACACACACACACACACACACACACACACACACACACACACACACACACACACACAATTTGTTTGATATCATCTAAAGTAAAAAGACGTTAAAACACACACATTCTGGTACATTTTCATTTGTTCCTGGTTCTTCTTTATTTTTTCTTCTTTTTTTTTTTTCTTTTTTTTTTGTTGTTTGTTTAGAAGAAGGAAAATGGAAGCTAGAAAATCTGTGATGTCCGCCAACCCCGTTTCGTTTTCCTTTCCTTAACGTAAGAAACATCAGGCAGTTAAAGGGACAGATTGAAAATATGGGGATTCACAAGTTTTATCTCTACCAGCAAAACCAAACGTACATCATCAATTTTCAAGATTTATTGTTCTCTTTATTTTCCAGAAAA
>CM060333.1:45659629-45667129 GCA_030674155.1 Stramonita haemastoma | reverse complement strand
ACACTATCAAATTATATGAAATGTTTCACACACAGAAAATTTTCATTAAAAAAAAAAGGGTAAAAGTCCTACGAAAAAAAAAAAAACTAACCCAACTCGACCACCCCCCCTCCCAGAAACTACCAAATGTGACCCTCTGCCTTTTGCACCTGTCCCACTTTTCCAACTAGGAGCCACTTTAGGTAGGTGGGGGTCTAGTTGTTGATTGTAAAATTTTAATTGATTAATTAACTATAGCCATTCTTCTACCTGGCACTGAAGTATCAAGGTGTCATTTTGCTTCCTTTCATTTTAAACACACGTTTTAAAACACCTAAACCCTCATTCTGACCACCTATTACAGTGCAAAACTTGCCAATTTCTCATTTTGTTACTTTCTGTAGTCTCTCATTTTAATTTGCAATAACTTTTCATAGAATTGCAATGCAACTCATTTTGTGGTGGAGCGTCACAAACAAAAAGTGTATTCACACTCTTTGACATGTAGGAAAGTAAAAAATGTATGATACTTTAAGCTCATAATATCATTATATAATTTTCAGTTTGCCTCTTTACATTTAATGATATTATATGATTACGGTGATGAATGCGCATGTTCAGAACTTTACTGACGTCATGAATAATTAATAGCTGTGCATGAAAAAAGCAACTATAAAATCTTGACTCGCATAGACAAATAGTTCAACCGACTGAGAGATAAATTGACAGACAGTTGCACAGACATGTAGATGAACAGATAAAGGAACAAGATGAAAGGAGAGACAGAAAAACAAACAAAAAACCACCACAATCCCAAGGCATTCATTTTCACAGCCATGAACAAACCTCTCACATGCCACACATTATTATTAACACTGTTTAATTGTCCACAAATGTTTATTCTCCATGATGATCATCCCTACTGTGTTTCTAGACTCCCCTCTTTAGTGTACAATGCTTTCTCTGCATGAGATCATAGCCTTGCATGGTGCAGGGCCTTCACACAATGCTGAGCACTCCCCTGCAAACAGGCCTCAGTCATCACTGTCTCTCTGCACATTATTTTTCTGTCATACAACTCAGGTCACTGTGTAGCAGCAGACACAACTCTCTGTAGCCCAGAGCGAGCTGTCAAACCAATGCAAACAAACTGTACTATGATTGTCTGTGTAAAAACAACCCCCAAACCAAAACACCCACAAAATCTATGCTGGTTTCTAGTGTGCCACATGGTTGTTGATTTCCCCACAAGAGTACAGAAACGGTTGGTGCTGAGAGAAAGATCAGGACATGGACTGGCTTCAGGACTGACAATTGCTACGTTAACACAGAAGAAAACTAAGAACACCATGACTTTTAACATCATCAAACAAGAACCACTGCAGACTAAACCTACCAGTTGATTCCTACACTCTAAACTATCCTATCTTCATCACTGGAATCATCAAGTAATATGAATTGTTTTTGTTTATAGAAACCAGGGCTATAGAATGATATCCGTAAGCTGCACAACAGATCTTGTATGCCAGTGAATTACTCTATCATGTCAGGAATCCTGATAATCATCTTTACATGACTGCCTTTACAGTTTCAAACATTTGATCCCTCTCTTATCACAACAAAAATATTCAGATTAAATGATATCCAAATTTGTGAGTACTTTAAAATAAAAATTATTTTCCCTGCCATTTTTGTTACTATTGGGCTACTTTAACATTTTGCAGAAAAATCAAAAACAATTTATCTGAATATAAACAACAAATGTCCAACATGGGATGACCCTGAAAGACATGAAGCCCTAGATAACTAACAAAACACAAAGCTACATTTGTTAGGATGTTTATCAGTTGAATGATGACATTGCAGTTCTTTCATTTTTAATAAACAACAGTTACTAGCAAACACTTTTGAGTGCAGGATATAAAACAGAGAGGCAAACCTGGAGTTAAGTACAACTGGAAGAACAGAGCACACAGAAAGCAAGGCAATACACCTGATTGTCTTGTTGTTGTTGGCAAACAAACGCAAAAAAAACCATAAACTTTTTCAATCAGATGGTGGTATCAACAAAATGCTGTGAATCTATGTTTATATATATATTTTGTTCCTTTACTCTCTACTCTAGAAGATAAACTGTAATTGCCCTTCATGGGTTGAGTAAAGGGTTTCTGACTTAAACTTGACTTGACTTGACTTGATACTAACAAATAAAGACTTTTTTCCAAATCTGATACTCTTGATCATATATTTGTTAACTAAATCAGTATTTTAATGCACATCAAACAAAAACACAAACTAACTTTGTCAATAAAAACATGAACCTTAAAATCAAAAACAGCACAGGGTGGAAGAAAGCATCCTGACTTGAAACTGGTTGATATTTACAAACAACCTGAAACAAAACTAATGATGACAAAAATCATGAACACACAAACAAACAAGATAAGGAGAAAGCAGCATAGGCTGGGCAAGGAATACCTGTAACTGAGCGCAAGAAGGGGGAGAGGAGATTTATCAGAAAAAAAACACTCACTGAAAAAAACCTCCTCCTCCACATCCCTCTAATATCTGTGATAGCTTCAAATTCCATCCATGCCGCTCTGCAAGAAATACAGATGATGCTGGAAGATGCTGAAAAGTGATGCTAATGCACTAGGATATCGACAACATAAGCCTGAATCTACTGACAGTAAGCATGCATGTAGGAATCTAGTTTGGAATGCGCATGAGGATGCACACTGTGACCATGTAAGGAGACGAGTCATCACAACTTGGGGGTGGAGCGGCTGCTATGAAAGACAACTGGCGTTCTGTTCTTTCGACACAATGATCAATCAGCATGCGACTGGCATCAAGGAAAGCACCTCTTAGCAGAAAGGCTGTCTGAGCACAACACAGAAACCACAGCAAAACTACCACACACAACCAACAACGCACTGCTAACAACCACCTGCACACCAAAGGCACACCTTCCACATCATGCTATGTATCGAACAATTTCTCTTGGTAAATGCATTCTTCACAAGTGCCTTGATTACATTTCATGTTCACAAAATCCTGACATCCACAACATCCAAAAACAGCTCTGTACAAGGCTGTAGGCTTTCTGCAGCCTGCATGACCAAAAAAAGAAAATAAACAAAACCGTCTGCCTTTTGTTTTTTTTTCTGTTTATGTACAATTCACAGCAGAAATGTTACATGCATTTGCAGATCAGTCAGTGGTACAGCAGCATACTGGTCAGAACTGGGGCTACACTGCATTCAGCATGTTTTATCAACCTTCTACATTAAGTCACAGTAGCAACAAAAAACCTGGCCTCTACAAATGGCAAAAAAAAAAAAAAAAAAAAAAAAAAGGTTCAGTTTCGATGTACAGATTTTTTAAAATGAAAGAAAAAAGATCTTGTAAAAAAAAAAGAAGCTTTTTTAAATTGGAAAGCAGAAACAAAATAAAGAAAAAGAGTTCTGCTTTAAAGCTACAAAGCAAAGATCGGTGGTCTTGAGGTAATGTGCCTGCCTAGAAAACGAAAAGTACGGGTCGGAGTGTGTGGTGGTTTGAATCCCGTTTGGGCCCTAAACTTTTCCCCCATCCATTAGACCATGAGTGGTGGTTTGGGTGCCAGTCTTTCGGATGAGACAATAAACTGAGGTCCTGTGTGTTTCACAAAATTATTAAGCACATGTAAAAGAACCCACGGTAACAAGAGGGTTGTCCCTGGCAACATTCTGTAGAAAAAAGCCACTCTGTTAAGGGAACAAATACATTTGAAGACAGGAAAAAAAAAAAATGGGTGGCACTGCACTTGTGACGATGCACTCTCCCTGGGGAGAGCAGCCCAAATTTCATGCAGAGAAATCTGCTGACATAAAGTGGTATAAAATGAAATAAAAAAATAATTAAAGCTAGAGCAGAAAAGATTGATCACTCAATATGATCACAATGCTTATCACAATACACACAATCTCTCTCTCTCTCTCTCTCTCTCCTCTCTCTCTCTCTCTCCTCTCCTCTCTCTCTCTCTCTCTCTCTCTCTCTCTCTCTCATTTTTTTTCAATACAGTGGAAAAAGTGGCAAGTTAAAAAAAATTATGCACGTCCACTTTTGGAGTTGTTACACACAAATGAATAAGAGTGTGTGCAAGAGAGAGAGAGAGAGAGAGAGAGAGAGAGAGAGAGAGAGAGAGAGAGAGAGAGAGAGAGAGAGAGAGAGAGAGAGAGAGAGAGAGTGTGAGAGTGAGCAAGAGTGTGTGTGTCTGTGTCTGTGTGTGCGCACGCTGTGTGTGTGCACATGCACATGCATTTTTTGTTTGTTGCTTTTTTTTCACATACATGTGGTTTGCTATGCAATGTTCTTCCCAAAAGTATCTAAAATTCCGCACACAACCTTCACAAGCGCATGACCAAAGCGCTAACATCCCTACTTTCTAAACACAGGACATTTGAAGCATGCAAAGGTACAAAGATATGTGCTGTCTGATATCTCAAAAGGTAACAACTGTCATAACGTTTTCCCGAAAGAACAACAAAATGACACATGCACAAAACATTACATATTGTGTTTATCATCTTCAAATTTTTTGTGAATAAAAAAAAAAAAGGATGCCCTCACTAGAATGACATGCAAGCTGAGGAAATCTACTTTGGGGCTTGAGCGGTTACCAGGTCACAGTTTCATCAGTATACATTTGGGGTGCTCAGTCAGGACAATGCCTGTCCATAGACATCCTGGACACAGCGCACAAATCCAACACCACTCAGTCAAGAGTGCTATATTTAGCACACCCCTTCCTTTTACCTAGTCCAAGTGTGGTCAGTTCCTGCTCTAAATAGCACCAGCTGGCCCCAGCTAGGCTGGGCTGGGATGGATTAGTTAGCGACTGAGAGGAGCTGAAAGTGGGGGAAAGTGACAGCTGTGAGGAGGTTCTGGGCTAACACACAGGATGCCAGAGAGAATTCTGATTCAAATTTTTTAAAAAACCTATAAAAAAACAGATCCCATTATTAAGAAACCATGCACGAAATTATACAATGTCTGCACAATGTGTGTGTGCATAAGTGTTGTAATACATGATTGTACATGCATCCATAATGCAAACAAATTATTTTTTATCCTCTATAATTTGAATGAGCAATTTATGAGAAAAAAAAAAGTGAACAATATTTATTCAGGATAATAAATGAATAAATAAAAAAGTGGTGAAGGTTATATACCTGTGTATGAAATCAATCAGGTTAAAAAATAAAATTACAAGTTGACATTACAATTTTGCATCAGTATGAGTCACAGTCTTTTATTAAAAAAAAAAAAAGAAAAAAAGAAAAAAAAGAAAGAAAGATTTTCTTCGTCAATAATAAGTCAAACTTGAATTTGAAATAAACATCAGAAATACTAAATACATCTAAAATAAAGTATGAGCAGGACTTCCATTCTGAATTTATGTAAGCAGGATAAAAGGAATGACACGAGATAACTGTATTCATTAAACAGCTATGTTTGAACTTTAAAAAAAAAAGAAAAAGAAACACAAAAACATCATGGCTGGTTACAAAGGAGAAGAAAACTGTTTACAACAAACAGGACACTGACATAAAAGTGTGGTCACAATCAACACCAATCATCAAGTAAGGAGAATCAAACATCTCACCACCTGAACAATCTGAATGCTTCAATACTCTGACATTTGTTTAATACCAGGGAAAGATTTCACACACTCTCTCTGCAGGAATGGCTACAAACAAGTGAGGTCAAGTCAAAACCTGAAAATCAAATTTATTACAATTGCACGATAAATAACAGTGTCATAATCATACCAAGTCAATAATAAAACAACCATAAGAACATTTCCATTTTGACACTCATACGAAACCAATGTTCACCGCTTCACAAACATTCATTTTCATCCACTCCCTGACAAAATATCACAGTATACAGGGCAAATGCATCAACAGACTTGGGTGCTTTTTGTTGTCATATTTCTTCACAATGGCTATTTCTACATGCAATGAAACCAAAACACTAACCGTAGATTTACTAAACATTTTCTAATATCCCAAGCGCTTTATTCATATCAGCAACATATACACACTACACACATCAATGCTAATACACAAAAACCACCACATATAAACATCATAATTTCCATTTTTTCAGCAAAATACAACGCCACTATATCACTGGCATGCACATCACACACACGAAAAGACAGACAGACTAAAACCTTTAAGTGTCCTCAGTGTCCCCATGAAACTCCTCCACTGTCACAAACCAAAGCCTTTCTGAATGGGGTCACCACTGACCATCAAAACACAAACACTGCAGACAGACTGCATCAGGAACTGGCAGATACTGTAGAATACTCACTCACCCCTTGCTGCCTCCATGTCTCAGGTCTCTGTCCATGTTCCATCTACATCAGCAAGAACCAGAGGCCATCACTCAGACCCATTTTTCTGCTTTACCTTCATCTTTATTTTACATCACAACACTTTGGTTTACAAAACAGCTTTCCGATCTGCTATCCCCTTTTTGTTCAGTCCAATAACATGTCATGGCTGTTCATCACAACAGCTTTAAAAACATGAGAAATTACATACCCCCCCCCCCCCCCACGAACAGCAATAGAAAAAAAAAAACCCAAAACCCAACCAAACCCACAACTGATATATGCAACATACTCACAGAGAAAACAACACAACAGCAGATAATAAAAACCGGTCTTGGTTTGTTCAAACAAACAAACCAGCACTCCAGTGGTCCTTGTTATAAATCTCCACGTGGACTGTCCTGCCTGAATGGGAACAAGCAACAACAACAACAACAACAACAACAACTAGTACTGCGCTTGACATTCCACAAGGCTGCAGTCACAACACAACGATCCCACTGTCAGGGCCTGAGCGTTCCTTCAAACAACAAACCCACCTTGCCCACACGTGCATTGATCACTATAATGCTGTAATTAACGTCCTCGCCAGTCTTTCTCCTCAGAAGCAGGCCACAGGGCCAGCCAGGAAAGTGAGGGCAAAAGGCTTGTAGAGAGAGGGGAAGACAGCAGTGCCTGTGCTCCCTGCCTCTGCAGTCAGCTACCAGTCGGCATCGTCCACCTCCTCCATCTCCCTCAGGGTCTGGATCTTCTCGTCGTACAGGTTCTTGGCGTACTTGATCTCCTGGGCCACCTGCAAGCAGCACGGCCACGACTGTGTATTCAACACACACCCCTTGCGGGGATGTCACGGGCCTGTCAGTATATATACCATTCCCACCCTCTGTAAATCCTGTGCTTGGAATTCCCTCTTTTCTATCCCTCTCTTTGTTTCTGCCTCGTTCCTTCTCTGCCTGTCACCTCCTTCTTGCCTTCTTGGTTCATTTTCCTGCCTTTCTTCAAGAAAGACTTGAGAGATAATAATTCTCTCCCATGCTGAAGTTGGATGCGCTGGGCCTGACTTGCTGTTCCTCGGTACACCAATGTCAGTGACATAGCATAAGGATCTTCTTTACCATCCACAGAGCACATTTTTC
>CM060333.1:45539629-45654629 GCA_030674155.1 Stramonita haemastoma | reverse complement strand
TTGCCTGTATTACCTCGCCATATAGGCAGCCATACTCCAAATTCATAGGAGAGTGAACAATCATACTTGTAACAACAAAATGCTGATACTGACTTGAACTAATAGCACAGTGAAAGCACATGCAATATCAATAAAAAACAACTCCAAGAGTAAAAAGCAAGTCAGTTCTCATTTATGTTCTCTGAAATGTCTGCTACGGATACTCCTCTTCCAAACAAAATTACAAACCTTGAGGGTTCAGACAAGACAGTTCAGAGACAAACACACGACACATTCAAGAACCCTGACCTTGGCTGTGGTGTTGGAGACTCCATGGGTGACGTTCTTAAGCAGACCCCCCACATTGCCGTCATTGATGAGGCCGGAGATGCCTCCGTCACGTCGTTGAACAGACCCAGAGGGTTGCCCAGGAAATCCACAGAACCCAGGATCTTCGCTGCCTGCCCCTTCAGCTCCTGACACACACACCATGTGCACACACAGGCTGTAACATCTTCAGTCAACTCTGCTCCATAGCAGTGCTTTCTCTACAGCTGGGTTATTGATATTGTAGCTGTTCTTTCTTTAAAGCAGGTTGCCATATTTATCTAGTCTTTTAGTTGTTTTAGTTTGGATTTTTATTTTAGGTTCATTAGTTCAGCGAATATAATTTTTAAGCAAAATTTTGATGTTTAGAAAAAAAAGTACCATGACAAGGAAACACTATGCCCACAAAGATCAGATGTATGTGATAACCCAACTGTTCTACACATTGATACAAAGATCTTTTTTTCTAACAATTTTAAAAAAAATTACGACAAATTCTAAACACATTATGCTTTATAAGCCATTAATACTATCTTGTTCTTAAGCATAATACTACTTTAAAAAAATCATTTTTTATGTCACAAAACAAACTGTAAACATTACAATATATATAAAAGACACATTACTTCCAGCACGGGTCTGAAAACTTATCATCTGACATTGACACAACTCCATCTTCTATCCCAAAACAGAGAGTCAAGGAGGAGGAAGAAAAGATGGCAACACAGCCAGTCACAACTAACCCGAGTATAGTGCTGGATCACATCGCTGAACAGGAACTCGCTGGTCTCAAAGGGATGGTAGCGGGTATACGGATCTGTCCACAAAAGCACACCATGGTTCATGAATTTTCTTTATCCAAACAGGGAATGCTTTCAAAAACAAATAACACATATTCAACTGTTGTAAGTAATTACATCCTAGAATAAGATGAGCGTATCCCTGAAGTCAGAATATGGCTATGTCGTGGTGGTAAAAAACGGTCACATATATATAATACATATACATAATATGCAAAATCTCACCATTGATGAACCTCATCCTAGGTGAACCTCAGAGCTCTAGCCGAGGAACGTAAAGAAGAAGAAGATGAGAATGCCATATGAATAGTCTAGTAAAAAAATTTTTTTTTAAACATGGGGTGGTTGCGGATTTTTTTTTGAGTTTTGTTTGTGCATGTGTTTGTACGTTTATAATTGCAGCAGGGAAAAGCCTAATAACCTTCTTCGGACCACATTGGGGAGATTCAGAGTTCTTCTTTATGCATTCATCTTTTTCTTCATTTCTAATTTACAAACATCTCCATCTGATCTTTTTTTACAATCTTAGAAATCGAACTCAAATTTTCACCTCAATGAAAAATACTCATACCCGACACTAAAAAGACTCACCCAAATCAACCTTGGCCTCCTCAAAAGCAATGAGGGGCACGGAGAGGGCATGCTTGATGACCTTGAGGTCAGGGGGCAGTTTGCTGGAGGTCACCATGCTCAGGGTCAAGCGGGCCGTGGACAGCTTCAAGGTGCCGAAGTAGTAACGCTTGGACAGGATGGAGGTCACTGCTGACAGTGCCCTGCACACACACCACCACCACTTGTATATAATTATGTGGAGTCATGGAAAAATAACACAATAGACAGTGACAGAGGCCTAGGAGAGAGAGAGAAAAAAGAAGAAAAAGAATCAGGAAAAGGAGGGAGGGAACAGTGCAAGGAAGGAGGGAGTGGCGAAGAGAAAGAGAGGCGAGTGTATGAGGCAGAGATGGACTCACACAGAGACAATAACATGCAGATAGACTGAAACCAAGAAAATATTCATGAAAGTAAATATTGAAAGCAAATATGACATCAGTCACTGAAAAGAAAGATTCACACACACACACACACACACACCACACACACCACACACCACACACACACACACACACACCACATACTACACACACACACACAACAACCACACACACACACACACACACAACACACACACTGACGCTAGCTACCTGTGGGTGTCGTAAGCATCCTCCATGCGTTGCAGGTCGGAGGCGTCTTTCTTGAAGCCAGCAAACTGCAGCAGTTTCCACAGCAGCCTCTCCTCCAGGTGCACTGTCAGGCGTTTGGTACTGATGAACAGGTGCTGCACAGGCAAAGGAAACAGTCAACTGTCGCTTCTCACTTCAAGGAGCTAGCACAGTGCGCAAATACAGCATTACTCAGTCAAGGGTGCAGGGTCCAGTACTTTTTTTTTTTTTTTTTAATTTTTTTCCAGGGTCCAGTGCTAAAACTATTCCCTTCTTTTTTTACCAAGTCCAAGTGACAGTCAGTTCCTGCTATAATTAGCACCAGCTGGGATGGGATGGGATGGGATGGAAAGCAGTTGAGAGGAGCTGAAAGTGGGGGAAACTGACAGCTGTAGGAGATGTGGCGTCAATAGGTGCAGAAGATTCCATACATGCTAGACATCATCTGCTAAGAAATGCACCTAGCTGCTGCTGCTTGACCAAGTGCAAAACTCAGTGTGCTGGTTAAGTACATGATAGATATTTTACTGTATTCTCAACTCACTGAATGCTGTTACCTAACTGCCAACCTTTGAGAATCCACAAACAGAATTTAGTTGGGGAGGAGGTGGGGGTGGGGATGGAACAATGTCTACTCTTCATAGTTGGTCATAGCTTCACATCTGTCCACTAAAGTCTGCAGGTTCAAAGTGTTAGTCACAGGCTCAGCAAAAACACTATGTTTAGAGTGTTGCTACTTGGGTTACCTCGTCTCTGAACTCTGCTTTCATCCGTAACACAGCATTCAAAACACAGCTCCTGCCTTACAACAATCACTCCATCAACCTCCTCATTCTGAACATAAGGAAAACGTGAGCAAACAGTACTGCCAATCAGCAGAGTCTATCACCACTTACTTTGAGTATTTCAGCATTCACTTACTGCCAATCAGCAGAGTCTATCACCACTTACTTTGACTATTTCAGCATTCCACTTACTGCCAATCAGCAGAGTCTATCACCACTTACTTTGAGTATTTCAGCATTCCACTTACTGCCAATCAGCAGAGTCTATCACCACTTACTTTGAGTATTTCAGCATTCCACTTACTGCCAATCAGCAGAGTCAGTCTATCCCCACTTACTTTGAGTATTTCAGCATTCCACTTACTGCCAATCAGCAGTCTATCAACACTTACTTTGAAAATTTCAGCATTCCACTTGGCACTGGGCACTTTGTGGGCGTTGATGTGGAGGGCAGGACTCTTGTCGGGCACATCACGTCTGATGTTGGGCATGACATACACCATCACAGGACGCACTGCCCCAAACAGCTGGTTGTCCACCTGCACACAGGGACTGACTGCTGTTAACATAAATGCGCCATCTGTGCCTCGGTGCTGTTTATTGTCAGCACCTTTATATTCTTAGTTTTGGACCTTTTTTTTTAACATAAGGTATCAAGGGCACAGTGCACAAATCCAACATCACTCAGTCAAGAGTGTTAAATTTAGTGCGCCCTTTCTTTTTACCTAGTCCAAGTGTGGTCAGCTCCTGCTATAATTAGCACCAGCTGGCCCCATCTGGGCTGGGATGGGATGGATTAATAAGCAGCTGAGAGGAGCTGAAGTGGGGGAAACTGACAGCTGTGAGGGTGGTCAACTATATACATACTTAGTCTGAGAATGACCAACACAGGTGTCAAAATAAGGGGCTCAGTAAAAATGCTACTATGACAGAAATCTTTAGTTTTGATTTGTTTGCATTTTTGTTTGCTTGTTTGGGACTTTTGATTTCTTTAGATTTTTTTTTTTAGTGGGGGAGGGGGGGTGATTTTCAAAACTTTTCCTCAACAGACACTCTTACAGCATCCACGACCTACTAATTAACTCTCAGAGGATGGCTGTCCGCTACACCGGATTTGCTGTTTGCAGATTTTTCACCTGGGGCTGCATGATACTATGACTAAACAGCTTAACATAGCTTTGTGACCCATCCACGGTCGAATGCAGAGCATTGTCAAGTGATTCCATGTGTTCCGAACTCTTTGTTCACGGTTGCAGAGAGTAGCCGATACAGAGTAATAACATAGAGTACAAAATCAGAGTATTTTCTTCATGCTAGTCAAAGCTCAAATATTAAAGAGAGAGCTTCAATCTTTTGATATGTATTAACCCAGCATGTTATTCACAAGTTCAGAAATTTCATTTTCTTCCTATGTTTTGTTTTTTTTATGATTTTTTTTTTACTAACCATTACAAATGGGCCGTCTGGGGAAAAGAAAGGGAGAGAATGGCCATCCCTAGTGAGTTAACCTAACAAGATGGTCAACAAACTCTTACAGCATCTACAAACTATTACTTAACCTAAACAGGACAGTCAAGAGACTCCTATAGCATCCACGAACCCATTACTTAGCCCTGGCAGGACGGTCAAGAGACTGCCGGTTCACTTGCCTTGACATCGGCCACACTGGCCTCAAAGGTGTGGTGGAGTGGCGTGAGCAGATCTCCACATGGATGTTCCTCAGGGTGATGTACACCAGCTCTTCAGGGGTGCTGTTCACCAGAGAGATACCTATGCCATCCTTCAGAGACAGGGAGATCTGAAACACAGCATATATACATGCACCATGATACAGTAGTATGGACAGGTGCACCTACAGGAGGACAAAAGGAGGGAGGGAGGGGGAAAGAGAGAGAGAGAGGGGGGGGGAGAGAGAGGGGAGAGAGAGAGAGAGAGAGAGAGAGAGAGAGAGAGAGAGAGAGAGAGAGAGAGACAGAGAGAGAGACAGAGACAGAGACAGAGACAGAGAGTGAGACACAGAGAGACACAGAGGACACAGAGACACAGAGAGACACAGAGAGAGAGAGAGAGAGAGAGAGAGAGAGAGAGAGAGAGAGAGAGAGAGAGAGAGAGAGACAGAGACAGAGACAGAGACAGAGACAGAGAGAACTTTTGAGCCTATTTTTGTGGGAGCACATTCAAAGACACACATAGACAGACACACACAAACTCAAAGGCACATACATTCTCTCCCTCACTTTATCACCCTCACCACTGTCCAAAACGTGATGCTTGCATACAACCATCCCCCCCCCCCCCCCCCCCCACACACACACCAAGGAAGAGAAAGAAGAAGTGTAAGAAAGGAAGACAGAGTTGACAATAGTGATGGAAAAAAAACCCAAATGTAAAAGGAAGAGACATTCTATGACACATCAGTCACATTCTTTTTCACATCTGACACATCCATCATGATTTACCCACCCACACACAAACCAGCAATGCTGCACTATGCACTGTGCTTACCTCCAGGTTTTGCTGTTTGGGCTTGTGTTTCTTCTGGCCGCTTGCTCTGTCACTGGTGATCTCATCGTACACCTCCCAATCTTCCATTCCCTTCTCCCGCAAAGGCCGTCGCACAATTTGCTGTTAAATACATACAGGAACATACACACACACGCATGCACACATATACACACACACACACAAACATACACACACACTCACACAAAACACACACACACTCACACACACATACAAAACACACACACACATACACACAGTCAGAACATCATGTATCATCTGTTTAAATACTGGGAAACAGACCATATCACTTATCAATAAGTCACCGTTGCCATCATGGCATGGAATAAACCAGCAGGTGAATAACTTACACTGACACACCTGCCTGCATACACATACATGATATGCACCAACCATACACCTGCCTGTTAGCAGCTCTCTACAATACACACATACTGAACTCGTGGTTATAAAGCTGCATGAACAGGCATTCCCCAAACACACAAGTCTGCACACCACCCATATTAAAGGCTCTTTCAATTTGGTATGGGCAAGCTCATTTTTTACACTATATTAAGGTTTACACCAAGAAAAATGACTGGAGATCAAGATTAGAAATAGAAAAGATTTATGCCTGCAGCAAAACTAATGAACAACACAGACACCAAATTTGTAAAATAAACCAAAAAGCCAATTTTAAAAAACCCACAACATTTTAGAGCAAAAGCTGAAAACGGGTCAAAGTCACTATTCATAACACTGATAACAAAAGCCCATTACAAAACAACATGGCTGGATCATATTAATGACAAAAGCTGTTTGATACAAAGAACAGGTCTTAGACTATGATACAAGATATAAATAAACTTGAAAAAAAAAGACTGCATTCGACAAAACCCTGCTTTATGAAAAACATATAACAGCAATATGCAAAATAAGATGCTTTGAGCAGATAATACTTTGGGTTTTTCTTTTGTGTGTGTGTGTGTGTTAAGTGTGTGTGTGTTTAAGTATGTGTGTGTGTTAGTGTGTGTGTGTGTGTGTTGTGTGTGTGTGTGTGTGTGTGTGTGTGTGTGTGTGTGTGTGTGTGTGTGTGTAGTGTGTGTGTTAGTGTGTGTGTGTGTGTGTGTGTGTAGTGTGTGTGTGTGTGTGTGTGTGTTGTGTGTGTGTGTGTGTGTGTTTGTGGTGTGTGTGTTGTGTGTGTTGTGTGTGTGTGTGTGTTGTGTGTGTGTGTGTGTGTGTGTGTGTGTGTGTGTGTGTGTGTGTGTGTGTGTGTTGTGTGTGGTGTGTGTGTGTGTGTGTGTGTGTGTGTGTGTGTGTGTGTGTGTGTGTGTGTGTGTTAGTGTGTGTGTGTATGTGTGTGTTAAGTGTGTGTGTGTGTGTTAGTGTGTGTGTGTATGTGTGTGTTAAGTGTGTGTGTTAAGTGTGTGTGTGTGTGTGTGTGTGTGTGTGTGTGTGTGTGTGTGTGTGTGTGTGTGTTACATTCTTAACACTGCCTACACAGGGGTCGACTCTGCCAGGTTCAACTTGTCCATGACACACACACAAGGCCTGAAAATTTCAGTGCATGCAGTGTTCCAACAAACTCCTCAAGGAGTTAAGGGAGATATCGCCAACTCAAACACTAGGTAGCCAGATTCCATCTTCTAAGATATCCATGTCTGTTACACCCTTTTGCCTATTTAGTCATAGTTTACTATCTCCATAAGAAAATGCACTTGTGAAGCTCAGAGCAGACTACATATTTTTGGGTACTACTACTTTCACAGCCCAAAGAACACTGACCTGAATTATATCATGGCCTTTTATGAAGTCTCTCTGATCTTCTGCATGTGTGAATAAACAAGAGGAGGCAAGAGTCTCTACATGTTAAGTAGTACTGGCACACAAATATAGAACACTATGATTTAAACTTGCATCTTGCGGCTTTAAGAGCGCTACAACTAAAAAGCAGGAATCCACACATGTAGCTTGATAATGCTTATGCTATGGCAATATGCTGCACTGCACCTTAACAAAATTATGATATTCAAATATGATGCCTAGCAAAGGACAGTACTGCACATATCTAATTTATCATAAAACACTGAAATATACAAAAACGCTCAAAAGCATATTTAACACAATTGTGAGGTAAAGACTGTGATGCGCTGTACAAATAACATGGTTGTGAGCCACACAAACATTCTGCATTAGACAAATATGAAAACCGCAATGTATAAACAACATGACATGTGAAAGGCTGTGCAAGGACCGGGATACTACAAGTGCACTTCTATACCCATTTTCTCATACTGGTTACACACACACACACACACACACACACACACACACACACACACACACACACACACACACACAAGCACACACACACACACACACACACACACACACACACACACACACACACACACACACACACACACACACACACACTTCAAGATCAATCCTATTTCTTTTTACCACTATCTAAAATCATTCATGTGAAAAGGTATTAAACACAAGATTCATTCAATATGCATTTCTTTTATAAAACATGATGCAAAGCTTTATGGCAGTGTTCCCTTCTTTTCCCCCATGGTTTCCCCTCAAAGTAAGTTTAGACTCCAACCAACCAACCAGACAAATTCAGTAACTGTTCAAAACAAACAGCAACCCTAAAATGTTTTTACTTATTTAATGTAAACTCTATCAAATTTATGACTTCCCTCTTCTTTCTATGATTTATCCATCTATCAATTCATCTATCAATTTTTTTTATCATTTACCTATCCATCTATGCATTTATTCATTCTTATTCATTCATTCATTTACTTATCTATTTGTTCATCACTTTTCCCATGCATTTATCTACTTGTTTACTGATTCATTTCTTGCTGAGTAATCTCCAGTCATGTCATCATGCTGCAGACACTTCCCTCCCCTTCATTTCCTCACACTGTCTGTCACCCAGGACTGTTCTGTCACACTTTCACAACCTGCTGTCCCCAGAAACTTGGCAGCTACAAGGCCACCAGGAAGAAGAAGCCCAGCAGTGCTTGTATGTATATCTCTTCAGTGAGGTTCAAAATGTGAGGTTTCTAGTCTCTTCAAGGGGGCACTGGAGTAAGTTCAATAGTTCTTATACGGCACATCTCAAACCGACAAAGAAAGTCGATTGGTGGCTACTTCGCCAGCTACTTTCAGTTTACCAAATATGCTAAGGAAGCTTCAGGAGCATGCTGGGTATTTTTGTGTCACTCATGTCGCTTTTGAAAACAAGTAATTTTTTTTTTAAATTGTATCATTCTGACTGAAAGCCCAAATGACACACTTGGTCCTTCTGAATGAAAACCTCGTAAGTTTAATGAAACTATAATTACTGGATAAAAGAAAACCAAGGCAGAGGATTTACAGTATCCACTGAATTCTCCATTTCATGAGATTTAGTACACCAGGATCCCTATTCACAGACACAAAACTACAAACCAACCTGATGTGTCCACACAGTGAAATATACGCCAAACATCAATTAGCCTGCATCAGCCATTGCCCTTTCCCAACTTTCAGTATGTGAACCTCACAATGATAACAATAAAATTTGGAAAGTTATCTGATAAATAATGATAATGATAATCATAAAGTTTAAATGATGACTGCTTAAGTAGGCCCACAGATGACAAACCACTTGCAAAACTGGTGCAAATATTAAATGAACGTGTGGGTTGATATATTTTTTTTAATAAATCCTCAAAAACCAACAAACAAATAAACGTGTGAAAAGGTGAATAAATGCAAATTCAAATTCAAACTATACAACAAACAAATCAGCAAGCCCACAAAAAAACGTCCACAAACTAGAAGGGAAGCGAAAAAGCATGAGCCCCTAAAAGATAGCTTGCCTTCCGTGAGCCGCACGCCCCAAAACAGCCAGCAAGCTGTTTGGCCCATGCAGTGTCACACACTAACTGCCGTGCCCGTCCAGGCTGAAATTTCCACGGTACTATTGTAGTTTTGCAGTTCCTACTAGTTCATTTACTTTCCATGCAATCTATGTCATTTTAAGGTCTGACAATACATGCATGTTTTTTTTTCACTTTCATAACAACAGGATAAAATATACAAAAAACCCAACCCCACGCTACCACCTATCCTGTATGGGAACTAGGTGTCTTTTCCTCCTCCTGATGTGTAAAGCCTTTAACATGTTACAGGATCATGACTACCCATCCTGTTTGGATCACACACACATTTGCTGAGTTCCTGAGGAGCTGCCAGTTGTGCAATTTTCAACCACAATCTGTACCAATGCACAGTTATAACAAGAATACATGCAGCACAGGCACACACACACATACATACACACACACACACACACCACACACCAAGAGAAGATGTTCATCATGCTTGAACATGCAAGTGTTTCACTAGCTGAGCTTACAGAAGATGTTTGTACTAACATTTACTGAAGGGAGAAGGACTAAACTGATGATGAAATCAGACACCAAATCAACACAACAGTCAAACAAATATGTATACAGCAGGCAAACAAACAGTGACAACCTTTCTTTCTACACACTATTCTACCCCAAACTAAATCAGTAGTTTCTTGCTGATTTAACTGTGTTCACTATTTCAAAAGAGGGTGGAGAATCTAGTAGTAAGTTATTCTTAAGTTTTTACTCTCCAGATATCTTCAGTGGAACTGTGATTCTGAGAACGCAAAGGAAAAGTTTTCAGAGAGAGAGAGGGTTGTTGTTGTTGTTGTTGAGAGCAGATATTCTTTTTCTGTTTGTTCCCTTTATATAATGAACTCATTCTGTGAAAGAGTGACTGCATTCCTTGACACAAAGTCATCAATATTTTAGATGTTAAAAGCCACCTATGCATCATGATGAAGACAAAATGAGAGAAGGTAACCCCATTACCAATCCCCCTTTCCCCTGCCGCAAAACACACACGCCCCGGCTGACCTATTTTAACTACTGCAATGTGATCACATATGGAAATGTTCCCTAAAGCTGTTACCAACTTGATGGCTGATGCATGGGGCAAGCTGGGATTTGCTGCAGGGTTCAGTGTGTATAGTGTGGTAGAGTTAGAGTGATGTAGAGAGCTGCTGTGTGACATAGTAATTCTAACTATGCACAAAAAACCACACAAAAAACAGTAGCACAAATGACTTAATGAAATAGTGACTGTGATTGTAGTGACCTCAGATGTAAGCTATGACAAATTTCCGACAAATTTTGATGTGAAATTTTAATAAAAGTAAACAACAGTTCTTTTAATTAAAAAAAAAAATTAAAAAGAAGCAGAACTGCACAGTATTGTTGATCTTGGACAAAAACAGCACCTTTCAAAATCCTTTTTTGTTCATAAGTTTAGGCTACATCAAAATCTGCTGAGGGGTTTCTAAGAAAACAGACTATATAACTGAACAAATGAGCATGCATATTTTCACTCTTTGTAGTTCTGATGAACTGAAGAAAAAGACAGAACAAATGGTAAAGTGCTATGATTGAGTTGGAAAGGAAACACCAGAGAATCTAGTTGCTGCAACTAGCCAAGTCTGTTGGTCAGTCAAGACAGACGGATGATGACAGAGCACGTTATGCTGTGATGACGAGAATGCTACTGACCTTCTGAACCCACAACATGGAATACTGTGCAACTTGATTAAAGTCCTTTAGCCATTTCTGCAAACAAGGCCAGTATAACCCAAACAATAGGTCATTGCTGTACACACACACATACATGTCACAGTGTTAGTGTCAGAACTATGCTGCAGTTTACAATCTGCAGTTTGGGACAGCCTAGTGGCAAATTTACTGAAAGAATGAATAGTGGTAACAGAGAATGATGGTGAACCCATGGTCATTATGAAAAAAAAAGGACACCCCAAAATGAAGAAATAATGAAAGCATTTGACAGCAACTAACATGAAATAGTTCTCAGACCAACAGATTTGTCAGCAAGGACTAAAGCAGGATCAGCGCTTGTTACTTGCTAGATCCATTTGCATGCTTGTGTTAGACAGCTTGTTATATCAGGCTGGTAATTAAAAACTGACTGAGTCAATGAAATCAGTTCTACAGTGCTTAGATATGCTACACTGATCACATATGCCTGCTTGTGAAGAGGTTGAGATATTAAAACAGCACTGCTAATGGTTTGCTGATTAGAGTTTGATGGTTATTCTCTGCCTTTTACTTCCAAGATGAACAGCATGTATGCATCAATGTGTCTCTGGAATGGCATCTTGCCAGAAAAGTCAACTGATCATCATGACACGATTTACAGCACCAACCCATGCAAACACAAAGAATGTGAATTATTCATGAATACCAGCATGTAAGTTGTAACTGACACTAACATACAAACATAGATGAAATAAAAGCTAAACAATTTGCATGCTTCAAGAGAAAAGTGTTTAATTCTTTAAAAGAACATGAAAAATGAGACCTAACTTCCCCTACACTGCGGGAAAAGAAGTATTTCTTTGAGGAGTATTTCACATAATCATTCATCAAAGATATAGATATATATATATATTTTTTTTCTCTTTTGCTGCAATATTTTCAGTGTCCTACCAGTAATGTAACTTTTATATCACCTAGACCAAGTCAATTATAGCTATGCTGTGGCTTTTCTTGTCTTAATTAACAAGACTGAATTTTTTTCTTAGCTTTTTCTCCATTTAATCTTGGACTTCTTTACAGATTTTACACACATACAAGACATTCATGGTTCAACTGGAACAAAAACCAAATTGATAAAAAGTTCTAAAACTGCTATAACAAATATTCATCTGACTGAGGATGATGTCATTTGCATTTATTTTTAAACAGTCAAAGTAGTTCTGATATACTTAAAATAGATATTGTTACAAGGAAATCTCTGCCTCTGCTGTTTCAGCCACAGATGTTTACACTTCAGATAAACTCAGCTATAAAAATGGGATGGCTTTGTTTATGCCCGCATAGAAAGAAGCACCAAACAAGGTAGAATAAGAATTTTCCAATAAAACGATAACACAAATCAAGCATGAGCAGACTAAACTGACATGCAAAACATTCAATAATCCACGTCACCCACCCAACTGCCAAAAGAAAAAGGAAACAAGAAGGGAAGTGACTCACCCTGTGCTGGATGTCGATGATTTCGATGATGCGGATGGGGCCATCCATGGTGACCCTGACGGACAGACAGCCGGAGCCAGGTCTCAGTTTTTGGCGCGACACCTGCATGTGCTGGGGGACCACCACCGCCTCCCTGGCGTCCACCTCACTCCCCTGACTGCTGCGCTGCTCCAGGCCCGGACCCAGCACCGCCAACGCTCCTGCAGTTCATCACACACACTCTGGTCAGTCACCACAGCTGAAAGCAGTATCTGAAGCAGCTTAATAACGTCTGCTTGGTTGCAACAGTTTAATGTCTGCTTGTTTGCAATAGCTGAACATCTGCTTGGTCGCAACAGCTCAATGTCTGCTTGTTTGCAATAGCTGAACATCTGCTTGGTCGCAACAGTTCAATGTCTGCTTGTTTGCAATAGCTGAACATCTGCTTGGTTGCAACAGTTCAATGTCTGCTTGTTTGCAATAGCTGAACATCTGCTTGGTCGCAACAGCTCAATGTCTGCTTGTTTGCAATAGCTGAACATCTGTTTGGTTGCAACAGTTCAATGTCTGCTTGGTTGCAATAGCTGAACATCTGCTTGGTCGCAACAGCTCAATGTCTGCTTGTTTGCAATAGCTGAACATCTGCTTGGTTGCAACAGCTCACTGTCTGCTTGTTTGCAATAGCTGAACATCTGTTTGGTTGCAACAGTTCAATGTCTGCTTGTTTGCAAAAGCTGATTATCTGCTTGCTTGCGACAGTTTAACATCTGCTTGCTTGCAACAGCTCAACCCTCTTGAATTCCGATTCTCTGAACACAAATTGCCCCTAGATTTCGCATTCCATCACGAAATCAGGTCAGGCACACATGCTCGCTGGCCTTTTCCTCCTTCTAAGCACATACCAGCAGCTATAATTACTTCCAGACTCTCACTCGTCTGGCCTGATACCGCTTCAGCATGTGTTGGTGATCAGTGAAGGTCACTGCGTGATGGAAAACTATTGTGCGTATATCCCGGCAAATCCTGGGTCAGGATTCTGAGGGGGGATTCATTTAATCCCAGCTAAATCCCAGGTCAGGACTAAGAGGGTTAATGTCTGCTTGCTTGCAACAGTCTGCTTGTTTGCAACATCCTATTCCAATGAAGGACAGAAGCTTTTTTTTGGTGAACAGAGCAAGCCTAGCTGCAGTTCCTAGGGGAAAATATCTTTCTCAAGGCAAGACCAGTCCAAGACCATGTTTCTCAGTCCACATCTCTCTGCAAACATTTTAATAAAGCATGATGTTGAAAACAAATCTTAGTAAGCTACAACATGATGAAAGTGATGGACACTTTAAGTACGAGCTTTAAAGAAGCCAAGAGAAGAAGCCAACTGACCATCCCTGAGTCCCTCTGTGCCATTGATGGCCTGCACACACAGGGACCCTGCATGGCAGCACAGCATCCCGTCCTGTAACACACACACACCTCAGGTTTGACTGCTGGAACACACCCAGTCAGGGCTACATACAATACATTCTATCAATTGGTGTTGCTGTTGTTGTGCGGTACCCAGCTTAACACTCTGGGGGTCACCCGGAATGTGCACTCTGACTCACTCATCCCACCTGGCAATCACTGTGAGATTGACATTGCACACTGAATGAAAAGTTTGCCTGTTTTCAAGTACCTCACCATATAGATTTTATCAATTTATTCACAGATTGATATACATACTTGTGCTACAAAAAAAAAAAAAAAATCATTGTGCCTGCACTTTCAATGTTGTCAGAAGAATGTTCACAAGTCAAACAAGTCCTACATGTGGAGAACATTGGCTGAGTGTTCTTTTTATCAGTCTGACACCACAACAACCACTGATTTCAAGATGCATTTTTGTCATCTGTGAGAAAAATCATTATTCTGATACATACTACTGGAAAATGTTTCTATATTGGAAAACAGGAAAGGAACAGATGATTGATTAATACACCTCCACAGCACTTTAAAAAAAAACACGAAAAACATTTCACTGCAGGTATCTTAACTTCTGATTCTAAAATAAACAACAAAAAACAGCACATACATTTACACAGTGACTAAGACAGCAACTAAGCTGATTAACCTTTTATCAAACTGTAATCAGCCTTCCCACACACACCACCCCCACAAACAGACCCAACTCCAAATGAAGAGAGAATAAACAAGTACCACTGGATCTCTTCTGCCCCATTCTGAGCATGCACACACCCTGCAGCACAGCTGTCGGTTTCCCCCACTTTTAGCTCCTCTCAGCTGCTAATTTATCCTGTCCCATTCCAGCTCAGCTGGGGCCAGCTGGTGCTATCTATAGCAGGAACTGACCACACTTGGACTAGGTAAAAGGAAGGGGCACACTAAATTTAGCTTGACTAAGTGATGTTGGATTTGTGCGCTGTGCCTGACCCCCTCCCGACACTACACCCCCCCCTACAAAACCATTTCCTCCTCACCTGGGTGAACCTCCAGGTCTGTGTGGAGCATCGGCGCTCGTCCCGCTTCTTGAGGACGAGGGGGGAGGGTTTTCCTGGCTGGGGGGCCATGTCTGCAATGTCCAGCACGGGGCCCTGGGTGTGGTGGGAGGAGGGGGAGCGGGCCTTGCCGGGGTCTCTGGGGGACATGGAGCCCTCGTGCTCCAGCATGCCACTGCCCGTCATGCGCCACAACTGACTGCGCTTCCCCTTCTCCTGAACAACATACAGGCACATGCAGTCAGCTGTAGTCTGCTCTGTCTACTATCCGTCAAACCAACAAGCCTGAGAGGGGGTAACTTTTGACACAACATTCACAGACATGATAGCCATGATAGCCTAGTGGTCAGAACATTGCGCTCACAATTTGACAACCCGGGTTCGATTCGAGGGGATTTTTCCCCTGGAGTTAATATCAGTGCTGACTCCACTCTCCCAAAAAGCCCTCTGGCTGAGACTATAAACCGAGGCCCCATGTGCAAACGCATGCAAAACACTTTGTGCACATGCTAAATCCTGTCCTGTTTTTCGTAAGAGTAGGCCATTGTATGCCGGTGGGAACAGATGACAAGATTTACAAAACTGCATACACACGGGGACTGGATGTAAAAAAGCACATGAGTGCTTATTCCATTATCCTCGATATAAAAGAATAAATAAATAAATAGTTCCGGAATAGTAAGCGCCACAATCACTTTTTGCTGACAGTACATATATATGGTGAAAAAGTTTGATTCTTAACTGAAGATGGATGATTTCGGAAATAACAGTTCCTAAAAAGTCCAAGAGGAAAAATCTTGGAAAAAATCTAAAAGTATAATGTTGACAAAGCAGTCCTATTTGACAATAGCATACACACACACACACACACACACACACACACACACACACACACACACAGAGACACACAGACCACACACACATACACATTTCAGGATGGCACACTCAGAAGTGCAGGCTTACCTTGCGTTTGAAGACGATATGGTTGCCATGGACACAGTCCAGGACAAGTTCATGATCTGGTCCTGGCCACGACCTGACAGACAACAGATTAACAAAACATCACTTACTTCCAGCATGTCATCTTTACTTTTGTCTGGGTGTGTCTCTGCAAACAGCAAGCCTGTCTGACCAGAACCACTCACAAATCCAGCACGCTGGGGGGGAGGGGGGGGGGGGGCGGTTGGTGATATTTTATTGCTGCTGCTGTTATCGTTCTATGACTGCCACTTATATTTTCGTTAATTCCATGAAAAGCAATAGCATTTTACTGGAAATTAACTATACTAAATGCGCAACTCCACAGTCTTCTGAGACTGATGGGTGCCTACTACTAAATGCAGGAAACAGGTGAATAAAAACTGCAACTCCCTGAAGTCAGCATGCGGGTACCTGAGTGATGGGTTAAACCAGTTGCAGACACAAAATCTCATCACTGGTGAACCTTGGAGCTTTAGTGAAGAAACAAACACAACCAAAACCAAGCAAAAACTGCAACACACACTGGGAAAACATTGTGATGAGCTGTATACCAAAGAGAAGGAACTTTTTATTTATAGAATGCTTTGACATTTTTCCATGCACCTTACTTTTACTTCTGGCTCTAAACTGTGAATCTCTCTCTCTCTCTCTCTCTCTCTCTCTCTCTCTCTCTCTCTCTCTCTCTCTCTCTCTCTTATAAAAAATACATGTGTTCAGTGATCCCTATAAAGAAAGACCAAAATCAACAAAGTCACATCATCTAAAACTACAACACAGCAATACACACACACACACATATATATATATATACACACCACACACACACACACACACACACACACAACACACACACACACACACACACACAACACACACAAAAAACAAAAACAAAACAAAAAAATATATTCAGCAAAGGCTCACTTGTCAAAGGTGGGGGTGGCGGTGAGGTAGATGAAGTTTTCGTACTGCAGTTGCTGGCCTTCCTCCAGGCGGTCCAGGCTGTAGGAGGCGGAGGTGCCTCCAGGGATCTGCAGCTCAAGCCTCAGGGGAATCAGGGTCGGCTCGTCCCACGCATAGGGGGCTGACATCACAAAGGCATTTCATATAAACTTTAGAAAAAAGAAGAAGAAGAAGAAGAGAGAAAAGAAGAAGAAGAAGAAGAAGAAGAAGAAGAAGAAGAAGAAGAAGAAGAAGAAGAAGAAAAGCCCACCTCACGCAAGACAAAAATGTATTAAAGTCCCCTTAAAAAGCTAGCAGAGGTCCTGTTACTGTTTTATTTGTAACCAGGACAAACAACAATTACATAAAAAAACCCACCAAACCAACCCCTTCCTCTTCACATGTTTATGCTTTATCTTATATCGCGATGGCCAGCTACATTCTGGCACTTCTTCACTTCCTCAGTACTGAATTGATGTTGAACACAACATGCCTGGACCATGAAGCTGACAGCTGTCCTCCATTATCTCTAGTCAACTGGTATCGATTCCATGAACATTCTAAATATGTCTTTGATGAATACATCATCAGACTCCCTTTCCAATACACATGACTGGATTTTCTGATTCCTATATGCTCATCAGCCTGTTCTACTCAAGGTAAGATTTTAGGAGAGTAAAAACTGTATCAACTCTGAAGGTGCTCTAAGACTTTTGCCTGAAACTAGGAAATTAAAACATTTTAGTGATGCCAACTTTCAGAGAATTTGCTCTCTTAAAAAGATCTATGTTCCATCAAAGAATGAAAACATGAACGTGGAATGATGTTGACAGGCAGTATTCACTCTTGTACAGCCCTCAGGTGTACAGATGGAACATTTGTATACAAGACAGCAGAGTACAGAGGAAGAGAGACCAGTCAGAGTGCTGGGTACTCACTGGTGGAGTGTGGGGACAAGAATGCCTTCAGCCTGTCGTCATTCACCCCATCTTGATGATACCGCACTTGCAGCTGCACACACACACACACACACACACAGAGTCACACACACAGAGTCACACACACAGAGTCACACACACACACACACACACACACACACACACACACACACAGAACACACACACACAGAGAACACACACACACACACACACGCACACACACACACACACACACACACACACGCACACACACCAATCCAATCATAACCAGCATGTTCACTTGGCGATCCAAATTCCACAGTTGGTGAATTCAATGTAAACAACAATGAAAAAAGTGTATATATTCCCACACAAATCATCCACTTACATACTGTTTCCAGTTGATTGATTCAATATGAAAGGACATTTTTAAATTGTCTTTGCTTTTGATCATTAAAAAAAATGCCTTTGCACTTTTTCCAACAGTTTTGTGTTATGACTATAACAAAACAAAGGCTACTTTATTATCAGGGTGTAACTGACTGAATCATAGTTCCCAACCCCCTTCCCCCATCCCAAAAAAACAACAAACCCCACCAACAAACCTGACAGAAACAACAAAATCAAATAAGACAACAAAAGTCAAATGGAAAGACTTTTTAATCACTAAGTAAACAAATAAATAATTCCATAAATAAATTAATCAATCAAAAATCAAGCAAACAAACCCACAAACCAGACCATCAACATTTTTTTTTTATGTTTCTAGCCTTCAAAATACAGGTACACTATGTGACAGATAAAAGACCAAAGACAGACCATTCATACAGAATTTAAAATAATAATAAAATTTTAAAAAGGAAAAGAAACGAAACCATCCCTGTGGCTTGCCCCACAAAAAGAAAAAAATAAAAGGAAAAACCTCTGTGGCCTACAACACAATCTCCTTCTCACAAACAGTGTAGCATGGATGGACTCACATCAGTGAGGTTGTCCAGTCTGAAGGGGGGAGGCATGACATCGGCGTCGGCAAAGACGATGAAGAAGGTGGGTCCCTGCACCACCACCTCCACCTTCAGCAGCAGACACTGACCACTGCTGTCTCTGTACAGGCAACAACAGGGTCAGTGTGGACACTGAGTGACCCTCAATACTGTACTGCATAGCAGTTCTTCACTGCTGTCATGTTTGTGGCAGTTTACATGTCATGTGTGTGTGTGTGTGTGTGTGTGTGTGTGTGTGTGTGTGTGTGTGTGTGTGTGTGTGTGTGTGTGTGTGTGTGTGTGTGTGCATGCGCGTGCATGCATGCACGCACGCATATGTGTGCAAGCATGCCTGCATGTTGGTTGTCATGCATGTGTGTGTGCATACATGGGTGCGTGCATACATGGGTGTGTGCATATATAAGTATGTAGCCTATTCCACTTGATTTTGGAATGAATCATAATACAGCTTTAGTGTTATTGTTGATTTCATTTTTATCATTACTGTCATAGACAGTGGTGATTTGATTTGGTGATCCTGCTATTTGTTTTTAAAGCACTTAGCATATCTCCATGTCCCTTGCATGTGCAATATGGCAAACTCCTCTGCTCTCTCTCTCTCTCTCCCTCACACACACACACACACACAACACACACACACACACACACACACACACACACACACACACACACACACACACACACACACACACACACACCTAGCCATAAAGCTTCACGATCAAACCCTTACACTCTTTAGCTCTTCGCTACATTCTAGCGACCCTATCATTCCTCCTGTGTCTAAGTTTCCTGTTTAAAACTCCCCTCACCTCATGTTGATGTGGAAAGAGTCGACACGGTCAATGTGGAAGCCCCCTGACCATCTGCAGGAGGAGTGGTCCAGGATGCGGACACACAGCAGTTGGTCAAAGTCCACACGGGGCCAGTGGAAGGGCAGCTTGCACTGCGGCAGGGCTGTCAGACACTCCTCCGTCACTGCCGCCCCGCCCTGTACACCAACACACCGTCACAGTCACCCACACCACTCTGATACCGACTACACCGCTTACCTCTTTCATGGCTAGCTGTCATTGCCAGTTTTCTCTCTAAACTATTTAATACTTTCATGGCCAGCTATCTTCAAAACACTTGATATTTTTATGGCTGGTGTAAATGGTAAAGGTGTTCCATAACCTATGTGGTCGTAGGTGAGCAAGGTGTCAGAGACCTCAGCTTCTCCAGGGGCCAACATATTGAGGGTAGCACCCATCTCCTCTCCCTCTCTGCTTTACCTTCCCTGACCCTAAAGAGGGCAGGTACCCGTTTACAGCTGGGTGAACTGGGGGACTGTACTAAAGCCAAGGTGCGCAAACGGTCACCCATCCACTTGGTAACCACGTTCAATGCTAACCTTGGCTAGGGGAAAGCGAGTGCTCTGACCACTGAGCTATCCTGTCCCCTTCATGGCTAGATTCCACCAGATTGTTTAACTCTTTCATGGCCAGCCTCCTTCGTTCCAATCTCAGTGCTGAAGCACACACTGTTTCACTTACCTCCTTCATTGTGGCATGCTTCTGTGCAATGGCTAAATGCCAGCGTGACTGGTTGTCAATCTCAAAGCGAGGGGCAAAGGTCACGATGTTGGTGTCCCGATAACGACCTCTGCCAGAGGTCACCTGGATCCCAATGTTGTACACCCTGTTCCGACAGAGAATGAAATGCAATTTGCTGCCTGAAAATGCTTACATGTGCATGTGTATACACTGGTGGATATGTACATGAATACTTTTATCATGTTCACTTATAAGCTCACTTTCCCAACAGCTCATATAAATCCAAGACAGACATTACATTTTTTTTTCACAGCATGCATTCCTTTCCCATCCCTTTTTATGGCAAATGAAACAGTATATATCAAAATGACCAAATGCCTGCTTGAATGCAAAACCTTTTCCAGGTTAAGTCAGGCCTGAATACGGCCCCTTTGATCCCTTTTTACTCACAAATTTAATATTCCCTTAATAAAAATAGTATCCCTTCAGGAAAAACAAATTGTTTACTTGAATATCTGCAACAGGCAGATATTTTCTTTCAAAAGAAAATGCATGGAGACTATAATAAAGGAAGAACACGCATAAGTGGAGAGAGGAAACTCAAAGAAAGAAAGACAAATGGACAGATGCAGAGATTCATGCTGAATGGGAACCAAAAGATGAAAAACATACAGTACATGAACAAGATGCACAGGTGTCATACCATTAATCATAAGAAGCAAAGATTACAGACAGGAAAAAAAGTGTTTCTAAAGTGACAGCAGAGACAACAGGTAAGAGTAGGAGACATGGGGGTGGGGGTGGAGGGTGGGAGGGCAGAGGGTGCGAGACAAAGACACAGGGAGAGAGAGAGAGAAAGGGGAAGAGGAGGCATACAGAGAGACATGAAGAAAAAGTTATAATGGAAGTTAAATGGAAACAATAACAGTAAAAAATGAGGAAGTATACCAATCTGAGAGACTCAGAGAGAGAGAGAAGAGAGAGAGAGGAGAGGAGAGAGAGAGAGAGAGAGAGAGAGAGAGAGAGAGAGAGAGAGAGAGAGAGAGAGAGAGAGCAAGAGCGAGAAAGAGACAGAAACAGACAGACAGATAGACAGACAGACACAGACAGACAGATAGACAGACAAACAGACAGAGACAGACAGAGAACACAAGAAGTAAAAAGGCAAAACACACAAAAAACATCACAACATATGCAAACATTGGCAGATCAGAGCAAGGAAACACTGAGGGCAAGTCTAGAAGAGCAAGCAAAAAGTCAGTGCAAGAAAGAAAAAGCACAACAGACAGACTGGAGCAGGATTGGCTTCAAAACTACTTGCATCGATAGTAACAAAGCTAGCTAGCAGTGCAGCTCCTAAGCATCCTAACCTTGAAAAGAAAATGTGAGAATTCATGCTTTTTTTCTGGCAAGTAAGAACTACCTCCTACTTTCTAGCAGCAATTGATAAGCACCTGGGGAAGGATGGCACATACCTATCAGGAACAGAGGCCTGTACCTTCACCACAACCTTTGCTCAAGCTGGGAGGAGGGGTACCAGCCATCGTTTACACTACCCTGATTACTTTACTTGGCTTATAATGAGGTATCTTACTGTGATGTATTTCAATGGCTACTGTCCAATGTTGTCCAAAAGCATCTGCAGTTGGTTCACTGATCCTGTGGATGGAGAACCTTTTCTGCAGTTGTCTGTCTTTTTTTATCAGTTTATTTTGAGGATAATGGAATAAGTACTCATGTGCTTTACATCCAGTCCCCGTGTGTAGGTAGTATTGAAAATTTTGTCATCTGTTCCCACTGGCACACAAAGGTTTTAACATATGCGCAAGATGTTCTGCGTACGTTCGCACACGGGACCTCTGTATATAGTGTTTGCAGTTATGTGTCTGTGAATCATTGACTTCATTGTCAGTACAGTCTGCTGTCTACTGTAGGAAATGTCTACTTCTGATGATCTGATATACCTGCAATACAAACCTAAGATGCAGGTCTCTATATCCTATTTCTCCATCTCTCTTTACCCTACTATTCCAGACAAAAATCTCTGTTGAGCTGTTACCATGAATATCATCATAACTTCTGAAAAAAGCAGCCAACAATTTCCTTGTCATTTGAGGGTAATACTGTAACATTCAGACCCATTATTTTTTTTAGAATAAGAAATACTAAAGAGACTTGGAAGCATGCACAGATTATATATATATAAAAAACACTGATAAATTAAGAACCAGTAGAAATCCAAGATAAAAAGTTTGTGACCATGCTGTTCTTAGCGGGTTATTTTTAAACCCTCATGCACAATACTACTGTTAGCACTTATCAGAATATGTTCAATGACAAATCAGAAATCTTTCTATCCTTCTTCAATAAACAAAAATGTAAAAATGTAAATGACCAAAATACCATGCAGTATCAGCTAATCACAGTATAAAAAAAGAAAACTTAAACATATCATTTTTATACCACAAACACCTTTTGGAAATATATAGATCTATACATATATGTGTGTGTGTGTGTGTGTGTGTGTGTGTGTGTGTGTGTGTGTGTGTGTGTGTGTGTGTGTGTGTGTGTGTGTGCGCACACGCATGTGTGTGTGAGTGTGTGCATTGTGTGCACAAGTGTGTGCAAGAAAAATAAATTCTTTCTGCCCTAAGACTAGAAAATCTAGCACAAAAAACAACCATAAATCTTTACATTTGTCTCCTCTTCACAATTATCTGACTTTGGCTTAACATTAACATCTCCTCAACCTCTAACTCCGTGACAGAAACACTAGCAAGCTGCAGAAGACTGTGGTGTGTGCCTCAAGAAAAAGTGGTCGGTGCTGTAGCAGAAAGAAACCAGCCCACTGTCAGTGGAGATCCTCTTCCATCCCATCACCAGCAGGGAGAGAGAGGAAAAGGCCGAGTTAGTTAGGATCCCTCAGGGGGCTGGTCACTTACTGCAGCCACTTGGGCTTTGAGAGAGACAGGCGGGGGGAGGCCTGTATGTGCAGTTTTACTAACCAGTCCGGCCGGTTGCTCTCCCTAGACCTCACGTGCAGCTGGCGCATGGCGATGCCTCCGTCCAGAGAGAAGTGGCTGCACCTGCACACAGGGTCCACTGTCAATGTTAGGCTGCAGGAAGCAATGACACACACTGAGGAAAAAGTAAGGGTAATAGATATCAATGAAAACAAACCCACAGCAAAACAGTGGGAGGAAAGGGAGGACACTTAGAACAAAACAAAAACAGGTTACAAAGCACAGACATACACAAACACCAGCGTCTTTATAGCTTGATTTACGATTTACTTCTAAAGCAAACACCCAGACTGATCCCATATCCCCATAAAATTTAAGAGAGTAAAATAAGCATTTTTAATCCAATAAACTATCAAGCACCATTTTTTTTTTTTTTTTGCTTTTGGATATGCTAAGTTTATTTAAAAGGGAGGTCTACCCATGAGCAAGGCCTGTAGATTGGGGAATATTCAATGCAAAAAAAACAAAACACTGGTATTAGGACTGAGCTTGAACCTTGCAGGTGATCAGTATTCCACACAGACAGTTCAGTGTTTGTACTGAAGTGATTCTTAGAATGAGAACATTTCATCAAGGTGACAACAGCTTGTCTCACCAAGGGACACTTATATGGATACAGAATCATGTGTGTTGTGTTGTGTTGTGTTGTGGGTGTGGTGTGTGTGTGTGTGGTGTGTGTGGTGTGTGTGTGTGTGTGTGTGCAAGCATGCATGTGTGGACATAATATGAAAGTACACTTAACACATACATGTGCAAGCATGAGTGTGCATGCATACATGTATGTACTTCTGTTTAAGGTGTCACATAAACTAGGCGGTCATAGGGGAGCAAGGTGTTAGAGACCTCAGCTTCTCTGTGGGCCAGCATGTTGAGGGTGGTGCCTATCTCCTCTCCCTCACTGCTTTACCTTCCCTGACCCTAAAGAGGGCAGGTACCCATTTACAGCTGGATGAACTGGGGGGACTGTACTGAAGCCAAGGCGCGCAAATGGTCACCCATCCAACTGGTAACCATGCTCAACGCTGCTTAACTTGACTGGGGAAAGTGAGTGCTCTGACCACTTAAGCTATCCTGCCCCCTACTATAGACAAAAAATACAGTCATGGTACCCTTATTGAGTTACTCATCATTCAATTTTTTTTTAATGCCAAATCAGTGAACTGACCAGTGTGTTGTGGCAGAGGCCCCAAACACTGACTTCCCCACTCTCATCTGGCACCTGTCACAAAACATACAAAAAATATTAACATTTGTCCACACACATAGTCAAATATCACACTGCTATTTCTCTTCCTCATCCATTTGAACCATACTTCTCACACCAATTCTTTGCTCAAATAAATCATATCCTATCATCCAAGTTATATGATTATGTTGTAATTTTTTTTCTTCAGATTTTTGTCATTGCTTCTGCACAGAGAGACTACGAAGGCATACATTGTGGGAGATCAGATGGATAACAAGCTGGTCAGTTTGAAAGTTCACACAACCACATGCAACAGCCTACTGTAAGTCCTGTATTATTTTCTATATGAGTGAACCTGTGTGACAGAGAAAGAAAAGGAAAAAGACAAGGAAGGACAGAGAAAGAGAGACAGGACAGAACAGAAAAAAGCCATGGGAAATAGGCACATGAAACTACAAGCAAATACAACCATAATGATTCCAACTGTACATGTTCATGTACTTTCTATAACTTTGTTCCTTAAACATTCAAGTTTCTGAATCACTTGGAGAGAAAGAAAAAGTCTCCTGGCAAATGACTTTTTACCTCTACCATAGATTTCTGTACAAAACCAATTCTTTTCTTCTTTCTCTTTAAAAACAACAACAACCAAACAAACAAACCCCAGCTTCCCCATGCTGCTTTCCATGTCAATAGGACACAGATTTGCCTAAGAGTCATTTTTATACCTTTCTTCATTTTATCATGAAATCTTGCATATTTTGGACAAAATCAAAGGGGGGAGGGGGACACTGTTTACGCTGATTCTACCTGTAACCACAAAGGTAAGAATCCTATGCCTGACATTTTCATGAACATGTAAAACTAAATGTACATTTCATTTACAATCAAAACAGCAACAATGATCTAGACTGTTAAAACAAGCATTTTTGGCGGTTGTTTTGCTTCTTAATCACAGATATATACAACTAAGCATTAATGTCATCCACTTTGTTAACAAAGCCACACCATCTACATTGTCAAACTGTTATTAAGTCACAATCAGAATCCAAGCTGAACACATTTGCTAGGATTAGTTTTACATTTAAATCAATTACTATCAACAACTGTTGAAGCTGCAACATACATCCACTACAATGCTCAACTCATGCTTGTTTACAAGCTCTTAACTCATTCCAGACATCCAAATTAAGCATGCTGCTGACATTGTAACTCTTTTATTTTTAATAGAACTAATAAGACAAGGACAGGAATGGGGGAGGGAGATATCTTATGGACAAATTTCAAAACAAAACTTCATATTTCATGCCTAAGCACACATGCACGCACACACACGCATGCATGCACACACACATTTCATGCTAGTTTCCAATGCTAGTGTCAATAAGTGTGTGTAATAAATATCATGAAAATACATTTCATGGCTTTGCAGTTCTCATCACTAGCCATCTACTCCTTTACAGTCTTTGCAGCCAGAAGTACATAACTGATGACAGTGACCTTATGAGTGCAGGCTAGAATTCTTCTGAGTTTACTAATATACAAATAACAAGTAGCCCTTCATGTGAAGTTGTTGTGTACAAAGAACACTTCATAAAATATGTCACTGAATTTAATGTACACAACAAAGGTGTGTAACATTTACTTCTTTCTGACCATCACCACAAACTACAACTTAATAGCTAAAACATAACCCCACCCAACCAACCCCTGATGTTGACAAAGTGGATTGCAGCAAACATAGAATTGCGCAAGTTACTGAACATCTCTCAAAAACAGAAATGAAACATACCTTTTCTTAAAATGTAGGTGCAATTTGATATGATACAATTATCTAATAAAGGATCAAAATATTTTGTTTACATGACAAAACTTTTGAAAACAATCAAATACTTGTGAATGTGCAGGAAAATGTGTATGAGCCAACAAACTTCCACATGCATGTACGCATATGCGCGCGCACGCACACACACACACACACCACACACACATACACACACACACAACACACACACACACACACACACACACACACGCACACACACACACACACACATTTCTCACAAAACTAAGGAACTACAAACTCTCCATCTCATTTTCTAAAAGTTCAGTGTAAATACAAATCATAAAAGTGCATGGCTTCTGACACTAATGGAAAAAAAATGTTTAATTAATTTGAAAACAGTGTTTATTCATATTTACAGGGTGAGTATATTGTACAAATTCACAAAAGATCAATCCAGCATTCCTTCTGCCTGATGTGTATCTAACAACCTGGCATATTTTTCAAAGTTGCAACAAAGATCATGCAAAAAATACTTACCTCAGTTATTGGGCTACAAGACATTTTGTATACTCCTTTCTCTAGCAGTGTATCTTTCCATCAATTGAGATTTAATTTTGTATACATATGACTGCTTTAAAACTTTGAATCTGCAGAAATCTTGGATCCTGTATACAGGCTACTGCATTTTGTACCTCATGAATGGATATATGTTTGTGCTGCCAGATTTACATCACAGTAAACTGTCTTTTACTCTGTAAGTTATGGTTATCACAAAGTGACTGCAATATGTATTGTTTTTCCATTTATACAAATCAAGGTTTCTGTTTGCATGTTTTCTGCTACTGCTTACTGTTTTATAGTGAAACTACTTTAAAGATGTATGATGTTTACATGCAAAACACATTAACAAGATTGTATTATCACAATAATGCCTTATGGCAGTGATCAGAGTACATATCATTGCCTGAATGTGGACTGGTATATCTAAATGGCAACAGATGTTTGATATTAATGATGGAGATTCAAGGGTACCACAGAGGTTTACAAACATGCATCAGTGCAAAGCAGTGGTGTGCTACCATAAATCTGGCCGATCATGATTGAATATTGTGCAAAATGAATCACAATCTCAGAGCAAAGAAAAAAAACACAATTGCATTGTAGCCCAATAACTATCATAAGTAAGCAAACATCTGAAATATATATTCTTTTCAAAAAAGTAAATATAGATGAAATCTTAACTACTCAAAAGAAATCCACACCACTCACAAGTCCATAGAGTCTAAGCTTCCGTCACTGAAATATTTACAGGAATTTGTGCATGTAAATGTCACAATATTCAGATAAACACTGGGATAAACATTAATAGTACTGTAATTAACAGTACTGTTTTGCTATGTACCATACACTTCAACAATCTAAAAGCTGTATATAAATCAAAAGAAACTACATGATCACTGACTCACCAAGGATGTAAAGAACGGAATGTGGGGGGTGATGAACTGAAGAAAATGCACAATACTCAGGTAAGCAAAGATAAAATTGGAAAGAACTTTCAACGTTGCTTATGATGAGTTTTACAGAAAACAGGTAATACAACATAATAAGCATTAGAATAAACAAAAGAAAGAAATCAATGAGTTCACAGAAAATGGATAACAGCAGATAACCAGCATAAAAAGGGGATACATTTCAATGTTTCACATGGTGCTAATAATACAAAAATAATACCCATTTCTTTGAGTAGTTTTTTTCAAGGTACAAATTCACAGAAGGTTTAGTCTGTTAAAGAGAATAATGAAAATACCTATACTGCAGAAAATGATTCTGGAGGCATAACCAAAGCATAGCAACATAAAGGCCAGTCCCACAAGAAAGCCGGAAAGTGAACTGAGTATACACAAGTAAGGTAAAACAGAAAACCCGACAAAACAAGCAGAATCATGGGAGACACAGGCTTTCAGGGTATGTGCAGCACACCAGCAAGGCCACACACAGTATCTAGGCTTTACAGAAAATGAACGCAAAGAAATACAACTGAATACTTCTGTGACTTATTATGTTTGCATACTATCTCTACCTCTCACACTCCCAAAACACACAACACCACACCCACCCACCCACACACACACACACACACACACACCCAACACACACACACACACCACACACACACACACACACACACACACACACACACACCACTGACTACTCACAAGTTGGGCTCATCATGGTCAGAGAAGCTGAAGAGGAGAGGAGTCACACTGCGTGCCTGTTCGTGTTCTTCAAACTGCCCGGCTGCTTCATTGCGCGTGCCGTCTTGTCGGAACACCAGAGGCAAGCCCGACTTGTTCACCAGCCAGAATGGTACAGCGATGGTCAGCTGTCAATACATGTACATGCATGAATATGTGAACATACACACATGCTCGCATGCATGCACACTCAAACATATGCCCACACATGTATTTCTTCTTTTAATGAGTCACTTCCAAACTGTTTATTCACCATTAAAAAAAAAAATGCATACATACTCACTTACTATTCTCATCACATCACACACACACACACACACACACACACACACACACACACACACACACACACACACACACACACACACACACCCCTCTCCCCCACCCCGACCCCCAATGCATATATTGTAAAATGAAAACACAACCCTGAAACACAATCATTAAAAAACCAAACAAGCTTACTTAAGATAAACTCAAAGACCTGTATATTACGCTTTCTCTTTTCTCTCTACTGATACAAATCACCCAACAGTGACCCAGACACTACAGACCCCCCTCACCCTGAGAGCGCCCCCTCTGTGGGTGCAGATGCGGATGATGAGCTCCAGCAGCCTGTTGTTGGAGTCGTAGACTCGCAGCTTCACCTTGTAGCGCGCCGTGTTGGGGGGAATCACCAGCTCCCGGCAGTTGGAGAAGTTCTCCAGGTGGATGCCCAGCTCCAGGTTGTTGTCTAAATCCACCTGGAAGGGCAACAGGGGGCTGACAGTTAAGTTTCAGCAGGCATCAAAGCCAATGTCTGCAGGTGTATATACCCACACGCCGAAGTTGGATGTGTCAGGTCTGACTTGTCAGGCGCTTAACGGCAGCGTGATGCATACACAGCATGCATCAATGGTGACAGAGTCATCAATGTATTTATACTGGTCATGTATGCTGGTAGTGGAAGGTTAACAAGGATGAATAATATGCACACAATTTGATGACCCGGGTTTGATTCCCGTTCGAGGGGATTTTTCAGACAACAATAGTTGCTGTCTGAGCATTCAAGGAAAAAGAAGAATATACCCTCGTCTAATATCACTTAGAGTGAACAGACGTTAAATTGAAGACAACAACAACAAGAAGAATATACCCAACCAGATTTTGTTGTTTTATATTGCATAACACACACACACATAAACACACACACACACACATACACACAATTATATTTAACTTGACACTCTGTTGACACACATAAAAGGGTAAATACCATAAAAAGCTGAACTGAGTAAAGGACAAAGTTTTTCCGCCCCAATACAACTTCACTGCAGTTTCTCAACACACACTCAATCACAATGCATGTTCATCTCTCAACATACACAATCACAATGCATTTTCATCTCAACATACACAATCACAACACATTTTCATCTCTCAACATACACAATCACAATGCATGTTCATCTCTCAACACACACAATACCAATACATTTTCACCAGAAGTACAAAACAACGTTTCCACACCAAATTCCTCTCCCAAACAATAAATCCTTGTTATCTCTTTATTTATTTATTTATTTATTCTTTTATATCGAGGATAACAGAATAAGCAATCATATGCTTTTTTTCATCCGGTCCCCGTGTGTATGCAGTTTTGTAAATATTGTCATCTGTTCCCACCGGCACACGATGGCCTACTCTTACGAAAAGCGGAACAGGATTTAACGTGTGCGCAAGATGTTCTGCGTGCGTTCGCCCCACGGGCCTCGGTTTAAAGTCTCATCCGAAGGACTTTTGGGGAGAGAGGAGTCAGCACTGATGTTAACTCCAGGAGAAAAATCTCCTCGACCGGACTCGAACCCGGGTCTTCAAATTGCGAGCGCAATGTTCTGACCACTAGGCTATCCGTCCCCCCTCTTGGACAGCAACAGTACCACAACTCTACACATATTCCCCACTACCACCACCACCACCCACAAAAACACCAAGCATGATCACTACCCTCCGCCCCCCCCCCCCTCCCCCTATTCCAACGAGGACCAAATTTTCCTGACTCACCCCATGGAGGGCCGCCTCTCTCCCCGGCTTGAGGTTGCCAGAGACGATGGGTTCCCTTGAGGTAGTAGTGAGCTCCAGAGGCAGCAGGTTGATGATGGTGACTGGAGGCAGCAGGGTCAGCTGGTGACCTGGCAAGGTGGTGACGAAGCCATGGGGGTCCATGGTGTCTTCAGGGTAGTTCTCCCTCAGTATCGACACACAGAATCTGTAGGGCAGCAACAGCCAACATTATGCAAAAAATTCTGGTGTCATGAAAAGGGAATCTGTGGGTTTACTTGCTCGTAGACCAGAAATTGTAGATATTGGTGAAGTTGTTTCTCGGTCTGCTATTAATGTTCTGTTATAGGTTTTCTTTTGAATTTATATGTTTTAATTGTTGGGTTTGCTTTAGCCACTTTTAATTCTTGTTTGAGTCTAATATCAGCTAGAGTGAACAGATTTTAAATGAAAAACAAACAAACAAACAAGCAAACATCCAACATGACAGCATTCTTATCTCCTCTCTCAAGCAACACTGAACATGAAATCCCTCTTTTCTCCTCACTGCAGAACTTACCGAGATGAATATTTTTCAACGACATGCCTTTTGTAAAACATGAATTCACTTCTTGCAGAGAACAGCAAGAATAATTCTAAGTGCATGTCTTAAAATTTCTGTAACAGGAAAAATCACACAGCTGAATCAGGCTTTAATTATTTAGACTGAACCAGTTACAACAGAATTTTTTATTTTTAAGTTACAACCGAATTTAATTTCCGATAAAAATTTGTTGCAAAAAGGATTAAAAAGACAGAGTTTCATTCTTATTAAACAGTCTGTCTGTCTTTTGCCACAACTTGCATACCTCACCACTCTCCCCGATACAGAGAGGCTGCTATACAAATGCCTAAGTAGTATTGTCATTTTTTTTTATCATTCCTTTTGTATACTTATTCTATTTACTTATTCTTTTATTTCCAGGTTAATGGAATAAGCACTCATGCACTTTTTAGCTTACAACCAGTCCCTGTATGCATGCAGTTTGTAAATTTTGTCATATATTTCCACGCATGCAATGACCTTCCCTTTCGAAAAGCAGAACAGGTTTTTAACATGTATGCAAGATGTTCTGCATGCATTCTGTCACTGTGTGTGTGAGTGTGTGTGCATGTGTGTGTGTACAAAATTCATGTACATGGATACATATGCACATGTGAATATTCAAACTGAGGCAGAATAAAGAAACAAAAGAGAGAGACCTGAAGACTCCCTGTCCCTCCAGGGAGTTGCAGGAGCGAATGCCGTCACTGTACTCCCCCGGCTTCATGACGTGCTGCCACTGCAGGGGTCGGTTACAGTAATGCACCTGCCAGTCTGAGGGCCGCGCCAGCAGGCGGGAATGCACACACGACAGGGGGATGGGGGTGGGCTGGTTGATGGGCAGCGAAATGCTCACGTGTTTGCCTGCCAGAGAAACATCATCATCAGTCACTCATATCATCTGGATGGCAAGTAGTTCAGAATGACAACTTCAACAGATCTTCGACACAGTTTCCATTTGTATCAAAACAGGACATACAAGAACATTATTGTCAGTCTGTAGAAAGAGAACAGACAAGCATTAAAGGCAGTGAATCTTCAGCAGGCTTACATTAAAGGCAGCATATAGGGAAATCAACTTGTTTTCCCCTCTGAAACAGTACAACTACTGTTAGATAAGATGGCAGAATTCCACTTCTGGATTTGTGTCACAAGCTCAAATCTTGGCAGCATCTAGTCGATTAGACTTTTTTATGACCTGTGTCTCACCATTCCTATGCATATCTATGCCAATGCCCCACTACCAGTGCCTTATACAGATAAAGATGCACATTTGATGACCTATGAAAGAATGACAATACCCAGGAAGCATTTCACAGTTGACAAACACTTTGGGTTATGCAGCTGATCAAGCATATCTGTTCATAATTCTAGAAGATGCAGTGCCATTGCTCAACAACCCCAACTAGACACACTGCTTAGAGTGGCAGTATCAAAGCACAGAAACTTAACCAAGACATTCCAACGCATCTCACTGTCAAAACTAACACAAAAGACTCCAATACATCACAATCCTATCACCAGAGGAAAAACACACGCGTACGTACCTCTCTCATCGGAGTTTTCCATCCTGAGCTCGACACAGCTGTCCAGTTTGTTGAGGAGGACCAGAGAGGAGCGAACCACAATCAGCTTGCGGGCACTGCCCTCCTGCTGTACGTCCAGCACCACGCGGGCTGGCAGTTTGTTCTGCTGTGGCTGCAAACACACAACCTGTGGTCACCACGTCTTCTGCTGCTGATACACTTCCAAAGTCACCAGCACATCAGTCCTTGATATATGTCTTTAGGTACTTAATCGCAGACCTGTGCACCCCCTTACTACTGATTTCAGTATTTTCATGGCAATTTTCAGTATTTTTCAATGAGTTTCAGTATTTTTTCGCGTTATTCGTGACACACTTTTTCAACATGAAGCATAAACGTCTTTTTTTTAATTGGGTTTTTGTATCTCTATTTGTTTGCTCATCCCCTTCCAATTTCTCTCCATTGTACAAAAGCTCATAAGCTTTTTCTTTTATCAACTAGCAAATCTGGACAGGTCTGATGACTTCATAAGTGATGTAATACACAGAGTGTAGAAGTGGGAGGGAAAAAAAAGAGAAAATTAAGCCGGGGTCCAGGGCCGCTTAGGCCCCGGTGGGGTGCTGGGGCAAAGCCCCGCTGGGGGGCACAGGGGGCGAAGCCCCCCGGCCGAAAACGATTTTTCGCATTTTAAAGGCAGTTTGGAGGCCTCTCCAGGCACCATTTTGTGCAATGTGGAGGCATGTGTGTGTGTGTGTGTGTGTGTGTGTGTGTGTGTGTGGGTGTGTGTGTGTGTGTGTGTGTGTGTGTGTGAGAGAGAGAGAGAGAGAGAGAGGAGAGAGAGAGAGAGAGAGAGAGAGAGAGAGAGAGAGAGAGAGAGAGAGAGAGAGAGAGAGAGAGAGACTCAGACCTTCCATAAAGAACCACCAGAGTATGTCAAACTTGCTTTAAAAAGATCTATTCTGGGTAGCGGTAATATAAGTTTGTGTGTACCACTGTGATGGTTAATGGAAAAGGTGGAGAGAGAGAGAGAGAGAGAGAGAGAGAGAGAGAGAGAGAGAGAGAGAGAGAGAGAGAGAGAGAGAGAGAGAGAGAGAGAGAAATACACTCTCTGGTGAAGATTTAAGAAGATCCTATGCCTTTCTCATTTTATTTTTAATCTGATTTCGGAGTGGACTCACCATGACAGTTTGCATGGCCAGAAAACAAGTGCTGTGTATGTGTGTGCTCTGCTGCTGTCCAGTACAGCACCAGAGCGGAAGCCCTGTTCGGTACGATATAACTTCAGAGCGAGTCTTGATGTAACTTCAGAACAAGTCACTTTGCCGTTTTAACGATCAACTGATTTTTCGAAGAGTGCGAGAAATTTTACTGTTCCATGATTTTCCAAGAAATCAGCGCTTCTATAAATGAAGAGCCGTGGTTTGCTATGTTCCGACCGCATTCCAATTTTCGACACCACTTGCGAATGAAAGTTCAACTTTCACTAGGCCTAGCGAGTAGCCTGATGCGAGAGATGTAGCGCAGGTTTCAAACCTTACTCGGCAAAACGAACAGCCAATTTTGCTGCTTATGCATCTATATCCGCAACTGTACCTCTTTTAGCACCATCCTGGCCTGTTAGCGTCATTTTGCATTCACTCCGCGTCTTTCTTTGCTTATAAGTGTATCAGTTTGGTCTGTTTCTCCGCGAGTTTACACCGCTTTCCGCCATTTTGTTTTGAAGATACTGTTGTGCGCATGCGTCATCAGGGGAGATAAGTAACTGAACGATAGGGCCTAGCAGACGATGTAACGCGAGATGATCGGCATCGCTTAACGATAGAAGACCACGTTTTCGATTTCCGGATTTTTCGTTGACAAAAATCGGATTTTGATTTATAAAATCGTATTTCCGTATTTTCCAACTTTTTCCGGAACAAATACGGAAAAATACGGAAGGTGCACAGGTCTGTAATCGTGACACATACTTTTTCAAGACGTTCCTTTAAAACATATACATGCGGGAAAAGTTTTCCTCCCTAAAAAAAATCCGAAAGAAATTTGAGAAACAAATGTCTAGGTTGCAAAACATTGTAAATGAAGACAATTTTATTGACAGATACCAGATATGTGAATACAGTACCTTTAAATTGTCAAACATATATGTGCATTTGAACACAGACACACACAAAAACTACTTTATTTGCTTCACTGACTCTCTCACTCACATGCACACAGACACAGACACAGACACACTCACACACACACACACACACAAACTCTCTCTCTCTCTCTCTCTCTCATTCATTCATTCATTCATTCATTCATTCATATTTTCTCTCTCTCTCTCTCTCTCTCTTCTCTCTCTCTCTCTCTCTCTTCTCTCTCTCTCTCTCTCTCTCCCTCTCTCTCTCTCTCCTCTCTCTCAGTCTTACAGGATGTTTCCTGGTGTCCGGGTCAGCATGCCTGAAGTAGATGCCCACTTTGTCCACAGAGACTGGGGAGAGTTTCTGCCAGCCATCCACCATCACCACCAGCTGGTTGATGTGCATGTCGTGGGTTTTCTGCACAACACAGTCACCACACTCCAGTGCTCAGTCTTCAAACACCACACAACATGCTACTCTATCTGAGATGGAGTTCCTAAAAAATATTCATCTGCCACAATTTTTAACTTTTTTTTAAGATTTTTTTTTTTTTTACAAAAGAGAAATGATTTGATTTGACATTGTTATTTCATAGGCTTTTTAAAAAATGATTTGATTTGACATTATTATTTCATGGGCTTTTTTGGGGTCTTTATCAAAAAATTTTTAAAAAGGAAAAAAGATTGAAATCAAAATCTGTTGTGCTCTTGCACATGTATGAGCTGGTATGTATGAAAATGAATGTGCATACATTACTATTCAGTGTCTATCTGTCTCATGCATATTCAAATGCTACTTAGATATACTATTTTTATACACATGTGCTAAAATACACAAATGCACGTTTACTACCCAAAAGTCAGGTACAAATAATGATCAAAGAGCATCCACTACCTTTCAAACACACCTAGGTATAAGAGAGGCTTGCCTTCAGACCCAAAACAAAGGCCAACCTACCTTGTGTCGCAGCTTTTCCCTGCGGTGGAAGTGGAAGGGTCTGATTTCACTGGGGTCCACCTTCTCCCACCCAGAGCCCTTGATGTAGGACATGGAGTCTCGCTGCTGGCTGCTGGCTGACCTCTCTCCAGGCAGACTGCACACCACCAGGGAGTCACACGCATTTTATTATTATTTTTTATATATTTTTTTTTATACCACTTTATGTCACAGCAGATTTCTCTGCGTGAAATTCAGGCTGCTCTCCCCAGGGAGAGCGTGTCGCGACAAGTGCAACGCCTACCCATTATTTTTTTCCCTCAGGGATAGTGTCTAAACACGACACCTGTGCGCATGCTGATTTTTTTTTTATAACTTTGTCATCCGCTCCTACCGCACACGATGGCCTGCATTGAAACACACAGCACAACTAAACACTGCCAAACCATGCAAAACATGCAAGTGAACAAATCATTCTACATTTATGATGTGCACTACTGTTTTGGTAAATTTTATTTATCTATCGATCTGACTATGTATGCCTGTCATTTAAGCATATGTACACTTTATGAACAGACAAATCAACTTGATCTCAAAATGAATAGGTAACAGTTACTTGGACCAACCTGTTTCTAAAGCCTTGGGAAGCTCCTAAACTATCAGTCTCACCAAGGAATCTTTGTATTCTCAGCATAGCATCTTTATGTCAAACTTTGATAAGAACCTTGAACAGTTCTTAGGAATAAGTCACAATCCTTAAAATGATTTTTAAAAAAAACAAAAAAACCTCTAAATATCACGTTTAAATTGACAAATCATTAAAAAGGTTCACTAAAAAAAATACATTAAGATTCACTACAACTATGCATTCAATGATCCAAACCCAGTCAAATCAATTGAATAAATCTTTTCCAAGACTGCTATCCCAGTCACACTTTATAAAATGAAGAAAAAACACCCCACACAAACAACATAGGAAACAAACGAAGAAAAGCCATGTCACCTGGCTGGTGTGGAGGTGGCTGTCATGAACCAGAGAGGGGAGCCCGTGTCGTTGCGAATGACGTAGGGGATGAAGCGTGATCGCCGATGCTGCACCCCCTCATCTCGCTTCTGCTTCTTCTGGTCCTCCCTGCATACCCCAACCACCAACAAAGACAGAAAAACCCACCAACAAGTAAAGAGAGGTTCTTCACACAGAGATTCATTCATTCAACTTCAGCACCATTGTGCACTTGCATCAAAGTACAAACACACTTTTTTTCTTACTTTTGTTCTTTTTACCTCACATTCAAATGTTTACTTTTTTGTTTTTTAACTTTAAAAATTGTTTTTTGGCCAACACATTTCATTAATCTGGCAAGTAATTTCAAATCTGGCTATTCAACATTCAAAAACACACACCAAACAGTTAGCAGATACGTTGTTGTGTATTCCCCAGCTTAACACTCTGGGGGTCACCCAGAATGTGCATTCTGACTCACATATCCCATCTGGGAATCACTATGAGATTGAAATTGCACACTGGATGAGAAGTTTGTGTGTATGATTGTTTTCAAGTACCTCACCATGTAGGCAGCCATACTTCGACTTCAGGTTAATTTTTTCTCCTTTAAAGAAGAATGCAGGTTGTTATGTAAGAGCTTGTCATGGCTGAAGGCAGTCTCAACACAACATCTTACGACATTTTAAAATAGGCCTTGGCAATTGACTGACATCATAACTGACACAGCTTTTGGCCTGGGCCAAGTGAGCAGACACAAACCACTGATTTCAGACCAGTGACTGTACAGCACTGGATCTGATTCACTGTCCTCTCCTATCAATCACTGTGACCTCATTCAAACCCACAGGAGATGTGTGTGGGCTTTCCTTCAGCCTGACCTGTTCTGAGTCAAGTAGTCCTCTGTCCAGCTTCCCTTGGTCTGGTCATACAGCTCCAGCAGAGTGCGGGTCAGGTTCACGTTCAGTATGTCCGCCGCTGCACACAGCCAACACACACACGGGGTCATGACAAAGAGTGTAAAATGACGAAATTGGTGGTGTCCCATAACCTATGTGGTCGTAAAGGAGTGAGGTATCAGAGACCTCAGCTTCTCTAGGGGCCAGCATACTGAAGGCGGCGCCCATCTCCTCTCCCTCGCTGATTTACCTTCCCTGACCCTAAAGAGGGCAGGAACCTATTTACAGCTGGGTGAACTGGGGGGACTGTACTGAAGCCAAAGCATGCAAATGGTCACCCATCCAACTGGTAACCACGCTGAATGCTGCTTAACTTTGACTGGGGGAAAGCAGTGCTCTGACCACTGAGCTATTCCACCCCCCTCATGACCAAATTAATGACACATGATTACACACCATGTCGTTGAGAATACTGTCGCTTTACTAAAATGACTGAGTTATCCAACAAAGCATCCTGACAAACAGGGCATGGCAAATCAGACTGACATCTGAAAGACTGGCCATTTCTAGCCAGTCATTCAGAGGAAAGAGAACTTTTCTTTTCACAAGAGTAAGATTTATGTACGATCAATGTACCATGCCATAGTAATAAACAAATTTTATTGAGATAATCCAATACTTAAAGAAAATATGTAATTACAAATAAATTGTCACCAATGCAAATGTTTTAACTTTGGAGAAATGTGTGTAAGCATGCATTCACATAAAGAAAGCAGTTTGAGCCTTTTGTAAACTTAAGCACAGTCCATTTATCATGATGGTAGTCTTACCCAGGATTTGTACAGCCATCTTAGGGTCTTGGTCTTTGTACTGCTTCCATTCAGCTGAACACCTGAAAGCACACAATTTCTATTGAATGTGCATACACCACCTGTCTTTAGTGCCTACAGGTCACAAGAGTCTCTCTCTATCTCTCCTCTCTGTCTCTCTCTCTCTCTTTCTCTCTCACTCACACACACACATCACTCACTCACACACACACACACACACACAACACACACACAACACAACACACACACACACACACACACACACACAACACACACACAACAACACACACACACCAAAGAAAAGAAGTGATCTCAGACCAACCTCCATGGCTCCAGAAAAGGTTCCCAGCCAGACAGGTTCCTGTTGTAGTACTCTCCTATCAGCTGCAGGGAGGCTTTGCCATGAATACCTGGCTCCATCGTCTGATGCACACTGATGGCTGCACACACACACCACACCCACGCACCACACACACACACACACACACACACACACACACACACACATCACACACACACACCATGCACAGCACACACCACACACACACATACACAACACACACACACACACACACACACATCAGATACACCAGTCAGTCAATTACGTGTGATTTTACTTTCTCTTCCTTCACCAAAAAGATCAACTTTGGTTTAATACACACAAACCATACATCTAGTTTTTTTTCCTCTCTCTCTCTGGTAACAGGGGCTAAATGACTGCCATGACTTTAAAGCTAAGTAGAACATAATTTAAAATCTTACACTCCAAGCTTAGATGTAGAATTCACTAGTCTAAATCTCATACTCTCTTGGATCAAATTTTCTCACCTTTGTTTTTGACTAGACAAGTTATGTGATTGCTGATAATATAAAGATCAGTCAAGCCTAATCTGATATCTTACACTCCAAGCTAAGATATAGAATTCATTGCATTAAAATCTATTACCAATCCATTTCTCTTATTTTCCTTCTTTTTTTTTTAAATAGAAAACAACTTCCAGAACATTTAAGTTAACCATAATACCTTGAAATAATATATCAAAGGACAATAAAGGTAAGGCAATTCTAAACAATCTGTCCCAAAAAAAAAGCAAACAACCAAAGACAGTTCTAAAGCATATGTATTCTGTGAGGACATGTATACAGTATAATACACCACCAGACACCCCTTACCATTGCAGGAGATCTCTGCCAGAGGAACGTCTGCATCCCCACAGTCGTCAATCAGACATAGGCACACACTGGATGCTTTCAACTGTTGGCAATCACAAAACCACCATCACATCAAACCTATCTGCACCATGAATAATAATTTGTATATATATTTCAAACATTACAAACAAATCTACCAAAACAAATCCAGTATCAGCAATGGCACTGTTCATTGTTCTGTGCTTTACAAATGAAATGATGGTGCTAAATAGTTGCATGATGCGTTATCTACCAGTTAGAAGACTTTTAAAACAAGACCGGCTTATATTTTGCAAAGGCAACTTTTCAGGTACCATCTACTCAACAGTCAGACCTACAGACTGTTTACTTCATTGCATACAGTATTTCAGCCCCAAAATATCATCAAGCTTATTTTATCTCTATTTTTCTCAATTGTACAGAAAAGTGTGCAACTATATATCAGGCATTTATACTTTTAGAGTAAACACAACAGGAAAAAAGTGTTGCGATTTAACAGAGGGTTACCATGTTTGCAAGAATCACCTGCATGTTCACAACACAAGGAAATAGATCATATCTCTCTTTATTAAACTATGTAATAAACTGTTACTTTTAAAACATTTCAGTGACTTAAAATGGAGAAAAAGATGGAGAAAGAGATGTGTGTGTGTGTGTGTGGTGTGTGTGTGGGTGTGTGTGTGTGTGTGGTGTGTGTGTGTGTGCGTGCGTGCGTGTGTGTGTGTGTGTGCATGTGTGTGTGTGTGTGTTTGTTTGTGTTAATGCATACATTTGATTTTAACAATTCATGTGCATAAAATCATTTTTCAGCAAACCTGCCCCATTATTTTTAACAAAGACAAAAAGGAAAGAAAGCTTACACAAACTATGTACAAGCTCAATGAAATGTTAAACACTTAAAACTTCACTCCAATGACAGCATCACTAATACAGCCACAACAGCACATGTATAATAAAATGGCACATTCTAATCATATTCTAATGTAGCATCGCAAGTCTTTGCAAATTAGTTCCATGCAAATTTTTTACTGGGAAGAAAGCACTAGGTTTCTTTTATCTGCAGATTAAAATCTAAAGATAACAACAGCCACAACCAAATCCCCCCCCCCCCCCCCCCCCCCCCCCATTCACCCCTAAAAAAAAAAAGAGCAACAAAACCCACACACGTTATGAAAAAAAACAAAAAAAAACACCCTAAAACCTTCCAAAAACTTTCTTTCTCTGTCCATTAATAAACAAAATATGTCTTTTCAAGATTTTAGGAAGATTTCATTTTTATGTAAACAGTTTGTTCACAAATCAGAGAGCTTTTCTGTTCTTTCTGGCAGTTTCTTCTATCAAGACAACATTGCCTTACTCAGCTCAGTTCCAGAGTAATTTTCATTTACATTTTTGTTTGTTTTTTTGTTGTTTCTTTTAACTGACTGGAGTGTTTTATGCCAATCATGACTGATTTTATTTTAAGAATTAAGACAACAAAGCCTTATCCTTATTTCAAGGTTAGTTTATGAGCACATTTTTAAAACACTCAGAGAGCTATGAAACAAACCTAATTTCTGACCATTTATCTTATTAAGACAACATGGCCTTATCCTCAACTCCAGGTCAGTATAATTTTGTATTAAAAAAGAGAATTAAAAAAAAAAAAGAAGAAGAAGAAGAAGAAGAAAATAAATCCCAATTTTTTTTGACAACTACAACGCTTTATACCTGACCTCACTTCTGAGACACAGTGTTTTCAATTCATACACCACGCCCTGATCCCTCACCTCCATGGCAGTGATGGAGAAATTGTTGCCGTCACCCTTGCCTGCACTCTCTACCCTCTTCTCTACAGCAGTAGCAGCAGCAGCCGGGGCGGCTACAGGGGTGGCATGCACACTCAGCCACAGGGCGGCTAGGTTCACATCTTCCTCCACCTCTCTCAGGGCACGGCGGCAGTCTTTGGCACTGAAGCCCATCTCCTGCAGCTGGGCCATGGCTGAGTCTGGGCAATCAGTCAAGCAGGACGGGAGGGAATCACAACATGCAGAAGGATCGCACACATGTTAATGTTTGCACAGCAACACTATGTACACATGCACAAAAGCAACAAAACAAAAACCACCCCTCCCCCAAAAAATTTTTTTAGAAAAAAAACAACCCAAAATAACCACCCAAAAAATGCAGCATCTAGAACTACTGTCACACAACATCTGATTGCTTGCATCACACTTGGTTTGCAACAAACAAGCACACCACTGCAGCTGAAATCATTATCCCTTAGTTAAGACAACTGGTAGCATCCATATTTAGAATTGTATGGAAGCTTCAGTGCAGAGTATGTACAATTTAGTCATTAACACGGAATATATGTAATTCAGAAAAGCACAATATACAAATTAAAACTAAATGACAGGCTCTTTTCTGATAAAAAGTTTAATCAAGATAGCTTTGGTTGTTTTTCCAGAACTTGACATATTTTTTCTAAATATGAGGAAAAGCCAGTGTATTTGCTATAAAGCTGCTGCCGCAAAATGACAGCTGTGTCATTCTAAAGCTAAAAACTACTCCTGGCTGTAGCTATGGTGCTAAGCCTCACTTTTCTTTGACAGTACACTCAGTAAAGTGATGATGAAGACTATTCTTAATTAATGCATCAGCTTTTAACCACTCACTGGGGAGAAGCCTAACCTACTTATGTAGGACAGTAACAGCTGGCAGCCAACAGCTTGAAACGTTTTGTTTTCTGGGCCCAATGTAGCCTGCATGCGTAGTACATTGTTAAAGACTGAAATCTTCTTTACATTCAGTATTTGGCAGAACGTTTGTTCTGTGACAGATAACCTTGAACTGACGCCGCAAACAGGTGAACAGAAAAAAGACGGACTGTTTCCCCAGTAAACTACTGCCCTAACCAAGTTACAGCACACATGGATTCATAACCATAAAACATCAGGAAACTTCAGAAAATCGAAACAGCTCAAATGTAGATGTCAAGGGACTACTCAAGACAGAGCTTAAAAGGTTTTTTCCCTCCCAATCTCATGACATGAGCCTTTTATCAAGACATTTTGAGCCTGAAATGATCTGTAACACCAAGATTCATGAGTAGGTTGCACACACTTTTGGGTTCCAGGCTGATAAAGGCATGCATTTCCTTGTTAAAATGTTGATGCAAATATCTTTTTTGTTTTTTTTCCCTTAAATACGTATGGGTATGGCTTGCAAAGCTAATCACTCTTCAGAGTTTCTGACTCGGATGACTATCCACACACATGCTGTGGTTATCCAGAGGCATAAAGCAGAAAGCAGTCAGTGGAACAAACTGCTACCTCTAAACATTCTACAGGCTATTTCAGCAACCTCTCACCTGAGCACTGAAATACAACTTCTCCCACCACTTTCGCTTTCGCCAGCCTGAAACATGCATACTTCTGAAGCACCTGTGATCAAGAACTAGTCTGGTCTTTCATGATTTTTGTTATATCAAAATGTTCCCCTCTCATCCATGTTAGTTTGCAAAGGAGGATCATGTCGGTGTCATTGGGTGTTGGTTATGCCTACATGGTAGTCTGTATCTTAATATGACAGATGTACTTGATACGTTCTTCATCACCAATGCAACTTAATAAATAAAACGAATGTTAATAAATACACTTTTGAAAAATATAAATACAAAAATGAACAGATAATATATTTTTAAAGTTTTTGTTCATTTTATGAAAATAGAAATATGTGTATAAGATTCCATACAAAAATATCCCTTAAGTACACAGCAACAACTCTGATCATATTTGATAATAAACACTATGTTTGTAATATTTTGCAAATAAAAAAAAACAAAAAACACCAGCAAAAACCATCTAAATCAACAAACTCATGGTTCAAAGTGAAATAAAACATATGTAACAAGACTCTTTCTTCTCACCTCCTCTGTTCAAAGGCTGGGGGTCGGTGCTGCTACTGGGTATCCTCTCTAGAGTGCCCACAGGCACCACAGCAGTTGATGACACCATGGCCAGGGGTGCAGCAGCAGAGGCAGAGGGGTTGCTAGCAGCAGCAGCAGCAGAGCGGTTTTTGGCCTTTAAAGCTTGGCCTGGCAGAGAGTTGATGATGGCCAAAAACATCACCATGTCGTGGTAGGACACTCGGATGTTCATTGTGTTGAAGCTGACCTGTTCACCACCACAGACAACAGAGAGAATGCTTTGTATTACAGAAAGAAAGAGGTTTCTAAAGCCCGGCAAAGAAAAGTCGTTTTCCAACCAAAGCTTACTTCATTAAGGATTAAAACATAAAAATGAACAACCAGACTGACAAACAGGCAGATAAAGAAAACAGGTGTGTTACTCTTTAACTTTTTGTCTGTGAAGACAGGTTTAAAGCACTCTGGATTAATTCTTATCTGTTTGTCAGTCAAAATTCTTTATTTCAAGAATACACATTAACACTCTTATTTTTGTTGTATCCAGTTCCAGCTCTTTTTTGGGATTATATCACTGGTCTGATGGATGTTATAACAAGTGGTTAAGGCTGTTTAACCTCATGGGCCTATGAAGTAGTGGATTCGAAGCTCAGCAGCATCTGGTGAATTAAGGGTGGGGATTTTTATAAGTCAACTTCAAGCGTAGACCTGCCAGTGCCTTAACTCCCTTCATGTATATATACATGCAGAAGATCAAATATGTACATTAAAGGTCCCCGAGTCAGAGTTTGGTGAGGTACAGAAACACAAGTATACCCTGTATACACCCCCAAAATCAGAATGTGGCTACCTTCATGGTGGGCAAAAACGGTTGCACACACAAAATCCCATAACTGGTGAACCTCACAGCTCTGTTCAATGAATATTAAAAAATATTAAAAAAAGAAAAATTATTGGTGTGTTAGTCAGCCAACAAGCTGGACAGCCTGCATCCATCTGCCTGTCTGTCATTCCCTCTCTCTCTCTCAGTGTTACCCACAGCCTTCATGTCCACACCACAGCACAGCCCCACAAACCACAGCAGGCCACAGCTCACCTCCAGCAGAAGCTGTCTAAGCTGGGTCTCCGGCACAGCCAGCAGTCCCAGGGCAGCAGCGGCAGCGTTGGGTTTGGGCTCGGGCAAGGGGTTGGCGTTGAGCTCGATGCTGATGGTCATGGGGTCGATGATGGACAGCGCCGTGTCCTCCTCCGCCATCAGGCAGCAGGAAAACACCTCCAGGGAGCCCAGACTGCAGCGCAGCACTTTGTCTGACGCCTGAGGTTTGAAGGTCAGCACTGCCGTGCTCTGAAACACAGGGTGTTAAATGTTCATCAAATTCTCAGTAACTTCAATTTCAATCTAGAATACTTTTTTTTAACCGTCTTAGCCCCGTTGCGGCCGCAGCCGCCCGTTACAGCACCCGCTGCTAGATTCCGTTGCGGCCGTAGCCGCCCGTTGGTCCTGACCACGTGGGCAGTACTTTTCCATCACACACATACCTCGTGGTTCTCACACAATGTGTCTGAAATTTGGTGGGGCGATGCAGGGAAGGTTTCAGATGGTGCCAGTGATAAATTTAGACCACTAACAGTGTGTACTTGGAGGGAAGGAAGAAAGCATAGCAGGTGATAGAAACGCCTTTCACTTATAGCGCGTGGTGTAAAAAAAATGGCGTCTTCGTTGGTAGCAGACGATTCATCTAACTAACTAGACAATAAAATGAACGTGTTTGCATTGGAAGTAGAAAAAATTCAATGATAAATATTAAGTGAGTCAGAAATAAAAAGCTGACGGGGGAGAAGAGAAAGGAAATAACACAGTTAGAGAGAAGAATGAACCCGACTACACGGCACATTCCTGCAAGCGTGGCGACCTGTGCTACCCACACGCTGTGGAGAAATTTGACCTGGGGGGGAGGGGGGAGGTCCGCAGCATAAACCCCTGAAAATGTGACGCCTTTTGTCTATTGTCTAGTTAATACACACTTTTTATTTGAAACTCAACGGACAGATTTGCTGATGACGAAAATAGCGAGAAGGAAAAGAAAATAGATCTCCAGTCTGCCAAGGTGCCACAGGTGACAGCGATAGGTACACCCCCCACATATCCACATTTTGTGCTTTCTGTGATGTGATGTGTCCCTGTGCCATCACTATGACTACTTTAAAGGCTATCACGATTAAAATTTTGTAGAATTACAGAAGTTTTGTGTTGTTTCATGTTTGTCACACCTGTGTGGTGACACTGGTGACAATGTGACACTTATGTACAATATTATACTTCTGTGCACTTAACAAACATGTCGTAAGACATAGACATCTGAAATGCAGTATATAGGTAAGATATTGATTGAATATTCCTCGTTTTCAAAAGACAAAAAACCAGTTAAACAAAAAGTATGCCTCATCAAGACATATAAAACAACAGGTGTTATGAGGACATTGTGTGACACATCGTTGAAGTACAATTGCACACAAACATTAATAAACACGTTAGCTAGGCATCAGTTCTTTATTCAACACTTACATGTATGAATTTGTGTCTATTCCGTATATATTTTGCAGGTTTATTGTATACAACATACTTTTACCTGTGATTGGTGACAAATAAGGTGACAACGACACGACATTTTGTGACCAGACATGTAAACTTGCCTTAAAATGCAAGTACAAAGATATATATAGCTTGTGACAAAATTTCAGCTTGATAGCTTGTCATGCACACAGACAGTTGTCTCAGGAGTAGACTATGTCTGTTTGGGGTAGAAAACTTTCAAAGAATTCAAAATCTACAGGCAGTTTAGCTCTGTAGAATTCAACAACAAGAGGGTTAATCTTCTTTGTAAATACATTACATAATAAATACAAACAAACAAATAGAAAAGAACTAAATAGATTATATCCATGAAAAAATATACAAACATCTGTCTATCTGTATGTCTGTCTGTTTACCTACCTACCTATCTATCTATCTATCTGCCTATCTGTCTATCTATTTATTTCTGATAACATACATGACTGTACTTTGTATTGCAAAACTTCAATAACAAAAAATATTGAAGAACAAAAAGACACTTGAATGCTACTTGACTTTGTACACTGTATATCTATTCAGTAAACAAAATCACAAGCCTACACATTCCAGGTTTCATACTTCCTTGCACTACCTTCAGTTACTAACTGAACAAACTTACCTTCAAAATGACAGCATTGGTGTCCAGAGATGTGGAATTCTCCACCACCACAAACTGTGTGTCTGACACATTCAGCCGCAGCTCAAATGGTGCTTTAATCTGAAACAAAATACACATATCATTAACATATTTCCAATATATAAACACAACACATACCAATAGCAAAACTTGAATTTCTTTTAACTCTATAATCAGAACCAGCCACCTTGGCATAGTGGTTAGTGCCTTGGGTTATGGACTGAAAGGTCATAGGTTCGAATCCCACAAGAGTCATTAGGGTTTTTTGGACTCCAGCCAGTTCCTACCCAGAGTGAGTTTAATATGGGCTCAATGAGGAAGACTGAGACCACACAATCAAGCTCAATCCACTTTATGAATGCAAGTTTTTGAGAGTGTTGCTCAAATTACCTGACCAATACTGCATGCGTCTGTATCTCTTGGGTCTGGTTGATGCCAGGATATATTATGACAGGAAGCGAAATGTATAGCCGGCCCAGTAAAGTAGTCTCAAAGCAGATGCACTTCCACAGCAGCATCATTACATCATCCTCATTATCAATGATCTTCATGCAATAAAAAGAAAATTGTCTCTGATCTGATGGCCGCCAGTTGCTCTGGTCTCAATGTGACCTCAACTGCAGTTTCTCCATACACTTGTGTGCTTGTGGTAGGTTTGTATCAAAGCCTTTAAGTTGGAGGGACATTGTGGTGGTCACCACCAAGGGTGGGTGTCTCACTCAGTCTGGCTCCATGACCGATCAATTACTGTGTTCAGCAGGGGGCTTTACCACTGAACATCAACAAAGTGACCAACAGCAGAGCAGGACACCTCTGGCTAGCAACCCAATGGCCGCTTGACATTGATGGGTTCCCTGTCAACTTCCAACACTGAAGATGTAACATAGCAAATCTGAGTATGACGGAGTTGGACAGACTGAGATGAACAGTGTGGGAACAGCAGGACAGGAATGTTACAGAAGATCAGATAGCCAACCCCCTCCCCCCCCCCCAAAAAAAAAGCACCTCTAAAATAAGAGCAAGAATGTAATTTCTGTAAGACTGAATCCAAACAATACAAGCATTTACTTCTGCAAGACTACAAGGTATCAACTTATGCTCATAGATCAATCAGCATATCATAAAAATAAGACACATCTCAAAGAAAAAGGTCATCAATATATTCATAACAAGTACAAAATTTTACATGAGAGAATGTGGTTATTCATTTTTTTTTGTATTTCCTATTATTTGGAATCAGAAATCTCATTAGTAGACAACAAAACTTTGCTATGCCAATTGTGATCCCACCATGGCAAGGTTTTCTCTCTTGAACTGTAAGGAAAAAAAAAAGATTCTGATAGTCACATACAATCAAAAGACCCAGAGTATGACACAGTTACCAGAGCCTGTCCAGATCCCTGTGATTCCCTCACCTCCTCAGCCAGGGGTCCTCTCTTGGTGGCAATCCCCCTGGAGGTTGTCAGAGGGCTCTGTGTGCGACTGCCAGCTTTGTGTGAAGGGGCTGACAGCTGTCTCTGCACAGCTTCTGGCACGGCCTGGTTCCCTGTTCACACACACATGATAAAACATATAATGTAGGAGAGAGTTCCTCTTGTTGGTTGTTATCTGTGAACTGGTGACCTATGGTTGGAGGAGGGGAGTGGATCAAGTAGGGATGAAAACTGGTTAGGAGATGGGCCGGTAGGTGAACTGGTTGGGCAAGTATTGGTTCATAGCGGGATCATTTTTCCAGTGGACTCATCTGTTTTCATTTCTTGTAGCACTGCATTAGATACATGTTTGAGTTTCCTGTCTGACCCATCATCTGCCATTTCTCACAAAATCAGAAAAATGACAATCAAGCCAAAACACAATACATAAAAAACACCCCATCCCAACTTTCAAACCCGACAAACGAACTCTGTGATGAAGCCGCTTTTCCCCCTCCCCTCCCCCTCACTCACTCACCTTGCAGAAAGGGGTCTGGGGGTTCGGTCATGAGGAACTCCTGCACTGTCAGCAGCCAGTCGAAGATGCACATGACACGCATGTTGTTGAGCAGTACCGTGAAGCTGGTGCAGTCTGGGCTGGAGCGGAAGTGCATCTCCATCTGCAGGCCCTGGGGGCACGACCCCGACCCTGACCCTGACCCTGCCTGAGGTTGAAGGATGCTGGTGAACACATTGGGTCGGGCTTCACGGCTCTTCTGCAACAAGTTAATGGTTTTGTTTAGTGTCAACAGAGGAGATTTTGGTGGGTTTTGTTTATCATAATCAAGATTATTCTGAAATTGTTTGCATGGCCCACACTGGCCATAAGTAGTGGATTGGTTTAGCTTAAGGGTTTCTGTCAAGGGGAGATGAATATCTCTGTATGGCAATTCATAGGAAACATACCATACTATAAGCATCAACAAAGAACTGGAAAATTTATACCTAGAAGAAAATCAGGATCTAGTATAAGCATCAACAAAGAGAAACTAGAAAATCAATTAGTATACCATAAAAAGACGAAAATCATGACTAGTAAAAAATAGCAATACACAACAAGAACTGAAAAACTTATACCTAGGAGAAAATCAGGATCTAGTATAAGCATCAACAAAGAACTGAAAAATTCATATCTAGAAGAAAATCAGGATCTAAGGTTAACATCCTATTTAAAAGATTTAAGATTCAAAATCATTTAAATCAATAAAAGTTCCATTTACAAAAACTAATCTAAAAAAAAAAAATTCAAAAACAGAAAAACAAAACACGATGACCTGTAAAAGTTCCGCAAATGCTGCATTACCTTTAAAGCGAGTGTCAGAGACAACAATCTCATGAGACACGAGGTCAATGTCCTTGGACTGGTCTGAGTAGCTCTCAAACGAAAGCGGGATCGAATGAAATCCAGGCGAGCCAGGGATTGCTGGGACTGTGCAGGTGTGTGCATGTGAGGCCAGCAGTTCCACGTCACGTTGTGCAGCTGTATCACCAGACTGATGGACTTCCACACATCTCCACTCAGTACAGTCTGCAACATCACCGATACACGTGTACATCAGTACCATACATTTACAGCCATTTTTTTTCCTTAAGAAGGTTAAACTTGCCTAAAACACATTGCCTTAAAGTTTCAGTGTAGTACCCAAATGACCCCTTGGGAGTTTAAAAAGAACTCAAGATTACCAAAGCTAGTGTAAATTAGCAGTCATAAAACAAGTTTGCTTTTTCTTTCACTGATTGGTAACATATTTTTTTATTATTTACAAGCAAATAAAAATAAACTTAGCTAATGATCAAAGTCTACTTACTTCTGTAATGACAAGATTTCTTGCCAAGCTATTTGTCAGAAGGGTGCATGCAGAAATGCTCATTTACACACACACACACACACACACACACACACACACACACACACACACACGCACACGCACACACACACACACACAGAGGCACAAACACACACACACACACAACACACACACACACACACACACACACACACACACACACACACACACACACACACAAGCAACACTCCTATACATTCACACTATCTCTCAAAACTAACCCACAGAACATGCAAACAAAACTTGTATAAAATTCCACATAGATCAATAACACTGCAGAATGCACTTTTACTACACATTCCAGAGAAATAACAACAAAAAAATAAACCACAAAAAATCACAAACTGTTAAAAATATTTTTGAAATACAGTTGTTGCTTGCTTTAAAAAAAAAAAAGACTAGGCCAGAAACACTGAGCAAAAGCAAGACACAGAGCACAGACAGTTGTAAGCAAAGTGAAATAATAATAATAATAATAATAATAATAATAATAATAATAATAATAATAATAATAATACATGGAATTTATATAGTGCTATATCTTGTAAAAAAAAAAAATCAAAGCACTTGCATTCGACCTATACAACACACAAGCAATCAATAACAATTCATAGTTTTAGCAAATTCCAATGTACACACACGTGCACGCGCGCGCACACACACACACACACACACACACACGCGCAAAAGACAGTAAACAGCTACAACTTCCACAAGGCGTGGCTACTTCCACACTAAAAGACCCCCCCCCCACAAAAGACAAAACTGCAGTGCACACCTAGCCCTCAGGGTGCACCTACCTGGATCCTGGGGTCCTGCAGGTGTGACATGAGGGGGGTCTGGAACTCCTCCACCTTCTCCCCCAGGTTGTGGGCCAGGAGCCCCCGCACCAGCTGGTACTGGTCGACGTCCAGGTGACAGTAGACGGAGGACAGCTGGCCTGAGGCACACCAGTCTGGGGCGCTGTGGCTCACCTCCCCCTCCAGGTTGTGCTCCACATGCAGGTCCAGCTGGATCTTCTCTTGCAGCAGGCGTCCTGACTGTTTAGGCACACACATACGTACATTACATTAACACACACACACACACACACACACACACACACACACACACACACACACACACACACATACATACATACATATATATACGTGTGTTGAGATCATGATTCCTATCAATTGTTTTTTTGTGTTTTTTTTTAAATTTTATATCGAGGATAATGGGATAAGCGCTCATGTGCTTTTTTTTCATCCAGTCCCCGTGTGTATGCAGTTGTGTAAATCTTGTCATCTGTTCCCACCAGCACACAATGGCCTACTCTTACGAAAAGCGTGTGCCTGTAAGTGTAGTAATTACCCATCATGGGGTGATTTAAGTATTTTTGACTTGACTTGATTTGTAAAAAGGACCTTGTTTGTTTACTTTTTAATCTGTCATTTGTACTAAGTCTAGTCATTTTTACTTTTTTTCTTCTTTTTTTTCTTGAAACTTGCATTGAATACAAGAAGGGAGGGGGTGGGGTCAAAATGTATTTTGGTTCCACTCCTTGATATGTTGGCTGGAAAAAATCTCTCAAAGTGAGTTGATACTGGAAAAAGAAAAGAAAAAGGTATAATTATATGATCTCTTTTTCTCCCACTCAAGAGGGATAGAATTGTGGAATATTTATAGTCAACTCATGATCAAAGGACCATCTGGAAATATAAGTTGGAATCACACCTGAGCTCTCTATCTGAGGGAACTTCCCCCAAAAGACGACATTGATTCCAATTTCATTCCCTTGCAATTTCTTTAGATGATACTGTAAAACAAGATCCTATGTGTGAATGTATGCGCATACTTTAAAATCGATCCATCTTTTTTTTTTAATATTAAAAAAAAAGCCAGCTATGGCCATTGATATGTATGACATGCATATACCCAGCATGCAATCTATGACTGAGAAAGATATGGCTTCCACCAGGTTAAACTTGCCTAAAACATGTTACCTTAAAGTTTCAGTGTAGTACCCAAACAAATCCACACTGGTGTCATGGTGAGACACTATCCCTGAAGTTGAAACAGTTGCATACACACCATTGGTGAACTTCAGAGCTCTAGCCGAGTAACCAAAAAAACAAAAATCAAGACGAGCAAAACTAGTGTAAATTAGCACTCATAAAACAAAGTTTGCTTTTTCTTTCACTCATACTGCCACACAGGCTGTGAATGACAAGACAAAATGATTGCAACACAAAACTAAACGAAACAAAACAAAAAAACGACACCCACAGCCTACCTCGATCTGCACAATGTAGGAGGTGAACTCCATGTCGGAGGCAAAGTCCCCGCCCTGGTAGTCCCTCTTGGCCACACGCTTGGCGGTCAGCAGATCTATGTCACACAGTCGGATCTCCATCACGTCCAGCAGGCAGCGGTAGGCAGCCACGTCCTCCTCCTCTTGGTCCCCACTGCTGCTGGCCGCGGCACTCCTGCTGGCCCCACTGTGGCTGCTGGAGGACAGGTGAGCATCACTGGCGGCCTGGGCAGGATGCAGGGGGGCCGCTCTGCTTGGTGCGTTGGGGTCCACACTGGACCCTCTTTCTGGAGAAAAGCCAGTGTCCGAGTCAGAAACCAGAAGGCCCCCAACAGCCTCCAGTGCCCCGTAGCGGGCATCCTCGTCCAAACTACCGTACACGCTGGCCACCATGGGGTCTCGAGCGGAGGGAGGATGGCTGCGTTCAAAGACGCTCTCCGTCATGTCCTGCACGTTCTTGGTCCTCATGCTGGAAGTTCTGGACTGGGACTGTCTGGCTTCTTTCTGGGCGGCAGCGGCCTGAGCGTGGTCGAACTTCAGGGTGCCCTTCTCCCCGTCCACAATGAACTGGTTGGTCAGGCGCAGCCTTCCCAGGTCAGCCACCAGCACGTGGTCTGTGCGGGAACTCCCCGGAATCAGCAAAATGGGCGAGTCTGCTTCTATGTCCAGCTTGATGCGAGCCCCTCGTGTTGCTCTGTCGTTGATCTGTTGGACACAGAGACATCAAACATCTTTCATGATCCAAAAGTAACTTATTAATGATTCTATGTTTATCTATTTCATAAATTGTATCTATTTATTCTTTTATCTCAAGGATAATAAAATAAGCACTCAAGTACTTTTTTACATCCTGTCCCCATGCGCATGCAATTTTGTCAATTTTGTCATCCCTTCTCACTGGGACAAATAACCTACTCTTCTGAAGGACGGAACAGGTTACATTTGCACAAGATGTCCTGTGCTGTACTCCTGATTACAGGTCTTATACTTAAAGAAGCAAATGCACATATTATGTGAGTTTTAACATTTCTTGGCCACACAAAAACAGGAATGAAAATAATTATTCAAACACATTCTGCAGCACAAGTTCTTTTGTATTCACACACACATACACGGAAAAAAAGTAACTATACTTAATTATCTGACAAGGCCAATAACCTACATAACTTAAACAAAAGTCAACACAATTATGATTTGGAAGCCCACATAACAACAAAACACCAGGACACAATGAAACTTCCATCCACCTTTCATGACACAGTAGGCCAGCTTTGGCTGCTGGCATGGATGACCATATACCCAGCATGCACAATGCTGCTTGGAGAAGGCAAACTCCACCAGGTTAAACTTGTCCCAGACACAGCATTTAATGCAACACCCCTAACTTTCTCCTAAGTGAGAAGTCAGTTCAAGTATTTATCAAAGACAATTGTTACGCTTCAACCTCAATCTGCATCTTTCCCTATCTGGAAATGTTTTGTTGTTAATCTCTTCACTTATCCCAATTTAGATAAGACATAAGACAAGATGGTGATGGCATTGATAGCTGCATAGTATGTGTGTAATTATTACATGGTATACACAAATGCATGTACACAACTATGTACTTTTTTTTTCTATGTTTCTTAGCTAAAGATCCTTGGTTCTCCAATGTTGAGATTTCTGTGTATGTAACCATTTTCCCCCCACCAGTAATTAAGGTAGCTGCCTTCCGACTTTAGGGATACCATTGAGAATTGACCCTACCAATTTTGCCAAGAGAGTCTGGAGGTACTTCACTACTCTTTCTGATTTTCAGCTGTTGCTGGTATTTGTGACATGCACTAGTCCATAAGCAAACAGTTTTGACTGGTTTAGAGTCTACTCTGACTGGCTTAACTTTTAGTTCAATTTTTTCTGTAAAAATGGGAAGAAAGGACAAAGGTGGGAACTGAATCCAGAACCACATAGTTGACACATTAGGCAGGTGAACATCATAACCCTCCTACCACCTCCCTTCCCGACAAGCATGTGTAAATCAATAACTTTAAAAGTGAATAATGCTGTGTCTATGGATGTGACTGTTTTATGTTAGCATACGTGACTCCCTCATACAGACACAAATCAGCAGGAGGACATGACCCCCACCTTCTGCCCTGCAGAGGCAGCTCTCATCCTCCCCAGCACATCCTGCAGCTGGAGGAAATGCTGGCAGAAAGCCACAAGCTCCGACTGGAAGCGGTTGGTGTGAACATAACGAATGGAGGACATCTTCAGCGTCAAGAAATGTCACAATCGCGGGTCATGGCAAAATCAGGAAGGCCGTATCTGCAACGACAAAACAGGATTTCCAAATCTAGAGACATGAAACAGATACTCTACTGCAGTTCAATACTGAAGCAAACATGCCACTCCTGAACACAGTGGATAGAAATATTTCTGACACCTGAGAAGAATTATGCCTTTTTTTTCCCTTTTCTTTGTATCTTTCTATACAGGACTGTCTACCTCATTTCCAATGTCTAGAAACACAATTCTTAAAAACCAAGGACAAAGACTGATTTCTAGAGATGCATCTACCAACATTGGATGTTGGATGGATTACATACATAAATATATCCACTCCTATAAGCTTGTCACCCACCCATCCTCTCTCACCCACATACCCACTCACCCCCCCACACATACCCACCAACCCACCCACCCACACACAAACACACACACACACACTCACACACAGCCTACAAACGAAAAACATCACTATTACCAGAATCACTGAACTCACTTGAAGAACTTGAACTGCATGACCTGTTTGCCGACGGACACGAATCTCTGGGAGTACTTGGTGCCGTGGGGAGACTGGTCCAGCAAGGACAGGCCCCCCAGCTGGCCAGACATCGCCATGTTGCCGTCACGCAGCGAGATCTGAGTGTCCAGGTTGCTGGCTGTGGCCCGCGCTAACTCGTATTCTGACTTGTTCAGGATCAGGGTGAAGCTCTCCACGCGGAACTTGATTTCTGAGTTGATCACTTCGTTGGCATTTCCTGCGGTGAGGGATTCATCAATGATTGATATAGTTGATGTGTCATGATTCACATACACACACATGCATGCACACACACACTCGCGCGAACACACACAAAAGCACATAAACATACATACATGTAGCATACACACATACACTGAAGCAGAAAGACATCACTTTATATATCTATTTGTAAAGGACCCCCCCCCCCCCCCAAAAAAAAAAAAAAAGAATTGCTCAAATTTTGTTTCATTGCATTCCCCCCCCCCCCCCCCCCTTCAAAGAATTGGTCAAATTTTGTTTCAAGAGCACAATGAAAGATACACACAACGTGTTCTGACATCCAGTTCTCTTTCCAACAAGAAAAAAATCCCAAGCAAATAAACATAGCATTGTTGTCCTTCTGTTCACATCACATCACAACACAATCTTTAAAGACACATCATGATACGCACTGCATAGCATGCTGACAGTGAGCCTCACCTGCAAGTTGGTCAGCACTGTTGGTCTTCATCTTCTCCCCTTCGCTTGCTGTCTTTGGGTTCAGCTCCTCAGGGTCGTCATGGACTTTGGCCCCCATGCCCAGGAAGTCCAGCAGAACCACCCACGTCTGCAGGTTGATGGTCGTGTCCAGACAGCTGAACTCCACGTCGATGAACCGGTTTGTCTGATGACATATATGTATTGTTTGTCTGATGACATGTATAAACGGTAACGGTAAAGGTGTCCCATAACCAATGTGGTCATAGGGGAGCGAGGCATCAGAGACCTCAGCTTCTCTAGGGGCCAGCATGTTGAGGGCGGTGCCCATCTCCTCTCCCTCGCTGCTTTACCTTCCCTGACCCTAAAGAGGGCAGGTGCCCTTTTACAACTGGGTGAACTGTACTGAAGCCAAGGCGTGCAAACGATCACCCATCGAACTGGTAACCAGAGAAAAAGGAGGTGGGGACATTTAAATTTCCAGTAGCCCCTACCTTAGCAGTCCAACCTTTATAACAAAGATCTGTAATTAAGACTTTATATATATAACAAAGATATTCAAAGCCTTTTACCAAAGATCTGTGATTAAACGACTATACTATACAATACAACAAAGCACCCCAACACCAAGAAGAAAAGATAACCCAGTGACAGACAGACAGCCAGACAGAGGGACAGACAGTGGCAGTACTGACCCTGTTGTACTTGGTGACAAACTCTGGCTGCTTCCTGTCCACCAGCACCACATCGATGTGCACCAGGTCATCCACCAGCTGCTCCTGCTGACCCACCATCTCCAGCAGCTGCGGCGTGGGAGGGGGGGTTCCCGGGATCCCCCCTGATCTGAAAAATAAAAATAAAAATCCAACATCATAGAAAAACACAGCATGGGAAAAAAAAATGAAAAAAAGATACACAGCTATACTTTGACACAAAAAAGAATCATCATACATCAGAAAAGAAAAAAAAAAGAGCAAAAGTGTCATGAAATGGTGAGTAGGTCAAAAGAAATTCTATTAGTCAAGCAGATTTGACTCAACACAGAAGTGAGCTATGTAAAATCTGGACACCATATAAATCATCTGATAAAGTGTATCAATAGTCAACAGATCTGAAATTAACATCCACCATTCTCCCCCAATCCTCTCACTGAATTTACACTGACCTCAGAAATGGCCAAGTGCTGAACTCAAAGCCACATTTCTGCCAAAGGCTGAAATTCTCATGTTTTACAGTATGGGGAACATGTACCAGTCAACACAAAATCTTTCATAAACGTACCATAACAATACAACAGAGAAGAGTCACAGAACAACAACATACCCATTAAGAGGACGCTTGAAAGCCGAGTTGCCTCTGGACATGGTTTCCTTGATCTTATGCATCGCTCTGGAAGACTGAGGCTCGTGGAAACTGGATGGCAGTGATGGCGGCATCTGAGGCTCTGGCACAAGGATGGTGCAGTCTGGGCAGGACGTTGAAATGAAACACCCGGTGTCGCGCGGAGACTTGCTGCTTTTCACATAACTCTGCTCCTTGTGCGAGTTTCGTGACACGATGATCTGTCTGTGGGCCGAGTCTGGAGGCTCTAGCAGGTCATCCATTTGCAGAGACTTCAGACGTACTTTGAGGTGCGTGGTAGCTCTGTCATTCTTCTCAAAATCCAGGGCAAAATCGTAGAGTTTCAGATCCACGAGACCTTGCTCCCCTTCCCCAAAGTCCCCACGCAGCTCCACCTCAAACAAGGGCACTTGGAATGTGACATGCTTGGCCATGAAGTTACCCACTGAAGAGTCTCCTTCTTTGGCAGCACCTCCCCCCGACAAGGAGCCTTTGTCACTGAGCCTTTTCTCCAGTGGCTTCTTCTCCACACCAAACAAGCCCCCTCCGCTGACATGTCCAGAGGACCCTCTGCTGCTGCATGCTCAGTTTTACCCGTTGTTCCCCCATGCTCTGCAGTGCCGTCCTCACTTGTCTCAGCTTCATAGGTCAAATGATCTGTGGTCTGCAGAATCTGCTCGTACACTTCTTTAGAGAGGCCCAGCAGGATGGGCTTGGAGATCTTGATGCCCACTTCCAACACTGATGATGGCGGCAACAACTCAGGTTCTGCGTTGTGTTGGGGTGGGAAAGTCATGTCATCAAAAACGTCTCTGTCGCCTGATAAGTTCTGGTTGATACAAACAGCTTCCAAGCTGTGCTTGCTTATGGACAGATCAACAGCTGTGTCGTACAGAATGGGCACACCAAGTTCATGAGTGAACCCTGAAAACGAAGATGATGACAGACTACGACCAAGTCTCTTGTGCTTGTCAAAGTCCACAGAATACAAGTTCATGTTGGTGAGAGAGATGAAGATCTTGTCGTTTTGTTCTTTCACAGGAAAGGCCAGTGATCTGAAGTGACAGTCATCCTCCCAGGGCCGTGAATGTCTTCTTCAGGATGGCTTGTGTTGTCCACAGAGATTTCTCCCAAGTGCGCCAGCAGGACCTGATTTCAGGAGAAAAATGACCAGAGTATTATCATAAAAATTGGGAAAAAGGGGGGAAAAAACAAACTTACAATTGGTTGAAGTACAAGAACCAATTATTTGCTCTTTTTTCAGTGACACTATGTCATCCTATAAATTGGAATGAATAATAAAATCATATAGAGTTGGTTCTTGATTTGATTGATTGATTTATTCTTTTATATCAAGGATAATGGGATAAGCACTCTTGTGCTTTTTTACATCCAGTCCCCGTGTGTATGCAGTTTTGTAAATGTCATCTGTTCCCACCAGCACACGATGGCCTACTCTTACGAAAAGCGGAACAGGATTTAACGTGTGCACAAGATGTTCTGCGTGCGTTCGCACACGGGGCCTCGGTTTAAAGTCTCATCCGAAGGACTTGTGGGGAGAGTGGAGTCAGCACTGATGTTAACTCCAGGAGGAAAATCTCCTCGACCAGATTCGAACCCGGGTCTTCAAATTGCCATGCAATGTTCTGACTACTAGGCTATCCGTTCTTAACCTAATTAGCACTTTTTCTCAGATGATTCAAATCTTGTGAACATTTTCGTAAGTTATTCACTTTATTCCAGTCATTTCAGCTATTCAATAAAAAGGCAGACTGCCAGGCAGAATAGTACAGAATTTGAGCTGAAATTACAAAATGTCTATTTCTCTGATAACTATATCACTGTATCCAATGCACTATCAACGAATGTTAAGTGCAGTGATATGAATGGACAGATATGTCATTATCAATAAGTGATCATCTTAATACCTGCATGCTATCAAAACAGGCAGTTTCAATCAAAAATATAGATTTTGATACCAATTTGCAAGTTCATGAAATAATTCATCCAGAAATGCACAGATTTCTGTACCTGCTCGTTTAAACATCTGTCAGTGGTGGGTCTATACACAAGTATTTAAGAACTTGGCACAAATCTCACTTTGACAAAAAGAACATTCTAAGTAATTCAAATGTGCTTTCATCCTTTTTGTTCAAGTATTGGAAGCAGCTATAACAGGATCAACTTGGTAAAATTTGGAAAATATGATGACAAGAAAAGCCTTGCTACTAATCCCAAAGCTGGCTCAAACAAACATCACATATTATTTTTTGCCCTTCCATACTGTACTCCAAATGTTTTAAAGACAGAAAAAAAAAAGCAAGAAGGAATACAGTTGATATGACTGACAGTAAAACTGCACCTGTGAGCTGTTGGGTTTGCGAGGGATGACGATGATGGGGGTCTCCATCCTGGCACTCAGGACAATGGTGCTCTTGGCCCCCGGCACCATGGTGGGGTCTGGGGGGGTGAGGGTGAACTGCACACCGCTGTCCCCGTCCTGCAGCAGCACCGTGTTGGTGATGTCCCCCAGCGACTGTTCCCGCCTCAGCGCTGAGGACTCTGCTGCTGCAGTGGTGTCCAGGCGCCCCCCCACCATGCCCATGGCCACTTCTGTGGCCGCCGTCTTGAGGGAGGAGGCCACCGACGTCATGTAGTCCCTGAACTCTGACACACAGTCCACCAGCTCGTCCAGAAACCTGGGGCAGTGGATGTAGCACAGAGAGGCCATGTCGAACGAGGCCTCCACCACCTCCCCTGCCTCCCGTCTGTCATAGCTGCTCTCGCAGTCACTGCCCATGTCCTGATACCCGCAGGAGCCACCCACGGTCCCTCCCACGCGCTTGGTGATACTGAAGCGACAGGCTACCTTGCTGACAGACTTTCCCGGGAAGACGTCGGTGAAGATCTTGTCATCCATGGCTGTCCGGAACATGTCTGCACTGAGGGAGGAGTTGGGGGAGGTGGTGTGCATGGATGTGGCAGCAGCGAGCAGCAGCAGAAGCTGGAGCATCACCAGGGGGAGGGGGGGCCAGCTGACCCTGGCCAATGCTGATCACCTGCTGATACCGGGTCCCCTCAGGTACAACATCCAGCAGGTGAAGGCCTCCCAGGCTTCCCTCCACTTGCCATGAGCCATCTGAAACACCAAATATATTTTTAAACAATAATGATCATATTAAATTAATAAGCCATCTGAAACACCCAATATATTTACCTCAATAATGATCATATTGATAAGCCATCTGAAACATCAAGTACACTGGTAACAACCAGACAACATCATAAGCCATCTGAAAAAAAAACAACCAAGCAAGTGCACAAGTGACACTAATAAGGCGCTATGAACCTTCTAAAACACAAGTACACTGGTTAAGACCTGACAGTAATATTGTGAAACAAAACACAAGTACACTGGTGACACTCATAAGATACTATGAGCCGTTTAAAACACCAAGTGCACTGGTTACAAAATGACAGCAAAACAAGGAGCCACCTGAAGTACCACCCAAGTACATCTGTTACAATCCAACCATAACATAAACTGTCTAAAACACCAAGTTCATCTATCTATCACAGTAAACACAGCTTCAGACCACACAACAAAGCTACTGACTGCCATACTGTTACACAGAGCTTCAGTTCCTCTATCAAAGAAGTCATCTCTGTTATAATACACATAGACAAAATTTTGGGGGGAGGGGGGGGAACATGGATGGCTTGATGAAAAAAGCAAATATATTGTTTATTCAATGTACCATTTGAAAATAAATGTTGACTTCTAAACACACACACATACACACACACACACTCACACAAACACACACACACACACACACACACACAACACACACACACACACACACACACACACACACACACACACTACACACACACACACACTTTCCATTCCTTTCTCTGCAGCACCCCCCATTACCTAGCGTGGCCTGCACTTTGGCCGAGGACATGGTGGCCGTGGCCACCTTCCTGGCCACCCGGTCCCCATCCTCCTGCAGGAAGCGCAGCAGCAGCACGTTCAGGCGCTTGAAGTCTGCATTGATGTACAGCTTGCTGCTGCAGTCCTGCCATCACACACCATATATATATATATATATATATAATATACCACCACTCTCTTTGACTGTGTTTGCATGCTATAAGAATGCTTGAAGTCTGCATTGATGTACAGCTTGCTGCTGCATTCCTGCCATCACACACCATATACCATACCACCACTCTCTTTGACTGAAAATGACAGTGTTTGCATGCTATAAGAATGCTTGAAGTCTGCATTGATGTACAGCTTGCTGCTGCATTCCTGTCACCACACAGCATATACCAGTTTTCTCTTTGACTGAAAATGACAGTGTTTGCATGCTTTAAGAGCGCTTGAAGTCTGCATTGATGTACAGCTTGCTTCCTGCCATCACACACCATATACCAGTTTTCTCTTTGACTGAAAATGACAGTGTTTGCATGCTTTAACCCTCTTGTTGTTGAATTCTACAGAGCTAAACTGCCTGTAGATTTTGAATTCTTTGAAAGTTTTCTACCCCAAACTGACATAGTTTACTTCTGAGACAATTGTGTGTGTGCATGACAAGCTATCAAGCTGAAATTTTGTCACAAGCTAGATATATCTTTGTACTTGCATTTTAACGCAAGTTTACATGTCTGGTCACAAAATGTTGAGTCATTGTCACCTTATTTGTCACCAATCACAGGTAAAAGTGTGTTGTATAAGATAAAGCAGCAAAATATGCATGGAATAGACAAAAATTCATGCATGTAAGTGTTGAATAAAGAACTGATGCCTAGCTAACGTGTTTATTAATGTTTGTGTGCAATTGTACTTCAAGGATGTGTCACACAATGTCCTCATAACACCTGTTGTTTTATATGTCTTGATGAGACATACTTTTTGTTTAACTGTTTTTTTGTCTTTTGAAAACCAGGCATATTCAATCAATATCTGACATGTATACTGTATTTCAGATCTCTATGTCTTACCACATGTTTTTTAAGAGCACAGAAGTGTATTATTGTACATAAGTGTCACATTGTCACCAGTGTCACCACACAGGTGTGACAAATATGAAACCACACAGAACTTCTGTAATTCTACAAAACTTTAATCTTAATAGCCTTTAAAGTAGTCATAGTGATGGCACAGGGACACATCACATCACAAAAAGCACAAAATGTGGATGTGTCGGGGGTGTACCTATCGCTGTCACCTGTGGCACCATGGCAGACTGGAGATCTATTTTCTTTTCCTTGCTATTTTCGCCATCAGCAAATCTGTCCCTTGAGTTTCAAATAAAAAGTGTGGTAATAACTAAAAAATAGTCAAAAGGCGTCACATTTTCTGATGTTTATGCCGCCAACCTCCCATCCCCTCCCCCCAGGTCAAATTTCTCCACAGTGGTGTGCGTAGCACAGGTCACCACACTTGCAGGAATGTGCCGTGTAGTACTTTATTTTCAGGGTCACTCTTCTCTCTAACTGCATTATTTCCTTTCTCTTCTCCCCCATCAGCTTTTTATTTCTGACTCACTTAACATTTATCATTGAAAGTTTTCTACTTCCAACGCGAACACGTTCATTTTCTTGTCTAGTTAGTTAGATTAATCGTCTGCTACCAATGAAGATGCCATTTTTTTTTGCCACGCTCTACGAGCGAAAGGCGTTTCTATTACCAGCTATGCTTTCTTCCATCCCTCCCAAGTACACACGCGTTAGTGGTCTAAATTTATCACTGGCACCATCTGAAACCTTCCCTACATCACCCCACCAAATTTCAGACACACTGTGTGAGAACCACGAGATATGTGTGTGATGGAAAACTACTGCCCACGTGGTCAGGACTAACGGCCGGCTACGGCCGCAACGGAATCTAGCAGCAGGTGCTGTTATGGCCGGCTGTGGCCGTAACGAGGCTAAGACGGTTAAAAGACTAACACAATTCATTTGGCTCATACTAAAGGTGCCACTGAGGAATATACAATAGGAGGCCGTTGGGTGACCCATCTGATATCAAATTTTTACAATTTAGACAGGCAGACAGCCATACATTTTCACTTATTTCCCTCACTGATGGCAATTTACTCTTCTGATCACATGACATAAACAGTCTTTTCACTATGCATTTAACACACACCAAAAAAATGTTTCAAGGGGATTTTCCCCTGGAGTTAACATCAGTATCAATTCCACTCCCCAAAAGTCCTTTGGATGAGACTACATACTAAGGTCCTCTGTGCAAACACACACAAAAACATTAAGACCTGGTCAATCTTTCAGAAGAGTAGGCCATTTCTGCCAATAAGAATGATGACAAAAATAAAAGTGCACGTACACTGGTGTCATGTTTAGACATCATCCCTGAAGTCAGGAAAGGTAAAAATCTCACCACTGGTAAACCTTGGAACTCTTGCCAAGGAAGGAAATGAATCAGATGCAATAAGCTAATAGCTTTATTACAGGATGTTGCTAAACACTGAATTTACAACAAATGAAATGCAAGCAATGCTTTCAACAAAAAAAAAAAAAAGAACAAAGAAAAAAGAGAACCAATACAGAAAGCATAAACATTATCTTTGTATAAAAAATTTTCAATACATAAGAATACCACACAAAATCACATTTCAGAAGATATATCCCCTGTTCTTACCGCAGCTTTGTCGGTAGGTACAGCCAAAGCGGAATTGTCTGCAGTGCTCTTTGATACAGGTTTGACACCACTTTCCTGTGAGGGAAAACTCCGCTTCACAAAGCTCAGAATCTCCACCAGTGTTTCTTGGTTGGCTGGAAAAGAACATTGATAACCAACTTAAAACCAAAAATCTCCGTTAGCGCTTTTTGATTGGCTGAACAAAAATTCTTCACCAATTTGATTGGCTAAAAAAAAAAGAGGATTACTAACTAGATTAAAATCTAGAATCTCTATTATTGTTTCTTGATTAGATGAAAACAAAACTTTCAAAGCCTGTTTAAAAAGTTTTTAAACTGAGATAACTGATTAAAATCATGCAATCTAAAGTCAATTCTTTGGCCTCCTGTATAAATATGTGTGTGTGTGTGTGTGTGTGTGTGTGTGTGTGTGTGTGTGTGTGTGTGTGTGTGTGTGTGTGTGTGTGTTTTACATTTATATGTACATGATTTTTTTCCCTAATGTTCACAAGATGTTCTGTGTGCACTCCTACACAGGACCTCAGTTTATAGTCTCATCTGACCAACAGTCAGGGGAGTAATTCAGAACTGATGTTAACCCCCGACAAAAAATCCCCTCATCCAGAGGCCTCAGTGGTGGCTTCAACACGGGTTGTCAGATCACAAGCATAGCGCTCTAACCACTAGGCTATCTCCCCCATCCCCACCCACTTGATTTCATGTTAACCTTGATTCTAGCCAGTCAGCTCTTACCAATGAAATCCAGACTGTTGAACTGCAGGTTGAGAATGCGCATTTCCGAGTCCTCTGAAGCTCTGTTCCCCTTCTCTGCAGAGGAGGACGGAGGAGAGATGATCTCAAACTCCAGGGATATCAAGGCCTCCGACTTGGCACTGCTTTCACGGGGGTCGTCAGCAGCAGAAGCCCCTTTGGAGTCCCCTTGCCCTAGTGTACATTCAGGCAATGGCTTCATGTCAGTCTTGAGTGCAAGAAAAGAAATGGAGTACTGCACAGGAGTGAAAAATACAAGAAAAACAGCAATCTACCATAGCAGGCTAGTCAGGGTTTTCATACCATTCAAAGCTATCAGAATACATTAATATTTGATTTTCTTGTGTTGTTAATAGCCAACAGTTCATTTAAAAAAAAAAAATTTTTGCCAAGCCAAATATGAGTATCCTATCTGCAATAACAACTGATCAAACAATGATAGAAATAAATAACCAATATCAGTGACAAATCCAAACCACCTATCAAGTGCTAAGACAACAACTCTCAAAACTAAAGACCAATCACTAACTAGAATGAAAATGTTCAGGAAAAACTGCAGTGCTGGGCACATCATAAAAAGCTAAACAAACCAAGAGTATGCCTCTAACATGGGCTTACATCTTCATTTTTATCACAACCCGTCTCAAAACAAATCTAAAGGATAATGTTTCATCCATCATAAATGCATGCACAAGCAGGCAGAAACAGCAAAAGACACCATATACATGAGCAGAAAAAGAGTAACCAATTTTTTATGAACTCCACACCACAAATGAGTTCAAAGCGGTTAAACATCTTCAAAGTCAGGACTGAATCTTTGAGTTAAGACTTATTCAGTATTATCACTCACTCACTCACTCACTCAGTCCCATGTCCCAAAGGACGTAGGGGGGACATGAGAGAAGACGCAACGGAGATCTTTTTCCATGCTTCACGATCCTGTGTGGCTAGTAGGAGGCGTTGCAGGGGTTGGGCAGTCCAGTCTTTGATGTTGTCAACCCATGATTTCTTTTGGCGGCCTCTTCTTCTTTTGCCCTCGACTGTTCCTTGCAAGATGGTTTTTGCTAGGGTGTTGTGTCTTGTGGTGTGACCAAACCACATCAGCTTTCTCCTCTTTATGGTGGAGAGCAAAGGCTCTTGGGGGCCCACACGCTTTTTGATTTCCTCTTTCACATAGTTATTGGTCTTGTGTTCTTTGTATGATATTTTGAGGAGTCTTCTGTGGCACTTGTTCTCGAATGCTTGGATTCTTCTCTCTAACTCTGCTGTCAGAGTCCATGATTCACAGCCATATAGGAGGATAGATATTACGAGGGATTTGTAGAGGTGGTATTTGGTGCAGAAGCTGATGTTGTTGCTTCTGATGATCCTCTGGAGTCTGACTAGAGCAGATGTTGCTGTTGCAATGCGAGCTTTCACCTCATTGTTTGATGTGCCATCTTTTGTTAGGATGGAGCCTAAGTATTTGAATTGGCTCACCTCTTCCAATATTTCTCCATTCATCTTTATTTCCGTGCTGTCATTACTCGCGCTGTTGACCATGATCTTCGATTTCTCTGTACTGACCTCCATGCCGTATGCGCTCGCTCGGTCTGTTAGACTGTCTGTGAGGATTTGCAGTTCTTGTTTGCTGCTGCCCATGAGGTCAATGTCATCTGCAAATCTGAGGTTGCAAAGGGGTCTTCCACCAATGGAGATGGAAGTGTGGTGGTTTTGCAGTGTCTCTGTCATGATGTTTTCGAGGAAGAGGTTGAAGAGTACAGGTGAGAGAAGGCAGCCCTGGCGGACTCCAACCGTGGTCTTGAAGAACTCGCCCACGTGGTTGTTCATGAAAACTGCACTTCTTGCATTCTCGTACAGAGCCTTGATGACTTCAATTAGGCAGTTGTCAATGTTGAAGTGCCTGAGTACTTGCCAGAGGCCGTCATGCCATACCCTGTCAAAGGCCTTTTTGAAGTCTATAAAATTGTGGTACAAGTCTTTTTGGTGTTGGAGATGCTTCTCTATCAGAATTCTCAGGTTGAAAATTTGTTCCATTGTGCTGCGTTTTGGTCTAAAGCCCGCTTGTTCTTCTGCTAGGAGTTTTTCTGCTTGGTTTTTCAGTCTGTTGAGGACTACCTGCAGCATGATCTTGCTAGGATGGCTTATGAGACTGATGGTTCTGTAGTTCTGACATTGCTTGAGGTTTCCTTTCTTTGGCAGGGGTATTACAAGAGACTGTGTCCATTCTTTTGGCCATTCTTTGGTGTCGTGGATCTTCTGACAAAGACAAAAGTATTATCAAACTACCTTAAATCTGGAATTTCACATTTACTCAACCATCAAATAAGATCCACCACATCAAAGACCTTGCATACAACACCAATAGAAAAAGGACAATCTCCCAACTGTGTCACTCTCTCCCCATTTCACCCTTTCTTCAATCCCTTTTTATCTATTCCCAAAGTGTTTCTCAGTGGTACTGTGCAGAGGGCACACTCACAGTTGGGCATGACGGAGTGGAAGGCACTGGTGAGGGCATCCTGGATGGCCTGCAGGCTGCTGAACGAGGCTGACTGCAATGGCACTGAGGGGGACTGGGACCGGGGGGAGGCTGGAGACGATGGGGACTGCGGGGACACTGGCGAGTTCACCTCTGACCCCATGATGCTGCCGCTGCGACTGTCTATCCTGCAAGGAAAAGATCTGCTGTGCACCTTGTTACTTCAACAGCAATGCAGAAAAGGAAGTTAAAATTTACAACTAAATTATATTTTATTTCATTTTATTATAATGTTTGTTTAGTTTTCCTTCTGATCTTTCTCCAAAGTGTATGATATCACCTTCTTTCTTCAAAATATGGAAACAGCTGTTCTTACATCATTAGAGATTATTAACAAAAACAGTAATTTTTTAAAAATTTCCAAAATAAAACCCAAAAAAAATCCAAACTTGGACTTATCAGAAAAAAACAAAAACACATTGTATTCCACAAGCCCCACAAAACAGCAATCCTAACAACTTTACAAGAGAGCCAAAAAAAAAAAAAAAAAAAAAACCCTACCGCTGTCCCAAGGTTGTACTTACTGGACGTTGTGATGGGAGGCGACGAGCAGCTCAAAGTCCTGGCCGTAGCTCTGCAGGGCGTCCACCACCAGCAGACTGTGGACAGTGAGGGCCACTGAGGCCTGGTCAGGCTTCTTCTGCACACTGGCCTGCACCCGCGTCACCTGCAGCTCCACCAATGCCTTGCCTACAAGCAACACACAGCACATAAATCCAGCATCACTATGTCAATAGTGCTAAGTTTATAATAATGTAACAGAGTGCAGATATTTGATCTGCCACGACTCTGTACAACTTCTCGGCAACGACAGCATGGTCAGACAGTGGGAATGTGGCCTCTAAAAAGAGGCTGCATAAAAACTGCATTTTACCGCAACGGGCAAAGTGCATGCAACAGAGAGTTTTCAATCACCCCCCTACGATACAGGACGTCGCACAATTCACAGGTGTGAATCTAAAGTTAGATCCATGACGCTGCGATTGGCAGTTCCGATCGCATGGGAAGTAATCTAATTACCGCCCCATCACAATAATAATAATACATGGAATTTATATAGTGCTAATATCTTGTAAAAACAAGTCAAAGCGCTTGAGCCCCTCTTCCATTTACCTAGTCCAGGTGTGGTCAGTTCCTGCTGTAATCAGCATAAGCCGGTCCCAGCTGGGCTGGGCTGGGATGGCATGGATAGCAGCTGAGAGCAGTTGAAAGTGGGGGGGGGGAAATGACAGGTGTGAACCAGAATTACTCTTGGCTTGAACGTGTGTGTGTGTGTGTGTGTGTGTGTGTGTGTGTGTGTGTGTGTGTGTGTGTGTGTGTGTGTGTGTATGTGTGTGTGTGTGTGTGTGTGTGTGTGTGTGTGTGTGTGTGTGTGTGTTGTGTGTGTGTGTGTGACACTTTAGTTTTACACACTGTACTTTACCTTATCTGCTCTACTTAAAGTGTTACAGGTTTCTATTTTGTTTTGGGGTGGGCTTTTTTTTTTTTTAGCGTTGGCTATTTGATAACATTTAAAAAATCCCAGGAGAATATAACTCCTCATATTAATCCCTGTTGCTATGAGTGAGACTGGGAGACATTATTCCACTGGTCAATTAATCAATCAATGCTAAGACTGTTAAGAGCATGTAGAGACTGATGTTGAGATAATTATTGACATTTTGATTAGCAGTAGCATCGTACCTATGAATCAAAAACCTCAACCAGGGGTTGACTGACCACAGGTCAAGTTGCGATTTTACAAGAAGGACAACACTGAATTAAAAAAGCAGGTGAACAGATCTCTGGACAAACCAGTGAGAGAAAGAGGCACAGGAAACAGACACAATACTTCTATTCATGAACTAAGATACAGCAAATGAGAAAAATATAGCAGCTTATCACATCACTATTTCAAAAAGTGAAAAAACAAACATTACAAAAGATATAAAATGGAACAGAAACAAGCCACCAGAACCCCAACATCCCGGTTACCTTGGCTCTGTAGCTCCAGAGACATGCTGTTCATGAGGAACTGAATCAAGAAGAGGCGGTTGTCTTCCAGAACATCGGCTGTGGTGTCCGGCTCTGCTGCCAGTCTGCACGTCACAATCAGGAATTACTTTTACTGACCCTAGAAATGGTGCAGCTCTGCAGTTACACAGTCTACACCTCTATATTACACAATAACTCATCCATCCCAAAGGCATAATGATAAATCTGATCCTACCATAAAACTGCTCAAGAAATTTACATTACTTTGTTTGTAATATGTTTCAGTCTCTATCATGTAACTACAAAGCTTGAGAGAATAGTAAAACACGGGTTCAAGCTCAAAGCCAAACCTGGCGGTTTGGCCCCGAATCTTGAACCCGTGTTTTACTATTCTCTTATGTAGCCACACACCAAAAAAAACATCAATATGTAAGGCAAACTAGCTGCCGGCAGCAAACCAGATCAAAAGATGCTGTGTATTAAAATGTACTGCCTGTCAAGTACCTGCTAGAAGTCAAAGGTCATTTTTTTAACTGCTACAAACATAGCAAGTAGGATTATCTGTTTTTAATACCAGTTTACAAAACTTATTATTCTTTAGCTGTTGTTTAATCTTATCTCTCTCTTCTTTTGTTTCAATTACATCATTCTCACACAAACATTCATCAAAACTATTTCTGTCCTTTGTATAGAACAACACAACCGTTTTAAGCTGTTCTCTAAAGTCTTTTAACACTGAATTATATTTTTGAGTTAACACCCACACACTAACTCCGGCATGTCTTCCACTAAAAGCTAGCTTAGATAGAGTCTTTCTTTTTTTAATCATGTCTTGCTCGGCTGAACAATCATCTAATATAAACAATGTTTGTGTCCCCTCAAATAGTTTGTAAAAATGCTCTAAGTAATCGCTTAATCTGTTGCTTGGATCAACCAAATAAACATCATCATCTAGCCATACAAATTGTCTTTCCTTGTATGTTTTATTATACTTCAATGTTGTACAGAATATTACTATATGTTCAAAGTGATTACTGTATATTGTTTGTAAAAGATCAAGAACAAATATTGTTTTTCCACACCCTGTTTGTCCACAAATTAAGGAACAATGAGGATCTTTCGTTAAAAACTTTAAATCTTCCATTTTAATACACAGCATCTTTTAATCTATTGTCTTCAATATTCAACTGAGCATCAGATACCACATACAGATGAATATTAACTGGCTTGTCTTCTTCTTGCTCCTTAAAGATCTGAATAGTTATTCCTTCAGATCCATTTTCAATTCTTCTGCCGCTACCATGCAACTTGTTGTCTTCAGTTGTTCTAAGGTCTAACCACAAAGCATATTTAAATGTTAAGTATTCTTCAAGTCTAACATCATGAAGATGAAGGTCTTTACTGACTATATCAGCTCTTGGATCTTTTAGTCGTCCGCCAGCAAAAAATTTTCGTGCTTCATCAAAATGTTGATATGGCAAAAGCCCGCTTGCATACACCTGGTTTGGTTGACCTTCAATCGTGCATGTTAACTTTGATATTTTGGGATTGTAGAAACGTTCACTTAATCTTTGGTATGGTTTTCTTACATCTTCAAACAGCATCAAAATACCTTTCATTGATCTCGCAGGCGTGTTAAGGTTTAAATTCCAAATAGTTTCAGCCCTACTTTTTTGTAATGTGCTGTGATGTAGTACTCTCTCATAATAAATTGCTAACCTTGATTGATACTGCTGTGCAATCAGTCTTGCTAGTTCAGCATGATGAACAATCTCAAACTCTAATGAGATGTCAGAAATTGTATACTTTGCTGAAGTATTCGCTGATTTTATTACCCGACTATAATCATTAAATGTTAATTCGTATGACAACCTGTCTTTTAGCGCTCCTTGATAATAAGGTAAATGTGTGTTCAGCAGTTCAAAGTCTAGTGGTATGCAAAATCTGTTACCATATACTGCGCAACAGCCTGATCTTTAGTGTTTTCTGCAGCATCTCCAGCACCTATTCTATGTTTAATACCTTTGTCGTCCTGTATTCCCTGGTATACACGATCTTTTCTTTCATTTGCAGTTAACCAGAGATCACAGTAGATTAAAAAGATGTCTGAATTGTTTAGAGATAACACTTCTCTGCCTTCTAGTTTAATAGTAATTTTTTTGACAATTGCCCTACCCAAGTTATTAACCACAGTTCTGTTGCATCGTCTTCTGATTCAAGGTCTATTTTAAATGCAACCCTTGCCGTGCCAGGCACGATCACATCATTTGCTCCAAGATTAGGAAATCTAATGGTTAAAATTTGATCTTGGTCTATTGTTGATGGATTATTGCTTATGACAATAGACTGCCTAATGCCCTTTACACCAAGAGGCTCTTTCAGTCTTCTGTGCGGATCAAGTATTGTACCATATGATTGTGCCATTGTTTTTAAATCTTAGATATAAAATTTAATTATTAAAAATATGGCAGGCATAGATGAAGACTATGATGTTTTTGAACCTGGTGATGATATGGGTGAAGCTGTTCCTACTCGTTCACAAACAATTCGTCGTGAACTGGCAGAATCTAAAATAAGATCATTTTATAACAGTATAGGTCAAGATCTACCTGAAGTACTTGATCCTAATGACTTTGAATTACGAGAGGGTAACCACTTATTTGTAAAGAATGATCAAGGAAATTTTGTGCAGCTAACTACTAGACCAGACTCCACAAAGTTTTTAAAAAAGAGTACAATTAAAAGCAGGCTAAGTACTAGTGACCAAAGGCGATTTAACATTATTTCAAGTTCAGAAGTAAGACAATCTGCTGTTGCCAACCTTCAGAAAACGTTGCAAGATTTACCAACGGACAGACAAGTTCAGTCTGTTCCTCTTAAAGACCTAAGTAGAGCGGCAGATGAATTAATTCAAGAAACAAGTTTTATTGAACCCCAAGAAGAAACAGCCTTAAAAACAATTCATGACCCACCACTGCCAATGAGAGAAATAGTAGCCCTCAATGAATCACTACAAACCATCAGAGGAGAACTTATAAACAATCTTGCTAAACTGGGCGAGCTAGACGAACATATAAACAGAGAAAAACAAAAGCTTGCTGATGCAGACGACCTCAACTTAGATCAAGACGTCAAAAACAGAATACAACAGAGACTAAGAGATCTTGAACAAGAGAGGGCTACAAGATTAGAAGTACTATCTGTAAATCGTGAACAATTACGGACCCAAGTAAACAGAATAAGAGAAACCATTCAAAGAATTTTGTATGAAGACACAACTCTTGCTGAGCGCATAAGAACATTGTTTAGAGAACAAGGAATCACAATAGCAAGCGTTTTAACAGCAATGGGTTTTGCTATAAGTACTTTAGTGTATGCTTTAACTGGTGGTTCACACACGCTGCCAGTGCCACCAACGCCACCTACACCTTCAGACAAATCATGGTTTAAAAAACAATTAGAGCATCTAAAAAATCTTTTACAAAAATTAGCAGCTAAAGCAATTGATGCCCTGCCAGGTATACTGGGCACAATTGTAAGCTGGATTTTGTCTACTGCAAGCAAAGTAGTTGGTTTATGGCTGACCACTTATGGACATTAGCTGTTTTAGTCACTGGATTACTTCTTAGTAAAATAAAGGGCAGCTAATCCTATAAAAGTTAGTCCAACAACAAGTGCTACTTTTTCAGATTCATGAGCATCATTATTAATTTTTTTAATGGGTCTCTGCTTTGCCTTGGTATACTTTGTACAGGCCTTGGTATACTTTGTACTGGATCAGAATTTATATCTTATTTTTGCCAAGTTTTTGGTCATCGCCTGCAACAAGGATTTCATTATTATAATTTATTATTGTTCCCATTTGAAGCCCAAGATCAGAAGGCAGCATGTATAAACCAATGCCAACAGCAAAGTCTACTTTTGATCTTGCATATCTTAAAACATCTTGATATCGTTTAATACTAGATGGTAAATCAACTGTTGAATTTATTGCATCTTCTAAATTGGCTAAGTACTGTTTTTGTGCATCGAACCCCGTGCTCTGATCCATTATGTTTGATCTTGTTTGTGCTTGTGAACCCAGCAAACACCATACATAAGTACGAATAGAATCGTTTATTCGTTCTATACCAGCCCTAGTAAATCCGTTGCTTTGATCTAAGATAAATGTGGTCCATGCGTTTTTATGTTCTTGCACTATTGACCCCAAACGAACAGCTGTGCCTGAACCAAAGGAAGTATGTCCTGGCCAATAGTCAAAATTATATATTCTGTGTGCCCCCCATAAATAAAGAGAACCCATGCCGTGATTATGATCTAACTTTTGTCTAAAGTCTGCTTTAAACGCAACGCCAAATTCATTACAAATACGTTCAAAAGCCTTCATATCCATTCTGTTGTTAAAAGGATTAAAGGACTTGTCATGGGGTAATGGTACTTGGAGTTCAGATAACAAACGCCTGAACTGATAATAAAAATGAAACCTGTACACCGACCTAACCAACAGGTTATGGTGATTTAAGTGGTTTGCATATGATACCCCACATCCAGTTGTTGCGCAATACATAGCAAAGTTTAATTGATTTTGATAAAACTGCATAGGATGACTAAGCCACATCGTTGCTATGCCATCGTTTTTGATAGGGGGATTTAAATATTTATTTAGCGGGCTACTTACTTTTACTTTAAAACTCTCTGACTGATTCACTGCAACAACTAAACTATTGACTATTAAGTTTTTAGGATTACCCACAGCGCCAACTGCATATTTTGCTTCCTTGTTATATTTGAACACATTCATTTTTTTTATGTAATATTTAAAAATGTTCATAACTTTAACAAACCAAGGACCTATTGCTTTAGATTATCCGCTTGATAACAATCATGGAAACTTGCAAGCAGCTCTACACGAAATTGTTTACAAAGTTAAATGGTTTAATATAAGCAGGGAAAAAGAAAACAATTGGGTTCAAAGATTAGATCGCCATGGAAATGTACGAAGTCTTTTGACCATACCAGATGGTTATTACGGATTTTGCACTCTTAAAGAAATACTAAGTGACTATGGAGTTGATCTAAAACTTAATGATGCAAACCTAAAAATAATGCTAACATTAAAACCGGACCCAGATCTTCAAGCCAGAAACCTTTAACTTTGCAGGAGCCCTAGCTAAAATGTTAGGGTTTCAAACTAGTAATAAACCAATATATGCACTTATAGGTGTTCAAAAGAATAACACTTTCGAAGGAGAAAATCCCATTGACCTTGCAATCAATTCATTGATGCATATACACCTAGACCAACTAAACACTAATGAAAACTTGTACAATGGCCGACCATCAACTATTCTGAGAGTTATTCCAGCAGGTAATGCATCATACTGTGATGTTAAGATTCAAACATTTTCTAACTTACAGTTTAAACCCTTAGTTTGTGGCCATCATGAAAGACTAAGCCTAAGAATTACAGATCAAAAAGGTAAAGATGTAATATGCGACGACTTTTATGTTGTTTTAGAAATTAAATAAAATCAGCCATGTAAAAAACAATGTTCCAGGCGACGACTTTTATGTTGTTTTAGAAATTAAATAAAATCAGCCATGTAAAAAACAATGTCCCGGGGGCCAGAACTGCCAGTTATGCGCGCACCTATTAGATGTATTACTTTTGAACTTAAAGATCTAGCAGACGCACAAGACTTTGATCTAAATGGAGAGATTGGTGAAGTTTATGGATTTGAATACACTGAAGACGGTTATTATAAACGCAAAGAGATAAGTGAAGGCAAAAAGAATCCTAAGCTAGAGCAACTGCGTAATGTAGAAGTAGAAAACATTGATAACTTAGAATATAAACTTGTTCGGAAAGAAAACAAATGGCACCTTATTCCATTCATCGACTGGGAAATCAAATTTGAATTTGTAAGTCCATACACTTTCTTTGACAAAGGAAGACATTTCAGGAAGGCATTCAATGCTGGTCCATTGCTTATTAGTCTTATGCCTGATAACAACAGCAGACGTGAAATCGAAATTGTTCTCTTTGAAAAGAAACAGTACTTGCTACACAGAAAAGCATCTGTAACTAAAATTTCCACCACTAAATTGCAGTTCATGCCTGAAATGCCTTTACCAAACAAGTTCACTATGATATTTGACATTTCTATACAACGTGATATCACTGGTGATGATGGAGTTGTAGGTGTTAGTGATAATCTAATAAAAGGAATTAGAATTGCTTGGCAAAATTTAGGTGTTGACACATTAAGAATAATTGTAGCTATTCAAAACAATGGTGATGAAATAAAGGCCGTCTCTTCCAGCGACAAGGTAATCCTAAACATTCAGCAGAATATTCTAACTGAATTAACATATATTAATCTTACTCACTTAGATCTTATTGGATTCTACTTTACTGAAAGCATTTTTACTGAAGATATTCTAACTGAAATAACTACATTAAATTAAAATATTTTTTATTATTTTAAAAAAAATGTCTCATGTTACAGTGTATCCAAAAATACCAAAAGAAGAACCATTGGATGACAGTGCACAATCCTTCAGGCTGTCCAACATTACACAAATACAGCGTGAACTAGAGCAAGACCTGGCAAAATACAACAAAACCAAACGATCATATTCTTCTCTTTTTAATGCGTTAGCATACATTAACAGCGGAACGGCAACTGCTGCTACACTGACATCAGGAACAAGTGTAGGACTTTTAGCAACAGGCATTGGGAGTCCAGCAGCTGTTATGCTTGGTGCTGTTTCAGTAGGCTTTGGATTATGTTCGTTAGCTTTGAGTGTTGCTTACAAAAAAATAAAGCCAAAGTTACAAAAGCACACAGCTATGGTTCAGTTAGCAACTGCTAAACTTAGTTCATTCAGACTCATAATAAGCAAAGCCTTAGCAGACTCTAAGATTACAGATGAAGAGTTCAATCGTTTGCAAGCAGACTATGATGATTATAAACGGCAAAAGTTTGAGATGCAAAAAAAGTCTCGAGTCGCTTTTTCTCAACAGCCAGACTTGGAGTCAATAAAAAAGGAATGCCTAAAACAAATGAGCGAAAAATTAAACTCTGTTCTAAAGACCTAACTGTAACGTGGGGTAATCGTGTGTTTACAGTAAGTTATAATTCCAAATGCAAAAATACTGTGGATTATGATTAAAAAAAACCCCAATTGATTTTCAATTTAAGTAAATATTTTGAGTTAGAAATAGAAACTCAATATGGCAGAAATTCCCAGTTTTTTTGAAGATACTAACGTAGTAATAACTCCTGCTAGGGTGGCCGTAAAATTTCCAGTATATTTCAAGAGACTGACTTAGAAATAATTGATAACACTAACTCTTATGCAAGCATTCAACATGCTATTGCCCAAATACCAGACAAGCTAACAATACTTCCTCCAGTTAAGGTGCAAATAGCTATGAACATTGAATATACTACTGTGTCAGAGGAAACCATACAAGCGTGGGTGTCAACTATGCAGAAAGCTGTTTATTCTTACAATGATTTCACTGCTAGCTGGGCTGATGAAATGGTTGATCGGTTTAACATGGCTTCAGAAGAAGCAAAACTGAGAGGTTCTGGCTGGACAGAAGGTAAAGTATTGCAGATCAAATTATACCAGACTAAGTTTTTCCCATTTGTTGGTAAGTCTTACATTCCTTTACCTAGAACACTGGTTTTAAAACGTGCAGTCTTAAACATTAAAATTCAGATGATAAATGTTTTATGTGGTGTATTCTAGCAAAGCTTTATTATGTTCGAAAGAATGCGGAGAGGTCTGCAACTATGAACAATACGAACATGAACTTAACTTTAATGGAATTGACTTTCCAGTGGATTAGACAAAATCGAACAATTCGAATCCCAGAACAAACCAATCACTGTAAACGTATATACATGGTCTGAAGAAGATAATCTTCTGCCGCTTAGAATATCCAGCGAGTCACCAACTGTAGGAGAGCCACATGCCAAACATGTTGACTTACTTTTAGTAACAGATGGTGCAAAACAGCATTATACTTTAATTCGCACAATGAGTAGACTACTAGCATACACAACAGCAAAAAAACAAAAACAAGAGTTCTGTAGAAGATGTTTAGTAAGAATTCCATCTATTGAAGCAGGACTTAAACACAGAGAACATTGTAAGAGCTCTACTGACTGTATTACAAAACTTATTACTCCAAAACCTGGTAGCACAGTAAGCTTTAAGAACTGGAAAAAATTACAGCCCAATCCTTACGTTGTTTATGCTGACTTCGAATCTATTATAGTTCCATACCAAGGACCTAAGCCAAAAACATTACCTAAAACTGCTGTAGTTAATAATCATCAAATCTGTTCATACGCTTTTATTGTTGTTAGGGCAGATGGCGAACACACAATACCACAGCTATATAGAGGGCCTGATGCAGCAAAACACTTCTTAAAACAAATGAAAAAATTACGTGCTGACTTATCTAATCGACTCAACCTTTCTGAAATTATTATGACTACCGAAGATCAAGAACAATATAATTTAGCAAGACATTGTTGGATCTGCGGCCATACATTAGAAAAACACAGAAGACAACCCAACTGTAAGAGATCATGATCACATCAGTGGTAAGTTTAGGGGAGCAGCACATTCTAATTGTAACCTGCAGCTTAAGTTTGATCCAAAGACATGGAAATTACCCATCTTCTTCCATAACTTACGTGGGTATGATTCCCATCTTATTTTACAGGCCGTAACTGATGAATTTCAAAAGGTTAGTTGTATTGCCCAGTCTTCGGAAAAGTACATGACGTTCACTCTGAATTATTTATCCTTCTATGATTCAGCTCAGCACATGATGGGTACATTAGAATCCTTGGCTGCATCACTGAGCTGTTGTCCTATTACAGAAAAATACTTTGATCCATCTCTAGTGCGTAAAGGCGTTTATCCTTATGAGTATATGAACAGTTGGAATAGGTTTGATGAAGACGCCCTACCACCTAAAGGCGCATTTTTTAGTAGTCTAAAAGGTAAAGACATTAGTGACTCTGATTACCAACATGCAAAGGCAGCATGGGAAAAATTAAAGTGTAAGACCATGGCAGATTACCATGACAACTACTTAATGGCTGACGTTTGTTTGTTAGCAGATGTCTTTGAGAACTACAGAAAAACATGCAAAAAACATTATAGTCTGGATCCCTCTCATTACATTTCTGCACCTGGCATGAGTTGGGATGCGTTCTTAAAGTTTACAGGTGTAAAGATCGACCTGCTGTCTGACCTGTCCATGCTCCAAATGATTGAGAATGGACTGCGTGGTGGAATCAGCATGGCATCACATAGTTACTGTAAAGCTAACAACAAATATTTAGATGACTATGATCCTAATAAACCATCCAACTATATTATGTATTTAGACGCTAATAACCTATATGGTTGGGCTATGTGTCAGTCACTTCCTTTACGCAATTTTAAAATGTTACCAGGCCCATTTGATGTAAATGAATTTCTGAACACCTTGCAACAATGTCCCCTGATCAGCCATTGGGGTTGATTGCAGAAGTAGACTTAGAATATCCAATTGAACTTCATGACCAGCATAACGATTATCCATTAGCAGCAGAAAGAAAGAAGATAGGAGCTGAACCACCTAAGCTTGTGCCAAATCTGTTAAACAAAAAAAAGTATGTCTGTCATTACAGACTACTCCAGTTTTACCTAAGACATGGACTCTGCCTTACAGCCGTTCACCGCATGATTTGGTTTGATCAAGGGCAGTTCATGAAACCATATATTATGAAGAACACAGAGCTTAGAACTAAGGCAACTGATACTTCAGAGAAGGACTTCTTTAAGTTAATGAACAACAGCTGTTTTGGAAAGACAATGGAGAACCCCCACAAACGTAAAGACGTCAGACTGGTAACTGAAGAGAACCAAGCTATTAAGTTGACATCAAAACCACAGTACCAGAACTTCAGAAAATTTCATGATTCTTTGTACGGCATTATGATGAAGAAGCTTCGGGTAATCTTAGACAAGCCAGTGTTTATTGGGTTTACTGTGTTAGAGTTGTCTAAGCTGTTAATGTTAGAATTTCTCTATGACTACTTTAAACCATTGTATCCAGAGTCTAGAGTCCTGTACACGGACACTGACTCGTTTATTCTGGACATTCCGACTGAAGACTTTTATAAAGACATGGAGACAGAAGTAGCTAAGGGATCAGACAGTTGGTATGACACATGTGATTACCCTAAAGACAGTCCTTTACATTCAGTTGTAAATAAAAAGGTTATTGGTAAGATGAAAGATGAAATGAATGGAACTAGAATAAAAGAGTATGTTGGTTTGAGAGCAAAAATGTATAGTGTCGCTAGTCAAACCAGTGTTATTAAAAAAGCAAAAGGGATCAGCAAACCTGTAGTTAAGATGGCTATATCACACGACAACTATAAAGAAGCACTCTTTAATTCTAAAGTGTTTCATCATGACAATGTAAAACTAAGGTCTGAATTGCATCAGATCAACACAACTGTTGTAACAAAGAAGTCATTAGATTCTAACAACACAAAGCGCGTGTTTGTACACCCAGAGTGGTCATATGCAATTGGTCATTGCAAAACAAAAAAATAAATAGCTTACATTTATTTACTCTTATATATAAAAACAGCACCTTTTTATTATTAAAATAGCTTTACATTTTTTTTTTTTTTTTTTTTTTAGTCTTCAAATATTAAAACAGCATGAATCGCTTTTTTTGTTATTAAATAAATATTCTAACATATTGTTTTCATGGGTTTCTAGATCATCGAAATGGTCTGGTGTAAATGGTTTTATTACGGTCTTCCCATTTAATTCATGAACTGTAAACTGTTGAACAAACATTTGTAACATGGGGGTGCCACGGTCATACTCTCGTTCTTTTAATAGTAATTCTTTATCAGAGCTTTCTAAGTGAACACCAGCATATTTATTTTGCCATTCAGGAAAAACAATGCGCATGCGATTATCACCTGTAATGAAAACATAAGTAATAACAGGACTAGTTGTCTGAGCTTCCATTTTAAACACACAAACGTATACACAAATTAACTAACTGGCGGGATTATTTGGAGTTCTTCCTTTACAAATGCTCTTTTTGGCGCTGGTCGTTTTGATGTAGGTGTTTCTCTTAAATAATACACAGGGGGATTCATTCTTATAACTGTTTTAATTTCATAGGTATCCATGCTCCAGATAGGGTCAGTTGCTCTTCTTCGGCTGTCACCTTCTGCCTCACCTGGTGCGTACAGGTGCCTTACTTTCACTCCAAATGGTATTAGTTTGTCAGTTGTTGAATGTTGGCTGATACCAATCGATTTGAGTTTAATTGCTTTGATGGGTTTTAATCCTGTGGCCTTTGATTCTTCATCATTCATAGCACGCAGTACTGGGGAAAGTCTTCTAACCCAGTCAGTGTTACGAGCATTGTCTAGAATTTCTCTATGGTACTGATATGAGAACAGCCGTTCAGACAACTGCTTGTTGAAGTTTTCCACTAAAGCCTGTGATCTGTGAACGCCTGGAATGCCTCTTTTAATAACAACTCTGTGTTTTAACAGCAGTTGACTAACTTGTCCTTTAAATTCCTTTCCATCATCAACTTGAACCATACGAGGATAAGTCAGTGGACCACGACTGTAAATTTCTTGTAGAGCAACAGCAACAGCAATGGCGCTCTTCTGTGTTAATGGTTCTGCATCTTTGTATCTTGATGCCAGATCAATAACAGTAAGCGCATATTTAAATCTCTTTCTTCTTATTGTGTCGTGAGGCAAATATAAAAGGTCCATTTGATGTGTGTCGTTTGGTATTGTGTTAACAAAGTGGGGTCGTTTTATTCGTTTGGGTGCTGGCAAGTATATTTGCCATACTGCTTGTTTGGACAGCCATGCCTTTGCCGTGGATTCACTAACACCTGCAGCTTCACTAAGCTTTGTAATAGCTGTTAGACCCTTCCAGTAACCTTTGGGTGAATAATAAATTTTAGCTAGCTTAGTGTCCATTTTTTAATACTAACCAATCTTTTGGGCTATAAAATACACAACAGTCATGCCAATCACAATAAAGGCTATTTCTCCCCCTTTTTGTTTTTCTGTTAGTTGGTAAAAGTCTGATAACTTTGGAGGGGCAGATTGTTGCAGTTTTTCACCTGTCACTAAATAGTATTCTTTGATAGCATTGTCGACGTTCTTAAATGTATATGCAGCATGTCCTTGTTGTTTAAGTCTTTCATTAATAAAATCTAACTGTGCAAGTCTTTGTTTATCATAGGCGTCCTGTGCTGCTGCCAGTTGTTCCATTGCTTTGTTATGTCTTTGTCTCTCTTCATCGTTTCGCAGTTTACTAAACATATAATTGCTGCCTGAGAATGCTAATGCATTAACCACAGCACCGCCAACCATCATAACAAGAGAAGCCATTTTTTACATATTAATATTTTCTGGAATTATTCCCTGTTTGACTAAAAAGTCTTTTGTTGCAATTGAAGCTGTTATTACAGCAACCAATTTTGCAGAGTCTTCAAAATCTAGTTTTCCTAGGTCTGCCGCTTTTATTCTGAATAAACTTTTACCGAGCATTGTGTAACCAACACTTAATCCCCCAATCACAGCAGAATGGTAGATAAGGTTTACAACAGTTTTTTCAGCACTCATTTTTAGATTTCTTTTTTTTTTAAAGTAAATAAAAAAATGAATTGTGATGATCTGCTACAATGTGCCAGTGTTCCTGAGATTACAGTTACTGATGAGCAAGCACTGCTTACTAAAAAAGAAAGATTATATTCTCTTGCTGCCTGTGGAAAAACAAAACAGTACCTAGGAACAGAGTTTAGTTTGGATAAGATTCAACAAATGTCAGTGCAAGACATTGAAAAATATTACAACAGATATGAAGCACAGTTAGGATCAAGAATGGTAAAAAGCGTTGGTCAAACAGTTTTAAGTTTATACGTAAAGTTAGTAAGTCGTTTTGCTCCTGTTGATTCAGAACAAGACTTCATATATGATTTGGCGCAGGACCCCATTCTAACAAAGTCTTTAGAATCTGTTGGATGTGATCTGTACTATAGATTTGGAACGTTCTTAGCCCCATTAGCTATGGGACTGATTACTTTTAATCATATAGATTTTAGTTGTATAAAAAATGGAGAGCCAAGAGAAGAGTCAACCAAAACTGGAGAGTCAAGTGACTCTGCAAGCGACCCCGCAAGCGACCCCCCAAGTTTCCACAGTAACTAAACATCCTGGGCGAGTTGTGGCTGGTAAAAGATTAGCTGAGTGGAATCGACTAAAAAAAATTAATGAACAAACCAAACAAAAACTGTTGTCTAAGAATAATGAGGCAGCAGAGCCGTTACTTCCAAAAGAAAACAAAAAAGAAGTTACAAAAGAAGACAGTCAAATGTCTTATAAGGCAATGGGGTTTGTCATGGTTGGTGTTGGTGGTTATCTGGCTTACAATTTATATAAAGAATATAAGCCATCAAAGCCAGCAAAGCCAGAACAACTGCATAAAAAAGAAACAAAGACAGAAGTAAAAGAAGAAGAAAAACCATTAACATGCTTAAAACTTCAGAATGATCCATTTTTAATGCAATAATATTAAGGTAAGTAGTTATTGTAGAACTTGATTAGATACTTATTAATAACTTGTTAAGTATTAGGCAAGTAGTTATTGTAGAACTTGATTAGATACTTATTAATAACTTGATAAGTATTAGGTAAGTAGTTATTGTAGAACTTGATTAGATACTTATTAATAACTTGATAAGTTGTTATTACTAACTTCTTGAAAGTAACTTAGGATTGGCTTCTTATAGTTCTTAAAAAGAACTTAACATGTGTAACTATTATTCCAAAACTATCTAACAACATTTTTATTCTGTCTGAAACTAATCAAAACTATCCAGACTTGTATAACTTGATAGGAACCTATAAACAACTTGCCAAGTTACTTGTTAGGAACCTATAAACAACTTGCCAAGTTTTGAAAATAACTTTGTTCTGAATGCAGTGGGAAACCGGCCGGTGCATGGGTTAGGGAAGTGTTTTTTTTTTTTTTTTTTTTTTTTTTTTTTTTTTTTTTTTTGGAAAGGGAAGTGGGGTAGGTGTCTTTGTGCATTATCTTTGAATAAGCCCAGCGCCAAGTAATTCTTTTTGTTGGGTTCTCGACAGGATAGGCTTTTGTTGAGTTTTCAATGCAGCCACAGAGAGCACTTGTCAAAGCTTGATTCAATAAACAAGTCAATTGAACGAAGTGCTGCTTTGTGGCCGCCTGAATAGGCAGCCTAAATATTGAAGAAGGGCGGTGAAGCGAAGCGAAGCGAAGCGAAGCGAAGCAGGCAGACGAAAAAAAACACACAACAATTATTTACAGTATTTACATTGGCTCAGCTTATAGCGACTGTAATTGCTTTATCAAAACCCGTCATAAGACTCTTATGGTATTTTATAAGTAGAGTGCTGCCACACACTATTCCACCTCGCCCATCAAAGTTTTGATCTCCCTACCTAACTTTCTGATTCCTTTACCTACCCAGCTGGCGGTTTTACAAAACCGTTTTTACTATTTTTAGAACTACATAACAGGAAGGTTCACTGAGAGTGTTTAAGTACTACGGTTGTGTGTGGTAGGGTATTCCCTTTGGACCAATAGGTCCTGAATTCAGGAACTTGTAGCATTTTTTCAATTTCTTTTATTTTGCTGGCAATGAAGGTGATGGGAAGCCCAACAGTATAAAACTGTGGATACCCGAAAAGCACCTTTGCAATGACACGTAATTTACGTGCATGATCAGCGGAATATTCTCCTTTCTCTTCAAGCCATTTTGCCCATGTTACCTTCATTTTTCCAGCTTTTTTTTGAGAATCATGCCATGTCTTACACAGGTTTAAAAAATTCCCAAAACTGAATATAGATCATTATTGTTTGGGCATCCTGTCTCTTCAAATTTCTCACTCCCTTTTCCAACCTGTTTACAACTTCGTTTTCACCTGCAACAGATAAAAAAAGGCTATCAGAGAATGCTTCTCTCGAAATGGCAGTACAAACATCAGTCACATTTGCTGCAAGATAATTATGCAGCTCTTCTGGGGTGAACTCTTTTCTGGCTTTGTTTTTGCCCTGTTTTTCTTTGAACAGATGTTGAACTGTTTGTTTGGGCTTTTTTGGGAGTTCTTGCGGACCTTCCTAAAATGCTCTTTTAATGATACCCATCATGTTTTGGTGATAGGCATAATTGGTTTTTAAAACAGTTTTCTCTTCTTCAGTCCACAATTCTGATGACGTTGAAGTTTCTTGTTCCATAGAAACAGTTTGTACTTGCTGACTACCTTTATTTCTTTTTGGAGGCATCTCCTCTTCTGGAAGGATTAATGTATTAACCTGCTCTGAATAATCTAACAGAGTTTGATGCACTGCTTGTGCTTCACTAATTTCCTGTTCTAATTCTTGTGCAGTAGGACTACCTAGTAAACCTTCCTCTAATTCTGAAGAAATACTATCTTGAGACATTGAATTAGTAAATACACAGTTTTATAAAGTCAAACACTTCTCTCACAAACACTTCTCTCACACACGTCTGCACAGCACAACCCTCCAATGCGAAATGACGAGATAGCCAGGCACCGTTGCTATCAACACCAAGTGCTGGGCGGACGTGACGTAACTGTTGCTAATCAGCTGATTCTATCTAGTCTTGTGATTGGAGAATCATAGGAAACATGACTAGACATGTTTTTGTGTAAGGCGGGAATAAGCCTGCCTGCAATATAAATCAATAGGTTTTGCGCACCAGCTATACTTCCAGGCTGGCACTGTGTTATCGATCTGATTTGCTGCTCGGCAAAGTTTGCCTTACATATTTAATTGCCGCTGCTGTTTTGTCATTTTTTTGGTGTGTGTGGCTACATAAGAGAATAGTAAAACACGGGTTCAAGATTCGGGGCCAAACCGCCAGGTTTGGCTTTGAGCTTGAACCCGTGTTTTACTATTCTCTGCTTGCAAACACCTGCATATTATACTGCCACTTTTCTTGGTTATGACAAATGCAACATCATATATCTGGCTTTCCTTGATTAACATTTTCAGTTCAGGTTCACTTATTCTTTTTACCATTTTCAAGAAGGTAACTAAGACAAAATACACTTTTCTCTGCATTCTGGTTCTAATCTTTTCACTTTTCTAAACAGTAAGGAAATATCTTGAATTTGCAAATGTCTGGTGTGATCTAGTACGAGTCAACAAGCTTAACATGACATGAAAAAGAAGAAATCATTAAAACAGAAAAGAGAACAAATTAAACAGATCACAACAGAAATAACACAAAAGCGGAACATATTTGTAGCATAATATTGTTGTTGCTGCAGCTGCTAAGAACAGACACCACAGCAAAGTTTGGGACTCACTGGTCTGTCTTCATGTTGTCAGGCATGGAGGGCACAGAGCTCAGCCCAATGCCAGAGGAGGACAGGTTTTGGGAGGACAGGAGGGAGGTGGAGGTGGTGGAGGCTGACAGAGTGTCCACACATGTCTGGAGGGCTTGGATCTGTAACAGGCCACAGATTGTTGGTGATGGACACAGACTACCAGTACACCTGCTGCTTTATGTCTGCTTCAATCCATGCCATGCCCAGCCTGCATAATTTTAGTCACCCCCAGATCATGTTTCCCAACATATGTGACTATGAATGACTGCCAAGTATTCTCGAGTCTGGTACACCACAGCATAAAGCAATCAACAGCTGACCTAAAATGGAGGAGAAACCATACTCAGCCTTCAACCACATGGACAGAAGTCTAACTGTCATGCCTGATCATTGGAGCAAATAGCTTTTACACAGAGAATTTACGTGAGCATGTGTGGTCGCTCTTGTTTTTCACTGTACACATTCAAGGCTGCTCTTTTATGGATTAACATTTTATATATCCAGACAAATCTGTGTCTAATAAGCTTTTGCATCTTTCAAGTCAGGCTTACTTACATAGAGATATATCAGTGAGTGAGACTGACATACAAATATACATATTTCTGTTCTCACTATGACCTTGCACTGTACTTAGTTCAATGTCAAAGTGGTGTCAAACCATCACTGTTATCTCCACAAGTCATTATATGGTGCCACTTGGTAACTCTCACTTTTCACACCTAATCATGTAATAAAGATTCACTGACAATCACACACACACACACACACACACACACACACACACACACACACACACACACACACACGCGCGAGCACTCTCTCTCCTCTCTCTCTCTCTCTCTCTCTCTCTCTCTCTCTCTCTCTCTCTCTCTCTCCACATACATGCTGGATATACATGCTATAAAGAATTCATAGTCATCAAGTACTCTAGCACACATGCACACCGGCCTTTGATTAACTGGTCAAAAGAAAAGGAGTGCACTACTCCTCACTGACCTTTCTCTCGTTGAGGTGGAAGGTGAGGGAAGGCAAAGTGCCTGACACTGTAGCAGCGGGCCACTGAGGGTCTGCAGTCACAATCAGTCGCCTGCAACCAACATCACCACTCTATATGTTTACACCAGCATAGATGTTGCAGAGTTAAACACTGACACAGCAACAGTATGCACATCCTACCCACAAATACACACACACACGCAATGTCACACATGTGCGTTTCCATACCAGAAATAATATTTGGGAAGATACATCAGCATGAGCCTATTTACCAAAAGAAATATAAATTAAAGAAAACAGCACAAAAAAGTGAACACTAACAAACAAAATGTTCTACTGCTAACCCCATTCCTACCCAAACACCTTTTCCTCTGCTCATCCTTAGAAAAAAAGCCAAAACTGGCAAAGATTGCCTACAACTCCTCCATAAGAAAAGAAAGGAAATCAAATGCAAAAAGGTGAACTTTGCCCGAGGCCTCCACTGACCGGTCTAGCTGCACGGAGATGCTGAAGCGATCCAGGATGTGCATCTGGCTTGACCCCCGCGCATAGGCGTGACGCCAGTTGTCATGGAGACGACCTGTCAGCACCTGCATCTCTGTCAGCTCTATCTTGTACCTGCATAGCAAAAAATAAGTAGGTAAGCAAAACAAAAATAATGCTATCGTTGAAAGCAATTTTTCTTTTATCAACCATCTGGAATATATCCATGCCAACCATTCAGGCTCACATCATGGCAGAAAACATTTCATAAACCCTACTAGTCCAAACTCCCCCCCCCTCCCCCCCCACCCCGAGAAAGAAAGCAGAATGAAAGCTTACACCCAATCTAGCAAATAAGCCAATGAAAGCTGATCAGTACATGCACATTAACCACATTTTGGGTGTGTAATATGACAGGCAGATAATAAAACAACTCACTTTTCATAGAGTCTGTCCATCACAGCAGCATCAGAGAGACTCAGCATATGAGAGCTGTCTTTTTTGGTCACCTCTGGAGGCAATGGTGTCTCCTCTTTCTCAGCTTCATTGGGTGGAGTGGACAGCGGCGTCACAAAGTCCTCTGCAACAGCCAGCGTTCGTTCAAAACTTTAGCTATATGGACCTTTTTTAGAAATAGATTTTTAACTCAATTACACTGTTTCCATACTATGGCATGCCTACAAAGAGAAATTTAACTTTATGAAAGAATGTTTCTTCTGATCCACTTCTCTGATGTGCATGTCATACTGAATTGTATTACACTGTGTGTGCAATACAATATGACATTCAGTGTCTGAGCAGATTTCTCTGCATGAAATTCAGGCTCCTTTCTCCTGAACACACTGCCACAGTGTAATGCAACCTATTTCTGTCACTTTTCCTTTCAGCAGATAAATCATTTACCTGCAAAGGTGCCTTTTTTCTGATCAAGTTTTGCTCTTTCTCTCTCCCTCTCTCTTTCCCTACACCCCTTCCTTCTTTCCTTCACTGTCTGCCCATCTATCTGTCTTTCTTTCTTTTCAGGAAGGGATAGAAAGAGGAGAGTGATATTTGAAGTCTACCATCTTGCTTTCATGTGAGTCAGAACTCATTTAGAAAAGATGGGCTCCCACCATTTCTTCATTCTTTAGGTCTTGACTTTTTTTTTTACTTTCTTTTCAGCATTGAATTTCTTTTGCTTGTTGTGCATTTCTTATCACAACATTTTAATGGGAGGGGGGCAGTTGATGTGCAGTGAAGAGTGCTTCTGTCTGTCACATCACAGCACAGCATTAGACACCAAAATAAATTTAGATTGAGATATTTAAAATAAAAAAAGTACAATTTCAAAAAAATCTCTGAAGTTGGCACCTGCATTAAACACACAAACTCCAAGAGCTGAATCATGTGCTAATCCTCCGTTCTCTAGATCATCATCTATCTGCATGCCTACCAGCCAGGGAACGCTCATCACCCTCACCTTCCTCCTCCACCGCAGCAGCATCCTCAGCAGACACGGTCTTGAAGCTGAAGTTGCCCAGATCCATCACAACCAGGGCCGTGTTGGATTCCAGAACATTCTCGGAACAATCAGCTTTGGGGCACTGATGTCCAGGTCAATGTTCCAGCGACCTTTACGGTTCTGTGAGAGAAAACAATGACTTCTACATGTTCAAGCAACAATAACACATCACAATTTATTTTTAAGTACAGAGAAAACAGTAGTGAATGGTTTCAGTAACCCCAAATGGAAGTGAAAGATGAACTCTACATAAAAAGAGTCAGCCTCACCTCAGCCTCCAACAGCTGGTCCAAGGTGTTCTTCAGCTCTTCCTGCGTTTGCTTCCGCAGCTTTTCAAACTGCCAGGATGACACTGTGGGACACATGGGTGAACAGTGTCAAAACAATCACATGGAATCTTTGTTCACATACTATTATGCAGCTACATATCTGAATTGTAATATTAGCCATTCTTTTTATGTTGCTCGGGCAGCAACAACAGCAACAAAATGCAACAATTATATATAATTCAAATAAGTACATTACATGTGCCTGGACAGCACACTTCAATATTCTCACATTAACGATTTCTTTTTTTTCTTTTTCTTTAAAGTTTAATGGCAATAAAAGGGAATACAAAATTCATGGTTGAAAATGCTAAAGGGCATCTCTAGCCAGTAAGAATATTCAAGCCCATGCAATTCTGGTCAGCAGTAGAGAAACTGACTGTCAAACAGTTAAAAAGAAACAAACTCAAATCCTTTGCAGGAATGAGATGAACTATCAGGCAATCCAACAAGCTGATGAACAGTGAGAAGTCTCTACTTGTTTGGACTGAAGGAAAATGGATTTGTAATGATTTGGGGACTGAAATAACACAGCCTAAAGGCTGAACTAGCTGTGAAGAGCATTTATTTTTCACCATTTATCAACATCACAGCATACTGAGATGACTTGGTACTCGGCTGTTCAAACAGTCATTGACAAATACTCAAATGGAAGAACCAGGACTATTCATATTCCTACTGTGTGTCTAGCAGTTTTTAACACATCATGAAATGTGAACTCATTTTCAGTCTTTTAAATTGCCAAAAAGATCTGTCAAACATTGCAGTAACTGAAACAAAAACAGAAAAAAGAGAACTGAAACCCCTACATGAAAATGACCACCTCAAATGGGAAGCAGAGACTCAAAGCACATCACTTATCTCCTGGACAGCAGTGCTGCGCCTCCAGAATACAATACACACTATTCTCAGACCCAGTCAGTGAGGACTACCTACCTGCGTTTGCTGCTTTATACAGGCTGGTGCTGGGGACGGTGAACACCTCCTTCATGCGTCTCAGCAGGGTTGGGGTGTAGATAATATCGATGGGGCGTGTTGTCACACACGCTCTGAAATCACGCAATACCAATGCAACAGCATGCTGTACCGATCACCATTGTAAGCAGTGCAAGCAAATAATCCTATCACTACATATTGTCTATATTTTTCATATTTATCTTTCCATTTTTGCTTTTAATACCTTTTCTTTTACATTATAATTAAAATGCTTTGAAAATAAACCCATACTGTAATTGGGGAAATTAGTGTATGTAAGAAAAAATTAAGTAAAGAAATTTTTCAAAAATTAATTTGAGATATGTTATCTGAAAAATATCATTTTCAAAACACTCTCTTCAATAATGACTTAACAGCAAACACACTGTTTTCACAATAAAGATCCACGTTAAAAGACACTGTTCTCTAAACATGCAGACAGCTGGGCTGAGGAGTGAGAGACTCACTTGTACTTGAAGTGACTGCTGAGTGGGTTCTTCTCATACACCAGTTTGAAGAACTGCCACTTGGGATCGGTCGTCTCCTCCAGGGAGGGCTTGCGCACTTTCTCCCCTGCCTTGGTTTGAAGAATGGGGTTGAACCCAGAGCGATTCAGGGGCTCCTGCACCAATGCCACCAACAATCATAAGCAACTCCGTCTGGCATTAAAGTCCTTTCTTTTTTCTGAATACCCAGGTAAAAGACATGGACAATTTATAACACACCAAACAGGTCCCAACAAATACATGAACAAATATGTCATATTCATATACTATGTGAATAGCCAGGATATACTATGTCATATACTAAAAAAAGGTACATACATGACAATATTCATAATAATATCACAAATCAGCAGTGTGATAAAACTGAATGAGTGACAAACATTAACACTGTATTAGAGTAGCATAGAACGCAGGAGTTAATAAGATACCAAACTGAAATTTTAGAGAAAATAAAAAAGAAATGAGCAATATTTGTTAAGCATATGAAACTGCTGATAAAATATTCTGTGACGTTTGCTGCAGTGTCATGTGGATATGATACACATTCTATTTTATTAAAAGTTAATGAGATATCAAACTGAAATTTTAAAGAAAATAAAAGAGAAATGAGCAATATTTGTTAAGAAGATGAAACTTCTGATAAAATATTCTATGACGTTTGCTGCACTGTCATGTGGATATGATACACATTCTAACGTTTTTTCTTCTCCATTTCTAGCTTATTTCCAGCACTGACCTTTGACTGTGGGCAGATGAGGTAAGGGAAGATTGTCTTTTTACTGCTCAGGTCCTCCAGGTACAGACTGCCCACAGCCAGAGAAAACTTCATGGCGCTGGTGCGGGGCCGGGACTCAAACTCCATGTTGATCGTTGTGCACTGCAGCTGTGCCAATGGACACCTTGCCGTCTCTGTCACAAGATAAAGGTCATGGATAAAAGGCAGGAGGAAGCATACGCTATCACAACACAGGGAGTATAAAGCATACACAGATCTTTAACTGCACACCAAATCTTGCCTAGTCAGAATTTATACAAACTGATGACTTTTTTCAAATCCATGGGGTTTTTTATTGTTTCATTTGATGAGGACAGTAAGGACAGCAAAGTTGGTTTTATACCCGTTTTAATCTGTATATGGTTGCACATTTTAATCTGAGTTTTAAATTTGATGGGGTGACAGCCCCAATATCGCCTGTGTGGTCAGCAGGGCTATAAACAACGAGACTGGATTGGATTTGTAAACAATCCTGAAGCAGGAGCTCATCAGTCACTGACTTCAAATCAAAAAATTTTGGTTTATAGTGATGTGCTAGCAGCTCACTGCTTTGATATACAAATGAATACGTGAAGTCTATGCCAAAAGAAAGAACCTAACACACATAAGAAAGAGACAGCTGACAACATCATACCGGAGTCTCCGATGATGTTTTCCACCAGAGTGAAGGAGCCTGTCTTCAGCACAAAAGACATGCGGGCAAACACCGTATCTTTGCGAAGAAAGGAACTGTTCTGTGAGGAATCATGGATCACATCCAAGATTTCTTGCTCTGCAAAACAAAAACAAAAAATAATACAGCATAATTATATATGAGTGCACGCATGATAACATCATATACAACTCCTAAAAGAGTACAAAACAGACTACCAGCTTCTCTTCTTTCTTTTTCCACTGCAGGATTTTAGTAGTAACACACACACACAAACACACACACACACACACACACACACACACACACACACATACACACACATACACACACACACACACAAACAACAACACACACACCCAACAATACATCAACGGATCAAACTACACACGTTACCTATCTCGGCCTCCTCTTCATGCGACGTCACAGCAGCCTGAGATTGCTGGGATGGGACATCTGAAGATGGTGGGGGTGCGGGGGGAGATGACACAGACTTTTTGGCCTGGGTCACTGGAGCCTCAGGGGGCTGGTGGGCATTATCCTGGGTGTCAGGAGTGGGGGCACTCTGGTACCAGCCTGACCAGCCAGGAAACCAGCTTCGGAACAGCCCACCTCCGTCTCTGGCAGCTGCAGAGCTGTCCTGGCTGTCTGCCTGGGGCGCCTCTATGGGCTGCTCTGGGGCTGGGTCTGACTCTGCGTCAGGCGACTTCTTGCCGATCTCAAACAGCTGGAAGCAGTTCAACAGACAGTCAGTCAGTCACCCTGTCTCTACCAAACATAGATGAGTATCAAAGTAAAGACTAACATTTGGCAAAAGAGCAGTCACCCATCTATAACGTAGCTGCGTATAAGTATAGACTTATGTTTATCAAAAGTTCAATTTAAAATAACAACTTTATCACAAAAAAGTTTTCTTAAGAAATGTTTATAATGAACAAAATACTTTATTAAAAAAGAGATGTTGACAAAAAATTCACGAAAAATCTTTGAATATGATCATTCCTTGAAATTCCAGTACACAAGTACTTTGAAATTTTACACACACACACAAAAAAAAGGAACTGCACTGACCAGTTTGTTTTCCCTGCGCAGCTTGAAGAAGATGCGTTCTCTGATGATGCGCAGCTCTTCATACTCCAGCTCTTCCTCTATCTTGTCCTTGTCCGTCTGTGCACACCATGCAATAACACTCATGTCTCTTCCGATCAAAACACAGTGCTCAGGTTTGGCTTTGATACTTATTTTCTTTGCTTTTTTTTTTTATTCATATGCAACCAGTTTCTTGCTGTATGTTCATACATTTGGATTTTGATACTTACTACCTTTGCTTTTTTGATTTATTTGTAACCCCTTTCTTGCTTCAAGATCGTTTTTTCTCTTTAAAAAAAAATCAAACAGAAAGAAACATACATAGACACACTCATTCACATGCATGTTCACACACAATGAGTGCACACATTCACTCCAGCCTGCATATAAAACACAAAACATTCTTCTGATTGCAGTCTATAGACCACCAACCTCTCAAACTCAACTACCTCAAATTACCTCCTTTATCAGAGATGAACAAACCATCACTATTACTATCTATCTACCACCCATTAGAATGCCAGCCACAAACCCCCATCACAACAAGACACTAGTTATGAAGGCAGGCAAGGACAAGGAATCCACAGCTATCAGTTTCCCCCACTTTCAGCTCCTCTCAGGAGCTAATTATCCCATCCCAGCCCAGCCCAGCTGGTGCTATTTATAGCTGGAGCTGACCACACATGGACTAGGTAAAAGGAAGGAGCGCGCTAAATTTAGCACTCTTGACTAGGCCTTACTGAGTGATGTTGGATTTGTGCACTGTGAATTGTACCTGCTGTTGAAAGGACAGGGCCTGCCCCATCAGGTAATCGGCATACAAGCGACTGTACACCACGGCCTGGTGAGTGCGCTCCAGCAAAAAGCTCCACGTCCGACGTCGGTTACGCTCCTTGATCTGGCTCACGTGGGACAGGATGGCAAACCTCCACCACTCTCGTCCACTGAACAGAGGAAAATGCCATAGGACACATCTTCTGCATTACACTGCTGGCAGTTCCATATAATTTCACAGATTAAGAAAAAAAAATGCAGAAGACGGGGCTTTTCTTTAAATGGCACACAAATGGTTTAGACAAATCTTATCAAGTAAACAAAAACTATTCAAAATATACATGCACAACACAAAACAGTAAGTAAATAACATCAAGCCATGTTTCATATTAGCCTTGCCGATTAAAAAGACAAAACTATGTTTTGTTTAAAACAAAAAAGAAACCACCACACACCACACCACACACACACAACACACACACACACACACACACACACACACACACACACACACACAAACACACAAACGTCCCCACTCACTGGTTGTGGATGACACTGTCCGGACGAAACTTGCGGTGCCTCCTGCGGCGGTTGTGCCTGGAGAACTCGCGGTGCCAGAGCAGCAGACTGCGGTACTGGGAGGTGGCCAGAGAGAAGGCCATGGTGTCCAGGGACAGGTCCACTGTGATGCGGGGCTTGGTGGCCGACCGCAGGGGCAGGGCAGACATGCAGCGCTTCACCCGCGCTTGAGAGTTGATGGGCTTCAGGATGTACTCGTGGTCCTGAACAAACAGGGAAATGATTTTTTTTTTTTTTTAAATTTTATACCACTTTATGTCACAGCAGGTTTCTCTGCGTGAAATTCGGGCTGCTCTCCCCGGGGAGAGCGTGTCACCACACAAGTGCAGCGCCTACCCTTTTTTTTTTCCACCCTCAGGGATGGTGTCTAAACACGACATCTGAGTGCATGCTGGGTTTTTTTTGTTTTTTTATAATTTTGTTATCCGCTCCTACCGGCACACGACGGTCTGCTCTTCCGAAAGGTGGAATGGGATTTTAACATGTGCGCAAGATGTTCTGCGTGCGCTCGCACACAGGACCTCGATTTATAGTCTCATCCGAATGACTTTGACATTCAGTTTGATTTTTTCGTCAAACTGGGAAGAAAGGGCAAGCTGGGTACAAACCCAGAAACTCGCGGTTTACATATTGGCAGGTGAACGTCTTAACCATCCTGCCACCGTCCTTCCTGATGGGTTTGAGGATGTACTCATGGTCCTGAACAAACAAGGAATTGATGGGCTTCAGGATGTACTCATGGTCCTGAACAAACAGGGAATTGATGGGCTTCAGGATGTACTCATGGTCCTGAACAGGGAATTGATGGGCTTCAGGATGTACTTGAACAAACAGGGAATTGATGGGTTTCAGGATGTACTCGTGGTCCTGAACAAACAGGAAATCGATGGGCTTCAGGATGTACTCATGGTCCTGAACAAACAGGGAATTGATGGGCTTCAGGATGTACTCATGGTCCTGAACAAACAGGGAATTGATGGGTTTCAGGATGTACTTGAACAAACAGGGAATTGATGGGTTTCAGGATGTACTCATGGTCCTGAACAAACAGGGAATTGATGGGTTTCAGGATGTACTTGGAACAAACAGGGAATTGATGGGTTTCAGGATGTACTTGAACAAACAGGGAATTGATGGGTTTCAGGATGTACTTGAACAAACAGGGAATTGATGGGTTTCAGGATGTACTCGTGGTCCTGAACAAACAGGGAGGAAGACTGGGGGTATTTACCCACCCATTCAGCCACAGAGCTCAATCATGAGGTGTATCTCCGAAAGTATTTCATAGATGGCTAGCAAGGACAAGCTGATGTCTTTTCAGACTTTCTGGGTTTGAGTATCAATTAGAAGGTATATTTCAAGTGGTTTTTTTAAAAGTAAAGAATGGTGGGATACATGACTTAACACCAACTACACTGTGTGAATTTAGCATGCATGAAAGAATCTACCAACATGAGAAATGGTTTGGGCAAAATTCTGTAATAAATTCTCATATGTACACAAATACATGTGTGCACACAATAGAATAAAATACAAGCAGTTGCACCATACTTTGCGACATGCTTTTCCCGAGAGTAACAGCTTAAACTGTATAGGATAGATGTATTGCCACCATTGCTGCTCCATAAAGCCATGCAAAGAAACTCTGTATGCTCATAAGTTTCAAGATCATAACTTTTAGTTATGAGAACTATCACAAATAATTACCAACAGATTTTATCTGATATTAATTGACAAAATAAGTTTGATTTTTACCAGTAAGATACTACAACACAAATAAGTGTGAAGCAACTATAAAACACATTCAAAGTATACTGCTGACCACATCCACCACACTCACACCAACTCACCTTGAAAAGATTGTCTTTGGTGCGGTACATGTCCCTTTGCAGTTCATCCTGGATAGAAATGAGTCAGGTGAAAATACTTTAACCAAATTTACAGAAACATTTACTAAAGTTTTGTAGATTTTTCTTTTTAAATCCAAAAAAATGTCAGACATGAACTTAGAGAAAACAAAATCTGAAGAAAGAAAAATTGGCTGATTTGAAAGCAATGCAATCTTTTTCACTTAATTAAATGACATTCACTAGACATGTTTACAGGGATTTACCGCTATAGCGCAGCAATATTATTTCAATTGTCTATCTGTCCCTAATAGATAACTATATATGTCTTTCATAAAATGGGTACCTACCACACCTAATAAGAAACTCTCCAATCATGCTAACAGTTCTCTAAAAGTAATTGAAAAGGCTGTCATTCTTTAAATAGTTGTGTGATATTAACATAAATCATTGTAACATGGTTTTCAAACATCAAAATCCTCAGCATCCTAATGACAATTAAAAAAAACATAGTGAACAAAAAAAAACTGGATAAAACAGAAGATATGGAACACTGAGGTATACTTTATAAAGTACCTCCCACGACAGAGGACCCAGCCAAAGTCCTCACACACACACACACACACACCAGAGGTGTGAAAGACAATACTGCAGACGGACACTCACATCAGTTCTTTGGAGGTGAGATGGGACACGGTGCTGATGTTGGTGTCACAGTACACAGCCAGGTTCTGCAGGTCCACCAGCTTGTACATGCTGTCTGCCGAGTCGTGACTCACAAACTTGGGTACCTGTCACCCCACAGTTCATCACATGAACACACCTGTCAGTTTCTCCCACGTTCAGCTCCTCTCAGCTGTTAATTAATCCATCCCATCTCACCCAGCCCAGATCGAGCCAGCTGGTGCTATTTATAGCAGGAAATGACCGTGTTTGAACTAGGTAAAAGGAAAGGGCGCGCTAAATTTAGCACATTTGACTGAGAGATGTTGGATTTGTGCACTGTGATGAAGCATGCTGAAACCATTTCAAGGACAGGCTACCACATGGCTCACAACAATCAGCAAAAACAAGGTGAGGAGGCCTAAATCACAACAAATGATCTTCACATACTCACCGATTCTAACATTTCAATACAATACCACATAGTGAACAATTCTTTTTTTTTTTTAAACCTGTTCCTCAGCAAAAGCTCTGAGGTTCATTACTACCACTACTACCACTGACCACTACTACTACTACTATTATTATCCACTACTAATTCTACTACTACTACTACTACCACTGCTACTACTACTATTATTACCGCTATACTTATACTATTACCATTCTCACTACTACTAGCTGAAGTCTCAGAAGACAAGAGGGACAGTGGTGATGCAATGGCAACAGCCCTTACCCAGGAATTGTCAGTGCTCTGGACACTGAGCTTCTTGATGGTGAGGCCACAGGCGAAGGGGCAGGCAGGGTTGGTGATGTCGTCCTCGTAGCGAAGGTGTACGTCCTTCACATTCAGCTGCTCACACACAACATTGCACCTTTTTTCAATGTCTTTAAAAAAAAAAAAAAAAGTCTTAAAAAAAATTGAAGAGGTGGAAAGTGTGTGAGTGGTGTGTGTGTGGTGTGTGTTGTGTGTGTGGTGTGTGTGTGTGTGTGTGTGTGTGTTTTGTGTGTGTGTGTGTGTGTGTGTTGTGTGTGTGGTGTGTGTGTGTGTGCGTGCTGGCAGTGTGTGAGGTGGTGTTGATGTGTGCATGTGTGGTGTGTACTGTATGTGTGAATTCTTTTCGATGTGTGTGTGTGTGTTGTGTGTGTGTGTTGGTGCATGTGTGGTGTTGTGTCATTGCTATGATTTCCAGTGCTGCTGCTCCCATGATGCATATATGTCCCCTGCTCACAACACACATCTATAGCTTGCAAGGCAGCCAGCAGTTTAAAAATTATCAACACACCTGACATAAACACAAATTCTCTACCTTATAATTATTCCCTCTTTCTTTACCCTTACACCTGGAGAAAGATGGGTCTGCCAAGGTTTAACTTACCCACAACACACTGTCCTCAAAAAAACAACAAAAAAAATGCAACTCCACAAGGAGTTACTAGAAAAGTCAAGTCCCAGTCATCCTTGAATAGGTAAAGTAAAAGGTAAAGGTGTCCCATACCTATGTGGTACGAAGGGGAGCAGGCATCAGAGACCTCAGCTTCTCTAGGGCCAGCATATCGAGGGGGCCCATCTCCTCTCCCTGCTGCTTTACCTTCCCTGACCCGTAAAGAGGGCAGGTACCCATTTACAGCTGGGTGAACTGGGGAGACTGTACTGAAGCCAAGGCGACAAAGGTCACCCATCCAGTTGGTAACCACACTCAATGCGCTTAAACCTTAGCTTGGGGAAAGCAAGTGCTCTGACCACTGAGCTTCATCCCATCCTTGAATAGGCAGATCAAAAAGTTTATGACATCATATGCATTAACACATAACCAACCTTCCCATTTATCCCAAAATTTAACCTTCCCAGAATCGTAATTAAACACAAAAGTACAACGTTTGAAGGGGAAAGGCAGACCTGTATGTTTTCCAGAATGTTGGCAGCCATGGAGGTTCCATAGGAGAACCAGGAGCCACTGTCTGGCTGCTTTGACTGTCGCAGCATCTTCAACATGCAACACAAGAGGCCAACGTAAGACAGCAACTACTTTTCCTTTTCATTCTTGAGGATGTTTGCACACATTTTGCACATGTTTGCAGGCTACATGTATCATCGTATACATGCATCACAAGTGCATATATCTGCTTGCACAAACGTGTATGGCACGCACGCACGCACCACCACGCAGCGCGACAGCGCCGCGCAGCGCACACACACACACACACTCAGTCATCAGTCAGTCAGTCAGGTCAGTCTGATCTGTTCTCTACACATCAGCCCACACACCACACACAAACACAGACACACACACAGCCACTCAGAAGGCACCACAGCTCACAACATCAACTACATCACATGTTGTACACGTCTTTGCATTCCACACTCACCACACACACTACACCACACACCACTACACCACACACAAACACATACAACATATATATCTGTACACGTATAAGGCTGACAGAAAAAAAAAATCCACAAAATAAACATGAAACCTGGCACAAAATTAACCTATTTCTATTATTTAACACAACCTGCTCCACAATAAAATTTTACTATAATGATTCTGTGCAATAATGTCCATGATTTACGTGTTACTGGAATGGTAACAGGTATTAAATCTCCTTTTTCTTTGCTGCTGGAAAAACAACCCAAATATGGAAGGAAAAAAATAAAGGGAGGGGGGAGGGGGGATGTCTGTATATCTCATAATCAATTATGGAATTCACACTACAAGAAAGCAATCTCTGTTCAAAATTTTTATAATGATGAGAGTTGGGTGGGTTGGGGGGGGGGGTGGGGGGTTTTGAGTGGTGGGGTATTGTTTTATTGGTGGAGAAAGGTTGTTTGAGTTGGTTGTTCTTTTTGTTGTTGATTGGCGTGTGTGCCGTTGGAGGGTGTGTGTTGGTGTGTGTGTTGTGTGTGTGTGTGTGTGTGTGTGTGTGTGTGTGTGTGTGTGTGTGTGTGTGTGTGAGTGCGTGTGTGCGTGTGGTGTGTGTGTGTGAGGTGAGTGTGTGTGTGTGTGTGTGTGTGTGTGCGTCTGCTGCATGCGTGCGTGGTGGGTGTGTGCGTACGTATGTGTGTGTATGCATGGTGTGTGTCACTGTGCATGTAAGGGTTGGGGGGGGGGTTTTGGGGGGGGAGGTAAAGGACAAGGGAAGTCCAATCTGTCTGTGCTTATGTAATGCTGCTCAGCCACCATTCACCCCAAGTAAAGACCAAAGGCTCAGAGCAAAATAGCATGTAACTCTAATCCCTACAAGGGTTTGAAAAGGGGGGGGGGGGGGGGGGGTGGGGGGGGGGGACAGTAGGAACTTTTTTTGTTGTTAAAGTTATACAGTGTGTTAAGAATTGATCCCTTGTGGGGGGCAAATGGGAAGGACTGGGTGGGAGGTAAGTGTCTTCTGGCTTAGTAGGTGGTGTCTTGTGCATGTTAGCTCAAAACAGGCACCACTGAATACCACAAAGTGACCCAGCAGCAGTGCAGGGCCCCTCTGGCTGGTGCCCCCATAGCAGCCTGACACTGATGGACTCCCTGTGAGACTTTCAATCCTGAGGTATGACATAATGAATCTGGGAAGAGATTAAATGATCGAAGCGGGACGCGAGACAGGATGTCCGAGATAGGCAGCAAAAAAGAAAAAAAAAAAAAGACACAAACCTGCCATTTGGTCTCCAAGGCTTCCAACATGGCTTTCTTAATCTCTTGCTGTTGCTGCTTGTCATCTGCTTCATCATACTGCAAATCAACAATTTTTTAATTAAGTATAACCCATACTGTACAATAAACTTTCAAACACTACTTTCATTTCATTCAATCTCACATTCTCTGTCTGTTTTTGTCTCTTTAGTCATGTAATTCACTCATGTTTAAGACTCTAACGTCTCATTTTCTTCTTACTTACTTACTTACTTCATTCTTCAATGTAAAGCACACACACGCATGCACGCGCCACACACACACACACACAGCACACCACACAAAACACACACACACACACCACACACACACACACACACACACACACACACACACACACACACACACACACACACACACACACACACACACACACACTACATACAAAACACACACACACACACACACACACACACACACACACACACACACACACACACAACACACACACTAACACACACACACACACACACACACACACACACACACACACACACACAACACACACACACACACACACACACAACACACAAATCACCAACAAAACGCTGACTCCAAACCTATACCAATAAAAGCATACAGGTCTACATTAATAGTATAACCTTGTATGCATTACATGTATTGATCAGCACTGCACAACATGACAAAAAAATGTAGACAACCAGGCGACAGATGTGAAGGAGATGAGAGCAAGACCATGATCTTTTCCACAACCAACAAACCAATTACCATTCATTTTTGCCTTTCAGAGATATATGTCATGTTTGTCAACAGCTTTGATCAATACACACCTTAGCACTTTTAAAAAGGACTTTTCTCTGGTTGTACGTAAATTTATTATGTTTCTAAAAGGTTCCAGAACTTACAGTCTTGTAGTTGAGTCGTTGGTTACATGCAGCATCATATTTAAAGTGTACATGTTTGTGATTATATTCTAACAGGATCAACATACATGTGCGTACTGTAACACAGGCCTTAATGAGTGTTTGGTTCTGCTGTCTTTCGGTTCTCTCAATCCAGTCTCTCTCTCTCCTTTCCTCCCATCTCCTTACTTCTACTTCTCCTTTTCTTTCTCAGCTACCACTTTCTTCACTACCATCTGATGTTTCTTAGCTCTCTTGGTCTAGATGTCTGATTCTGTTTGGCTGTTCAGTATCTGACTGTGTTAATTGATATTTCATTCTTATATTCATAGTTTAGTTGTCACTATCATATATTCCGTTTGCTTGATTGTTTTGCATTTGGGCATATTTTGACAATATCAACTTTTGACACTTTAATGTCTGTATAAATTTGTTCCACTGTCAAATATCCGCTACTTTTTTCTTTTTTTTTAACTTCCATTAGTGCATGTGTTTGTTACAAATGCATTCTCTGACTGAGCATGACATCAGCCCTAAGCTTGTTACTGTTGGTGATGTCGTGTGAGGAACATTTCTATAGTGTTTCTTAGAAATAAACATGTTTTAAACCAAGACACAGTGAAAACACATTAATATACCTGCAGCCTGAGCAGGGTTAAATTTTCAAACTTGATTATTGTTGGGTTTATTTTCAAATTCATTATAAAAAAAAACAGGTATCTGAGCACACATGCACAGACAAAAAAACTTCTATTCTTAGCAGAAAATGCAAAATGAAACTGGTTTTCACATCAACCTCTTACAGGAAAACTTGTTTAAAATCCACAGCAGAGACCAAAAGTTACAATTAACAACACTACCAGCCAGTAACATTTCTCACAGGCTTAAAGTTAAATACAAAGACCTTTTGATAAACAGTTAAAACAGTCAAACAATTTATTTATTTATACAATAAACTATACTCCCTAATGTTACCCTGCAACATCGTCAGATCTTTCAGCCTCTTTCAATTTCCTTGTTTATCAAACAAACTCTATCATAATATCACAGATACACAATCAAATGGATTATTACTATTATTATCAAACGAAGTACCAGTCAGACATAAGGAATAAAACTCATAGGGTTTTGTTGAGGATTATTTTTACACTTCTGCAAGTAAAACGCAATTCTTCCATGAACTTCTTCACTCACTCACCCACCCCCACCCCCACATCATATCATTACAACTGATAACAGACCCTAAAGACAAGAGCAAGTCCATTTTTTATCAAAAGCGGTGACACAGATCTATTTAGTAGTCTTTATCTACCAGCTTACATCTGTATCTGATGAACTATAGCAATAAAATTTATTTAAAAAACTCAATCTCTTCATGAAAAAATAATGGTATCACTAATAGCATAACTTCATAAGCATAATTTACACTTTCTTCCATCAATAAAAGACAGAACAACAGTTAAAAGAATATTCACTGGTTATTTCTGTTTTCAAGTACCACACGATGTGAAGAAGCTGAAAAACTGCTGACCAACCGTAAACAGTCAGGAATATATCCCTAGTAGCAGCTAGGCCAGACACAGAAAACACAGGTCTAGCATATTGAAAACAGCATAAATATAACTTTTTTCTTTGCGTTCCTTAAAACTAAAAGACATACATGTACTTAAAATCCTTCCAAAAAATACTTCACATACAGACTATGAAGTTTACTGTGCAACAAGCTACCTCTTTCAGCAGATGAGCTCATAGGTTTTGTATTCTAGGGGAAAAAGAAAAACCTATTGTGACAAAAATCTGTTGAGTATTTTTTTGCTTCATGAGACTGAATGAAACGGCACAATAAACAACAAAAAAAAAATTTTTTAAAGAAGTTCAGCAAGTCTAAAAAAAAACGTAAAGTTTTTTCATGGGTAAAAAATTTTTACCTTGATGTCACTCAATGGGCCCGCAACCAGGTACAATTTCTCAATGGAGATCACCCACGGTTCACTTCGCAACCGTCTCAATGGAATGTGTAAAGTGATCTTTCCAATCAACCCTGCCACAAAGTGAGAACCAGTTATGACACTTATATTATAATAATGATGATCATAATAATGATAATAACAAAGAAGAATACATTTCACATAACTGGGAAAATGCACACAATTACAACATAAAGTTTGCCTTTTGGTGATTGATTTTTCTTTTCGAGAGGGGGGGGAGGGGGTGTTGGTTGGTTGGGGCATTTCTGGCAGCAAGGAAATGGTTGTTGTATAGAATTAAATCCAACGTTAAAAATGCATTCAAAAACCTTGTCCTAGATTCAAACATAAAAACCACTTTTTTCATAATAATTTCAGGCAGTCAAAAAAATTCTTAACTGCCATTCATGCAATGTGAATCATTTATCCATAACTATTTTAACAGATTTGTCAAAACTACTGGTATTAGGCCTAGCCCTACAGGCTAGTTTGCCTCCTACTAACTAAATACTGCTACAGCTGTTGCTGCTAACTGCTGTTAATGTCGCTGCTTCAACTAAAATTCATCAGTACATTAACTTAGTATTCAAAGGTGTCTACTGACCTGATTTGACTTCCAGAGGAATATCCAGACTCTTGAGTGCATCTTTCTTTAATGGTAGGTTTTCCAGTTCCACAGCTCCTGCAATGATAAATAAGATAACACTTCATTAAATAGCACTGTTTTGTGTTACAGCCACAATTTTTCTTTCTAAAAATCTAAAATCTGAAACCAAACATTGATTTTGAATAATAACACTTACAGCACAATTTGACACTTTCCATTCAAAAAGAAAAAAAAAAAGATGTATTTTGAGTAACTTTATCAACATGGAAATCAGAGAGAGAATAGAAAAAAATTACAACCCCAAATCCCGTATCCTCCATTGCTTACAAAAGCCTGAGACGCCTAAACTGGCTGGGCTGTGTTTCATCTTTCCCCTTCTAATATGGCAAATCAAGTATTTTGGTGGACAATGGCTTCAAGAAAACAATGATGATGACAGCAAAAAATAAACCAGCAACATATAACCAGGACTATCTGAGTATCTCTGTACACAGAAGCTAGCTAGCAACATCCCAGTACTGACAATTAAGTGATCCTGTTAGTGTGTTGCAGTGTTCTATTAAGTATTAATGTATTAATATATAAGTTATAACTAAGTCAGTGATGCATAATGGGAGAGTTCCATCTCTGAAATTAGTGATAATATGATCTTCCAATAATTCCACAAAACAAAAGAGCTCTACACTAAATGACTAGTACTGTAGTAATACACTACCTGAGTATAGTGTGTAATGTATCTGGTGATCAATCAAATTTCCTTAAATTTCTGTGTGTGTGTGTGTGTGTGTGTGTGTGTGTGTGTGTGTGTGTGTGTGTGTGTGTGTGTGTGTGAGACTCTGTGTGTATCATATATATATTACAGTTGTTGCACACATGCAATGTATCCATGGTGTGTGTGTGTGTGTGTGTGTGTGGTGTTGTGTGTGTGTGTGTGTTTTATTGTGTATTCTGTGAGTGTACACATGAATGTAAGGCTGTAATTTATCAGGGTTCGCGCTAGGATTTTTTAAAACCGGTACTGCGAGTTTGCCATTTCAGAGATATCTTGACCGATTCCCCCAAAATCGGTCCCCAGAAAATAAAATCCTCTACGTACTGTGAACAAAATGAAACTATCCAGTGAGAGGGTGGGGGAGGGGGGGATTGTTTGGCAGCAAAACTAAATCTAAATTGAACGCAAATCTCTCAGACTTTGACTGCCGTGCTGCTGCCACTCGCTTCTTGGGCACGAAGCCACGCAGGATATAGGATTTTATTTCTAGCGCCTGTGTCACTGTCTGTGTCAGTCTGTTGTTTTGCATGACATCATTCGTGTGACTTATATTCTTCTTTCTTGTTTCTATGCTTAGCGCTCTTCTAGATCTTTCGTTCAATTTAGATTTACTTCTCGACTCTTCTCTCTCAAAGCAACGCGCAAATTCATAGTCATAGACCCTCCGCTTTTCGCTTTTCGTGTGCCAGTGGGAACAGATGACACTTACAAAACTGCATACACACAGGGACTGGATGTAAAAAAGCACAGGAGTGCTTATTCCATTATCCTCGATATAAAAGATTAAAAGAATAAAGAATAAATAAATCTAGGCCCCATTTACTCATTGTGAATGGAAGTCGCTGTCATGCCGAGAAGAGCGCGAAGCTCTATTCTTTCACAGTAAAGCTTGGTGTTCTGCGTGCTAGGCTAATGAGGCTGGCGCCAAAGAAGTTTGACATCGAAAGGGGTGGGAAGGGGTAGGTGTGTAAGCACAGTACAGGCGCATGACAGACTGTCAGAAACTGTCACTTCAGACTTTTTTTTTTTAGACGGAAATCTAATCGGTCACAGGCAAACAGAATCGGTACGCGGTACCGGCTGCTTCGAAAATTTTCGGTATTCCCTGTTTACAATCGGTAAAATACCGACAATTACCGGTTATCGCGAACCCTGATTTATCAATAGTAAATGATGTAATTGTAAGACTGTACATAGTCATAGACATATATGATATATATATATCTTAATCCAATTTGCACACAAATTGAGCTTACCTTGCAACAAAGCAATGGAAAGCTGGGCTGTGTTGAGATTCTCCACATATTCTCCAACATAAGTGTTGAGAACCCATGCTGCTAATCCTTCCAACATGGCAGCAACGTTGTCTGCTGCTTATCTCAACTAGGTCTTAGGCATTTCTGGAAGGGGAAAAAAGTCTTGTAAACATATAAAATTTGTCACAAAGACAAAGACTTTCACTTTCACTCTTGAAAACAAAAACACATGACTCAGTCTAGGTGAAGACTAGCTAAGACCCCTCTGATGACTTGCCCTCTCTCTCTCTCTCTCTCTCTCTCTCTCTCTCTCTCTCTCTCTCTCTCTCTCTACCATTGAATATCATATAGAGATGTTTTTATGTAGCTTTCTTGTTTAAAGTTGTAAGTTGTTTATATGTTGTTTTTTCTTTTATGTATTTGCTTGTTTGTGTGTTAGTGTGTTGGTTGTTGTGTTTTTGTATGTGTGTTGTTGTGTGTGTGTGTGTGTGTATGGTGCTGAGTGTTGAGTGTGTGTGAGTGTGGTGGTGGTGGTGTGTGTGTGTGTGTGTGTGTGTGGTGTGTGTGTGTGTGGTGTGTGGTGGTGGTGGTGGTGGTGTGTGTGAGTGTGTGTATGTGTGTGGTGGTGTAGTGTGTGTGTGTGTGTGTGTGTGTGTCAGTTGTGTGTGTGTGTTGTGTGTGTGTGTGTGTGTGTGTGTTGTGCTGTGTGTGTGTGTGTGTGTAGGTGTGTGTGTGTGTGTGTGTGTGTGTGTGTGTGTGTGTGTGTGTGTGTGAAGTGTGTGTGTGTGTGTGTGTGTGTGTGTGTGTGTGTGTTGTGTGTGTGGTGTGTGTGTGAATCTAAGAGTGTGTAGTTGATTTGTTGTGATTTCTTTCTCCAATTTATCTGGATGTTATTCTTGATAAAGGTGGAGACGATGTAAAAAAAAAAAAAAAAAAAGACTCTTATGAGTGCTAATTTATTTTATTATCCTCAAAAAAATTGATTCTCTCTCTCTCTCTCTCTCTCTCTCTCTCTCTCTCTCTCTCTCTCTCTCTCTCTCTCTCTGAGTGTGGCTGTATAGATGTGTCTGTTTGAATGTGTGTGTGTGTGTGTGTGTGTGTGTGTGTGTGTATCATTGTATACATGTGTGTGTGTGTGTGTGTGTGTGTGTGTTGTTGTGTGTGTGTGTGTTGTGTGTGTGTGTGTGTGTGTGTGTAAACTTGAGTTCGGTCATTTAGCTACGATTTTGAGTCGAGCTCCGTTGGCAGGGAACCCTTGCTGTCTAATGTGCTTTATGTCTGATTGTCAACAACCAGATGACCTGAAAATAGCGCTGATGATTATACTGACAGTGTAACACACACACACAAAGTAACAAATGCAGTCACTGCGATCCGTCCCGTCACATTGTCGTCTACATTGTACACTGTTGCGATGGCTCCGTGTTTTGATAGTCCTGAAGGAGAAAAATAAAATAAAAAAGCACGTTGCTTTCCTTTGATCACTTCACTACACTTCTACCACAAATTCATCCAAATCAATTCCATTAATTCACTCACTCAAAACAGTTTCTTGAAATGAATCGCACTTCTTGCATGAGACAGTCCGTCAACCGTTCTGTGTTTCTTTCTTACTCGAACAGTCGAAGGTTGGCGGAAGTCGGTTGAATAGTTTTCAAAGGGGGATAATCAATACGAAAAAGTGTCGGGGAGGGATGGGGGATGATGAAAGATATTGAAATAAAGATTGTCCCAGCTCCGGCATGATTGACAACTTTCAAGTCATTTATGAAGAGGATTGTGCAGCTGTAAGGAGAACTAAAAAAATCATTTATTTAATTTCTGTTTTCGGACCGCATTCTACTATTTGCCTATTATTACATTCTATTTCGTATAACACTATCATACAGTAATTACCAACGCATCAGCGAATCTCCAAACAATAATTATCATACAATCATCAGAGCATTTACCAGACAAACAGATTCCTCAGTGCCAGTTTCTAAATTGAAAGTGTACACTGAAACGTTTGTATAATCTTTAGAACAAGCGGCAGCATAAGAATACAAGCACCCCCCAGATTACGATTATAAAAAAATCTTTGTTTTAACTGTTGAACAAAATGATAATAACAAAGAACTTCTTTGTTTTAATGTTTAATGAAAAAATGACTCGGTCTATAATATCGAAAGTATCCAAAATTGTCATTAACAGAGAGATCCGAATATTTAGCCTTACAGGTTTTGATGTCTTTAAATTTCTGATGCTAAGGATATCTCTAAGATAATATACTTTTCAGCAATATGTAAACATTGGCAGTCTGGTTTTATAGTTTATTGTTGTGGGGTGAGATCATTCGTTGCGGGTGGGGTGGTGTATTAGACTTATTGATAGAGATTAGACTTTAAATGTAGAGTGGTACTTTGTCCAAATAAACGTTTAGAATAATGCTTTTGGCCTGAACTGGCTCGAATCTCGGTTTCTGGATAAGACCTTGTCGGAAATCCCCGAACAACGCAGCATGTTAACCTCTGCGATATATTACAGCTAGATATTTTTCATAATTTAGAAGTGTCAATAGCATTCACAGGAATATTTGATATCCCTGTAGGCTATTAGAGTTGCCACCGAAAGATGATAATAAAATGAGCAAAGAATATTATGCTCTAAATAGATTATAATTATGTTGCAACAACAACAACAAAATATATATATATATATATATTATATATATATATATATATATATATATATATATATATATATATATATATATATATATATATATATATATAAAATTATAATAATTATATATATATATAAATAAAAAGAAGAAAATAGACACTGGTGAATCTTTGGGGGTCCTATTACATGGATGCAAGGGAGATTATAAGGTTAGTATCCAGCCAAGTAGTCAGTCTTGGCTGGATAATAACAAAAACATTACCACATACCCGGGTGCAAGCACAGACATGAGAAGTTGAAAATCAGGCCCCAGTGACTCTGCAAGGAGTTGAGGGACAAGCAAGTAAAGCCATGGGGGCAAAATTTCCATGCCCTCTCCCCTCCCCCTCCCCATATTCCATGCTCCTCCATCCCAACGGAGATCTCCTGTGTGGGTGGACCACAGGGCCTTGAGACGGGATAGCCTAGTGGTCACAACATTGCACTCCCAATTGACGGCCTGAGTTCGATTCCCGTTCGAGGGGACTTTTCCCCAGGAGTTAACATCAGTGCTGACTCCACTGTCCCAAAAAGTTCTTCGGATGGGACTGTAAACCGAGGCCCGTGTGTGAACGCATGCAGAACATCTTGCGCTCATGTTAAATCCTGTTCCGCTTTTTGTTATAGTACACCATTGTGTGCCGGTGACAAAAATTACAAAACTGCATACACAGGAAAGAAAAGTAAAAAATAAAAAAAAAAGCACAGGAGTGCTTTTCCTCATTATCCTCAATATAAAGAAAGAATGAATGAATACATAAATGAATAAATAAATGAATAATAAATAAATAATCTCATCTGAAAGGACTTTTGGGGGAGAATGGAGTCCGCACTGATGTTAATTCCAGGGGGAAATCCCCTTGAACGGATTCGAATCCATGTTGTCAGATTGCTGAGCCAATGCTCTAACCACTGGCTCATCCTTTCCTCCAGAGGGGAGGGGATAGGTTGGGAGAGGGAGGTAGGTTAGGGGGAGGGAAGAGCAGAGTAAGTTAGTGGAAGGTTTACATTTGTCATGGTCTATATTATTCTTCACCTTCTTCACCTGTCCCGTAGTCCGTGGACCGTGGGGGCACAACTGAAGATTTTGCATCCAGCCTCCTCCACTCCCCACAGTCCTCTGCCCTCCGTAGTAGGTCGTTCCACCCAAGGCCTGTCCACTCTCTGATGTTGTCTTCCCATCGTTTCCTCTGTCTGCCTCTTCCTCTCCCTCCCCTTACTGTTCCCTGTAAGACTGTCTTGGCCAGTCCAGATGATCGTGTGGCGTTCCTGTACCACTTTAACTTGTGTTTTTTCACTGTACCAATGGCATTCTTTATTCTAGTTTTCACTTCTTCATTAGTGATGTGATCTCTGTATGAAATGCCAAGGAGTTTGCGAAAACATCTCATTTCCATTGCCTGTATCCTTTTTTCAATGTCTGCTGTTATGGTCTATGCTTCACATGCGTACAAAAATATGGACATGATCAGGGAACACATCAGTCTGATCTTAAAGCTGATGGCTATGTTCTTATCATTCCGGAAGACTTTAAGTTTGGTCATTGTAGCTGTGGTCTGGGCTATCCTGGAGAGAATTTTGGTTCTGATCCTTCATCTGATACTATGGCTTCCAGGTATTTGAAGCTATGGACGGTCCCAATTTTTTTACCATCTATACTTACGCCATTGTTGATGCCATTGGCACTATTTGTCATCAGTATATTGGTCTATATTAGGGGGGCTATATTTCTTTAAAAATCAAAGTGGAAAATAAATGGCCAATATAATGTTTTCCATGGCAGCATTGTAAAGAGTTATGCCTTCACCCTCATTTGCAGGTTTTGCCCAGTAGTATCCTTGCATTAACCGCTGGACTATTTTGAGGCAGTGATATTTAATGAACAACTTTCCTTTACAATGTGAGAAGGACCTAATTTGGGGCGGAAAAAGTTTGCAAACACAGCTGTAGCAAATGGTGAAACACTGTCAAACATCTGTAATGTATTCTCTTCTGATAAAAAGGATGATGAAATTGAGCATTTTATTTTGGGGGGAAATAATTCAAAACTTAAATTGCATAATTTTTTTTAAATGAAAGATTGACTGCAACATTTCTGACTCTAGTGTTCTTTAGTCACAATAGCTGTCACTGTTGATGTTGCTTCATGTAATCCTCTCTGTCCCAATAGAGTCACAAGCTGACATCTTGAATCTTAAAACTAAATTTTAAATCCTGAATCTTCATGGTGGTAGTAGAGCGCGCACGCACGCGCGCGCGCGCGCGCGTACGCACACACACACAACACACACACACACAACACACACACACCAACGCACCACGCACGCGCGCACACACACACATATCACCGAGTGTGAACAGATGTTAAATTGAAAACACACACACACACACACACACACACACACACACACACACACACACACACACACACACACACACACACACACACACACACACACACACACACACACACGCATGCATGCATGCACGCACACACATACACTCACACAGCTCTTCCCGGGGAGAGTGCGTCGCCACAAGAGCAGCGCCACCCATTTTTTTTCTTTTCCTGTCTGCAACTGTATGTGCTTTCCTATCACAGTGGCGTTTTTCTATTGAATTTTGCCAGGGACAACCCTCTTGTTGCCGTGGGTTCTTTTATGTACGCTAAGTAATGATGTGTAACACACGGGACCTCGGTTTAACGTCTCATCCAAAAAGACTAGCACCCAGACCACCACTCATGGTCTAATGGATGGGGGGAAAGTTTTTGGCCCAAACGGGAATCAAACCACCGCACACTTCCGACCCGAACTTTTCGCCTTCTGGGCAGGCATGTTACCTCTACACCACTGACCTAGCATGTGAACACAAACATGTAAAACCCATCCATCTTTCGAAAAAGAAAATTGCCAGGTATGGCTTGAGTAGTCTGAAAGACATAAGCATACATCCCGCAGTCTGTATTCTGTATTTCAAAATAGATGAAGACAGTTGAGCCTGGTGGACAACAATACTGTGACATGAGATTGTTCTGATCATGACACTTGAAAGAGGCTGTTCTTCTCTCGTTCGCTTTACACTGTCAGATGTGTATGGGGAAAATTATGGCATGTCCTTTCCAGCCCCTCTCGTGGGCCGTACCGCTTGGACAGAAGCTGTTGAAAACAGACTACCTTGTAAAGAACTTTGACAAGTCATAAAATTGGGTCTGCACCTTTATTCAAGAGATAAAACTGTGTCACGAAATGGAAAACAAATCAATAGCTAAAGTGTTCAACCCTGACACAGAGAGTGATCAACTTACTGTCTGATAGGTAGACCATGTTGGTTTGTGCTTACGTCTGCACGACCATGCTGGATTTGTCAGCACACACACACACACACACACACACACACACACACACACACACACACACACACACACACACACACACACACACACACACACACACACACAGGGCCCATCACGAAAGGATCAATAAAACTCAAGATGCCGCTACAGATCGAACAGCATCTATGCCTGAAGTCAGCTGTGGTCATACCGAGTCGATTGGCAATGAATTCATCAGCACACACACACACACACACACACACACACACACACACACACACACACACACACACACACACACACACAAACACACGCACGCACGCACGCACGCATACTTTGCGCGCGCGCACCGCACGCACGCACGCACGCACGTTCACATGCTCACAGAGCTTTGTTTTTGCAGCCATGACATTGAGATTCTGCTATAGACAGAAATAGAGCTCTCTCTGTGTGTGTGTGTGTGTGTGTGTGTGTGTGTGTGTGTGTGTGTGTGTGTGCCAATAAATGAGAGAGAGAGAACACAGAACACTGAACGCTGAACACTAAAATTGGTTAATGTGCATCGGCCTTAGGCCTCAATACACTTTCAGGGGCAAAAATGGAAAGATGCAAAAAATGAAATATCACTTTTTGTAAACTTTGATAAGGCTTTGCCATAATACCTTGGCGTGTACTGAACCCAGTACGCTATTGAATATGTATATTCCGAAATCATGACTAAATAAATAAATAAACAAAGAAAGAAAGAAAGAAAGAAAGAAAGGCTGACGCTTTATAACATGCAAAATACAAACATCAGGCACATCATACAGAGAGAGAACTATTTGCTTTATTTCTCAGGCTCCCTTTCATGCAGACAAAACTCAAAACATTTTTTCAAACAAGATCTATGTTTAATAAGCGGAATCTCTCTTTTCCCGTTTTTATTTGTATGTAAACAAACATAGACAAAAAGTATACACAAATGACCTCCGCTGAGTGATTATTTTTTCACACCACACACACACACACACACACACACACACCCCACACACACACACACACACACACACACACACACACACACACACACACACACACACACACACACGGTCACCAATATGGAATCGATTCTATAACATATAGCCTACTTGTTGTAATTTCATCGCTTGTAATCTTCATTAGGCTAATGCTGGAAAATCAAGTTTAGATACAATTACTCCCCGAAATCGGAATGCGGCTACCTCAATGGTGAGGGGAAAAGGCAGCATATGCAAAAATATCACCATTGGTGAACCTCAGAGCTCTAGCCGAGGAACGAAAAAAAATCCTCCCCCCCCCCCCCCCCAAAAAAAAAAAAAAAAAAAAAGACAAATTTTCAATTCAGTTTTATTGAATCTGAATGGGGCTTTCGATTCTCAAGATTCACGTACATAAACACACCAATACCGCGCACTCTAACACACATAGACACACAGACACACAGATACACAGATACACACACACACACACACACACACACACACACACACACACACACACACACACACACACACACACACACACACACACACACACACACGTGTGTGCAAGCACTCAGTCCTGTGCACGCACGTAATGACCAAAACAAAGAACAATAAAAACGAGCACATGCACATGAACAGATGCAAAGAATGCACACACACGCGCAAACAGACACAGTTATGCAACCAGCTGCTATGGCGCAGTGGTTTGGCAGGGAGAGAACATTGCTCGAGCTGGTTGACCCATAGCACTATGGGCGCTAACGCTGTGTGGTGTCATACTATGTTAAGAAGCCTAGAGTAACCCCCGTCAACTTGTCCCAAGTCAAGTCAAGTCAAACTTTTATTTCCAGATGGTACATTGAATAAGCATTGATTTGCTTTTTTTCATCTAGCCATCTATCTGAAAAAAACAACAACAAACCAACAACACAAAACAAAAGCAAAGAAAACCCCCTAACAAACAAACAAAGCTAGTGAGTGGGCTTCTGCACCATCATCCTTACATCATCCTCATCCCCGCAATCCATGCATGTCCAGTGTAGATAGAGTGTCTACTTCAGTCAATTTTGTTTTATCCAGTTCATTCTTTATTTCGAGGATAATGCCATAAGCACTCATGTATATGCTTTCTTTTCTCTTTTTCTTCTTCTTACACCCAGCCCCTGTCTGTATGCTGTTTTGTAAATTTCGTCATCTATTTCCATTGACATTAAACACCTTTTTTTCTTCTCTTTTGTAACCCTTAGCTTCAAGTTCTACCCCCCCCCCCCCCCCCTCTTATTTTAACCCTCTGACTCCCCCCTATAGGCTGGGCTCTCACCCGTCAGCATTAACCCACAATGATCTCCTCCTCTTGCTGTTTTATCCAGGAGGGGCAAAAAACGTCCCCCTTTACATTTACAGTAAATGAAGAACGGAAAGCGATGAAGGTGGACTACGAAAGACCAACCCCCCAAAAAGCCCAGAAGAAGGGGAACAACAAGGAAAAGATACTAGACTTCTAAACAACGGGATGTGATAACCTAATGCTCAGAACATTGCGCTGGCAATTTGACGACCCGATTTTGATTCCTGGTCGAGGGGATTTTCCCCTCGAGTTAACATCAGTGCCGACTCCACTCTCCCAAAATGTCTTTCGGATGAGACTATAAAC
>CM060333.1:45527129-45534629 GCA_030674155.1 Stramonita haemastoma | reverse complement strand
TGACCACAGGTGCCGTTGAAGTATTGCTGTTTTGAGAGGAAAAATGCAGAATATATATACTACTTCAGGTATTGGTAAATTTCACGTGTTAACTTTCAACTGCTCTCTCTCTCTCTCTCTCTCCTCTCTCTCTCCCCCTCTCTCTCTCTCTCTCTCCCCTCTCTCTCTCCTCTCACTCATCCTCTCTCTTCTCTCTCTCTTCTCCTTTTATCTTGATGTTATCCCTGAAAAGGGCGGGGACTGGATGTAAAAAAGCACACGCAGTGCTTATCTATTATCCTCGAATAAAATAATTTGCCTTGCCTTGCCTTGCCTTGCCTTGCCTTGCCTTGCCTTCTCTCTCTCCTCTCTCTCTCCTCTCTCCCTCCTCTCTCTCTCTCTCTCTCTCTCTCTCTCTCCTCTCTCTCCTCCTCTCCTCTCCCTCTCTCTCTCTCTCTCCCTCTCCCCCTCCATTCCCATCCCCTCTATCCCTCTCTCTCCCCTCTCCATCCCCCCCTCTCTCCCCCTCCATCCTCCCTTTCTCTTTCCCTTCCCCTTCCTCCCCCCATCCACCTCCCACCCCCCACCCCCTGGCGGTACCTCAGGCACTTGTACGGAGCCCGCAGGGCCTGAAACGACAGGACCATGAAGAGAGGAACTGTCCGGTCGTGGTTTTTGATCAGGTAGGTCGCTCTGTCCGTGAACACCTGTGTGGAGTGTTTGCCCTCTGCATGCAGGTCAATCACCTCCCCTGATCTGTCAATCAACCAATCGTCGATCCATCCATCCATCAATCAATAGCAATCGGTCAGTCAGTCAGTTAGTCAGTTAATCAGTCATCGATCAATCAATCAATCAGTGAGTTAATCATCAATCAGCATCATCATCAATCAGTCCACCATTTAGTTAATCAGATAGTTAATCAGTCACACACACCCCCACGCGGCGCGCGCACACACGATGCATCATGTTCCGCCTTTTAGAAGAGCAGGGCCATTGTGTGCTGGTAGGAGTGGATAACAACAAAATCAATATTTAAAAAACCAGCATGCACACAGGTGTCGTGTTTGATTCACCACCCCTGAGGAAAATTCTGAAATTTGTAATCCCCAGGGCGGTTCGGGGCTAGTTGTAGTCCTATAATATGGCAACGTTCTGACGGCTCCTGCGACGGCACTGAAACCATTCGTATGGCGATTGCCTTTCCAATGGATCAGTATAGCACTTGGAAAGGGGGCAGGGGGTTCTGCTGCATGGGTAACAGCCTGCCCTCCATACTTACCCAGGCTTTGCGCTCTAGAGTCTAGAGTACAACTCCATAGTCTTCTGAGACTGACGGATGCCTTCCATTCTGGACTCTGAAGACACTGTCCTTCTACGGATTAGATTTTCTCTCGTTGGTTATGATTACACATAGAGTTTTATTGTTCATTAGTTAGATTCTGTTAGAAATTGGAATTTTTACAATACTGTACTTAAGAATTACTTTACATTTACATTTCCCTTTTTATTGTAGATTTAGCAAATTAACCATCTACCCCACTCCAAGAACCCCCAACCCCTCACTCTAGCCCTTTTTGTGTCTAATATTACATTTTTGTGAAAAGTCGTAAAATAAAATCGAAACACACACACACACACACACACACACACACACACACACACACACACAAACACAAACACATACACACACACAACCACCACCACCACCACTACCACCACACCACCACCACCAACTTAACCAAACAGAACACATACACATACCTGAAGTCATAGTAGCCCTTATCGTCCCGATGGGTGTAATAATCCAGGTTGTTGGTGTAGAAGCCAGCGAAGGAACCGAACCCTCGGGACGTGGGGGTATACCTCCAGTCACAGAAGCCCAGGTGCCACTTGCCCACCATGTGAGTCTTGTAGCCCAGCTCCTGCAGGTGGGAGGGGAGGAGGGTGAAGTTTTCGGGGAGGTAGGTAGGGGTGTAGGGGTCCATGGTCTCGCGTTGAAGGCCCATGTGAAAAGGGTAGTTTCCTGTTTCAGTGACACACACAAAAACACGCGCGCGCACACACACACACACAACACACACACACACACACACGCACATAACCACACGCACGCGGCGCGCGCGCGCACACACACACACGCACACACACGCACCACACACACACACACATACACACACACACACACACACACACACACACACACACACACACACACACACACACACCACACACACACACACACACACACACACACACACGTGCGTATGAAAGCATACATGTATGGACACAAGAACCGCACGCGCGTACGCGTGCACGCATCCGACTATGCACAGAGAGAGAGAGAGAATGGGGAGGGAAACACACACACACACACACACCACACACACACACACACACACACACACACACACACACACACACACACACACACACACAGAGTCTGACATACGGATAGCCAGAGTGAGGGAGAGAGGGAGACAGACAGACAGACAGACAGTTTGGCGTACGGACAAGACACACAGAAAAGACAGACAGACAGACACACACACACACACACACACACACACACACACACACACACACACACACACACACACACACACACACAAAGCAGTTAAAAAAAGTAACCGCAGAATCACACACATATAGAATATAGATCAAGCACCACCCTAAAGGCGAACATCAACTCCGATACCAACAAGCACTCCATCCGCTACACTTAGGAAAACCCTCAACCAGAGGTGAGACTCGTAAAGATACACAGCCAGAATTGACTGACAACAGCACCCCTCAGAGACTGATACCATCCAAGGTAGCCGATTCCATCCCTTCCTTGCCCCCCCCCCCCCTCTCCCTTACACTCCTCTCCCCACCCCCACCCCACTCCCTCTTTGTCCAAAGGGCACATGACCGGTAAATCAAACAGTGTGGTTCAGGTTCGTGAGTCCATCGTAGATCCTGTACTACTTTGTTTATTTAGGTATGTACATGTACAACACACATTGTTGTCGTGTCATGATCTCGCCCTAGAAATAACAAGTCATCCTCTGTCTCCAGCCATCGCCACTGTCGTCGATAGGAGCTCCATATGATGCAACCCAGGCTGTCTTCGCCACCGCCCCCCCCCCCCCCCCCCCCTCTCTCTCTCTCTCTCTCTCTCTCTAGCGAGTAATACAAGCTCAAGCATTTGTGTAACTGCATAAACTATACATTTCCGTGTTTCGGTTTCCATTCGCGAAGAAAACTATTTGTACAATGTTCCATTTTGTTTGTGTACTTTTCGATTTCGGTCCCTACCCCCAAACTCCTATTGTAAATGGGTTGTAAAAACCTCACACAATAAACCTTTTGTCATTGTCATTCTCTCTCTCTCTCTCTCTTCTCTCTCCTCTCTCTCTCTCTCTCTCTCTCTCTTCTCTCTCTCTCTCTCTCTCTCTCTCTCTCTCTCTCTCTCTGTCTGTCTGTCTGTCTGTCTGTCTGTCTGTCTGTCTGTCTCTCTCTCTCTCTCTCTCTCTCTCTCTCTCTCTCTCTCTCTCTCTCTCTCTCTCTCCTCTCTCTCTCTCTCTCTCTCTCTCTCTCTCTCTATGAGAGCAAGCTCGAATTTTACAAGGAGAAATCTGACTTTAAGTGGTACAATATAATACAGTGCAATATAATAGAGTATAATACAGCACAGTACAATAAATTACAGTTCAATACAATACAGTACAATACAACACAGAACAATATAATACAGTACAACACAGTACAGTACAATACAAGACAGTACAATAGAATACAACACAACACAATACAATACAGTGCAATATGATACACTACACTACACTACACTACACTACACTACACTACACTACACTACACTACACTACACTACACTACACTACAGTATAACACACAATACAGTACAGTACACTACACTACATTACAATACCAAACACTGCAATACAACACTCTACACCACACCACACCACACCACACCACACCACACCACACCACACCACAGCATATCACACCACACCACCAGAACATCTTACGCACACATTAAATCCTGTTAAATCCTGTTCCACTATTCGTAAGAGTAGGCCATCGTGTGCCGGTGGAAACAGTGGACAAGATTTACAAAACTGCATACACATGGGGACTGGATGTAAAAAAAAACAAAAAACACACGAGTGCTTATTCTATTATCCTCGATATAAAAGAATAAACAAATTGAATAAATAAAATTTAAAAAACGCCACACTACACCACACCACATCATACCCCAACACCCCACACCACCCAAACCCCCACCACCACACACCCCCACCCCACAACACCCCACCCCAACACCAACACCACCACACCACCCCCACAACCCCCCCACCACACCCCCCCCCCCAACCTCCCCACCACACCCCCACCTTTCCAGACCTGTGAAGAGAGCTGCCCGGGAAGGGCTGTCCAGGGGATGGACGTAGGAGTTGTTGAGCAGCACTCCTTCCTCCAGCAAGGCCTGAAGGGCAGGGGTCCTCATGGCCCCATCCCGCCACTGCACGTCGCTCCACCCCAGGTCGTTCACCAGGATCAGGATGACGTGAGGCCGGGCAGTCTCCTTGCGGATCAGCATGGCTATGGCCAGGAAGAGCACCAGCAGGAGGACGTACAGAGCCAGGAAGATTAGGAGGACTTTAGGGCAGCGCCGTCGACAGGTGTTTTCGGTGTTATCTTCGTCGATGTTCGATTCTTCGCGGAAGACGAGTTGTCTGTCTTCTGACATTGTTGAGAGGTTTGTTGGTTGTTGGTGTTGTGTGTGTGTTTTGTGGTGTGGTCTGTTTTTTGTGTATTTTTTAGGTTGGTTGAGGTGAGGGTGGGGGTACTAGAAGATGTTACTTCTTTTTTGTTTTTTAGTGTTAAATGTCTAGGGTGTTTTTTTTGGGGGGTGGGGGTTCAAGTGTGGGTTGTTTTGTAATTGACTTTACTTGGTCTATTGTTCTTGTTCTTGTTACATTTAACACAAGAATGTCGTGGTTGAATTTTTTTGTTATAAATATGCAAAGTTCAAACAGTACTGTTTACACACCAAAATGTCAATTAGCAAAATTTCTGTATATATTTCACCGCAAAACAAAATCACATCAACGCTTGTACTAGATTCTGATAAATATGGTAAAAAGAACCATAAAAAGCAAAAACCAATCCAAAAAAGTACAGACAATACTAATTTTTTTTTGGTGATTCAATCAAAATGATATTGCTTGAAATCTTATATTAGCACTTGCGTTTTACTTCTGATAAAATTGCATATTTTTAAAGAGATACGCTTCTCATGATTTCTATAGAAGTACAATAGTTAATATTTACTTTCTCCCTTTCTGTTCATCAGGTCCATTATTGCACATACTCTTCTGTTTTTACGATCTTATCATTATCCAGTTCCTTAATGATCGTGCATTTCAAATTAAATTCTGACTCGTATAATTCCTTTCCTTCATCCAGAAAATGTAGGTCTACTTCTGCATTATCACAAAAAGAATTACACCGTGTGATCAGATCCGAGCGCCTAGGGATGCTGGAGTGACAAATTACCGTCTTTTCCACAAGAATAAACATCACCTAGGACAGATCGGTTTGCAGTGTAAAGCTGACGATTCTGAAGGACTTGCACAGCACTCTGTAGGCTTAACGTAGCGGTGGTGGCACTTCAAATCATCCTGCAGTCATAATGCACAGGCAAACGCACTTCAATATATCCTGCAGTCTTAACGTAGAGATTGATCGCACTTCAAATCATCATTGACACAACACTGCGTGGGTTAAAAGCACAACAGGTATACATTTATGTTTTCATATGGGGGTAGAAGAGACAAATGACAGGAACCCAGTTTTATATGATGTGGCGTCACCTGCTGATTGCAATTAAAGGCTGGCTACCTCCTACCTTCGGACTGTTCATAAAGATCAGGATTAATCAATCTTTTGCTCCGTTTGTGGGCTGGTTGGTATTGATTAAGGATATTTCCGGGACCGTGACTTCGGACATAGAGCTATATTATGACTCGGCAAATTGTTAATGGGGTGGTGGTGGGGGGGGGGTGAAAGAGGGGGGGGGGGGGGGGGGGGCAGGGGCTGTATTGTTTAAATTGTTCATTATAAACGGCTCTCTCTCTCTCTCTCTCTCTCTCTCTCTCTCTCTCTCTCTCTCTCTCTCTCTCTCTCTTCTCTCTCTCTCCTTCTCTCTCTCTCTCTCTCTCTCTTCTCTCTCTCTTTCAGGTTACTTGAACGATTTGCTGTCAAATATGTTGTGCTTAATGTTAATCTACATATATTGAGAATGACATGCTTACAAATTAAGATTTGAAACACCTGGCCACTGTTTGGCTTTGAAACTGGTGTATTGTACCCCCTTCAGTAAGCGGCCATGGCCTATACTGAATAAACCATTTCGAGTTCTCTCTCTCTCTCTCTCTCTCTCTCTCTCTCTCTCTCTCTCTCTCTCTCTCTCTCTCCTCTCTCTCTCTCTCTCTCTCTCTCTCTGTTTCTGCTTTTGGGGCTTTTCATCTCAAGTCCGTTTGTCCTCTCCGTTACATATCTGCATGATAAGATAACAGAAAAAAGGTAGTACTAAAAACACTTCTCTTTGTTTTTAATTTCTGTTTTTTTTCATAAGTGTAGCGGTATAGTTTATCCTCTGTATGAGAGAAAGTTTCATGTAATACGAATAACGAAATAGAGACGAATCTAGGATACACATTTTAACTCAATAAACACAGACGGGAACGGGATAGCTCAATGGTCAGAGGACTCGCTTTCCCCACGCTAAGGTTAAGCAGCATCGAGCGTGGTTACCAATTGGATGGGTGACCGTTTGCGCGCCTTGGCTTCACAACATTCCCCCAGTTCACCCAGCCAACATCACTGAGATCAGTGGTCTGGGAGGGCTACAGGAATGTAGAAGTCCGCAGAGATTGAGAGAGATGGTACACCCTATTTCCACTATGTGGAGCTTCTACTAACGACACCCTACACTGCCAACATCACTAAGATCAGAGGTCTGGGAGGGCTACAGGACTCCGCAGAGATTGATAAAGATGGCACACCCTAGTGGCACTATGTGGAGCTTCTACCAACGACAACAACGATGAAGATAGGTGACATGTGACAGGAAGGTTTATATTTGCATGACAACGACAACGATCAGAAAGATGGTGTGGCTGTTGAATGTCTTAGTTCTACTTTTGGTAACGCTGGTGTACCTGTCATCACATTACATAAAAACTTAAACACGCGTATAGGATAACAATATTCATCATTTCACAGGAAATAAAACTTCACTGCCAAAGAAAAAAAAAGGTTGCCACGATTCAAACACCGCAGTATGGCAACGGGCTTCACATTGTAATCATATAAATGCTGACACTTTGCACAACAGAAATAGAAAGGAAATCGAGGCAGGGAGAAAATACACGGGGATGATAACAGACATGTAGAACTGGTGATGACGGCTAGATTGTGTGTATTGTGGTGTTACAAGAAGAA
>CM060333.1:45499629-45524629 GCA_030674155.1 Stramonita haemastoma | reverse complement strand
TTACCAGATATCTCGATTCATGCGCTCATCAATTTTATAATTATACTGTAATAAATTACCGGTTGAAGTAAATCGCGGTGTTACAATTCCGAGGGAAGAATATGCAATAAATGAGGTATGCTTGAAACTAGTGATGAATTTTGTTTTATCATGACATGATCGCTATTGTTTCATCTGCGGAAAAAATATTTCTTAAAACAATTGGTCTTCTTAACTCAATTTAACAATTTTTTTCGACAGATGTCACCTACAAATGAATAAAAAATTTAAAAAAGATCAAATTGTCAATTTTTAAGTGAAATTATTGGATTTTTTTCATTCTGTATTGAGTTCGTCTTATAGTTTAGATTTGCTTCTTCCTGTTATTTTCTGATGATTATCCTTCCTCCATACCCTGAAAAGGGACGAAAGGGGAAAAAAAATTTGGATGAAGTTGTGGTGTGTGTGTGTGTGTTGTGTGTGTGTAAGATTATGTGTTGTGAGTGTGTGTGTGTGTTTGTGTGAAATGTGTATGGTGTGTGTGTGTGGGTGTGTGTGTGTGTGTGTAGTGTGTGTGTGTGTGTGTGTGTGTGTGTGTGTGTGTGTGTGTTGTGTGTGTGTGTGTGTGAAGCTTACAGACACAACCGGTCTGTATGTCATTTAGCTCCGATCTGTACTGCAGAGCTTTTACTGCAAGGTAGGTCCACTCTCCCCAAAAGTTGTTTGGATGAGACTATAGGCTAAGCCGAGGTCCCGTGTGCGAACGCATGCAGAACATCTTGCACACACGTTAAAACCCGTTCCATTTTTCGGAAGAGTAGGCCATTGTGTGCCAGTGGGAGCGGATGACAAAATTGACAAAACTGGACACACACGGAAACTGGATGTAAAAAAAAAAGCACGTGAATGCTTATTCCATTATCCTCGAAATAAAAGAATGAATAAGATAAAATAACACACACACACACACACACACACACACACACACACACACACACACACACACACACACACACACACACACACACACACACACCACCCACACACACACTCTCTCTCTCTCCTCTCTCTCTCTTCTCACTCACTCATCCACTCACATTCACACTCACAAATACACACACACTTGCTCTCTCTATCTCTCTATCTCTCTCTCTGTCTCTCTCTTTCTCTCTCTCTCTCTCTCTGTAACTGTCTGTCTCTGTCTCTGTCTGTCTGTATCTCTGTCTCTGACTCTGTCTGTCTGTCTGTCTCTGTCTGTCTGTCTGTCTGTCTGTCTGTCTCTGTCTGTCTGTCTCTGTCTGTCTCTTCTCTCTCTCTCTCTCTCTCTCTCTCTCTCTCTCTCTCTCTCTCTCTCTCTCTCTCTCTCTCTCTCTCTCTCTCTCTCTCTCTCTCGCCATGCACTCCAACTTACACATGCTCGTACGTACACATTCTTCCATCCCTTCTTTTTCTGTTTCTCTTCATAATTCTGTTCCCCATCGTGAAATATTACCTAAAGTGGAAGGACATTAAAGCGAAGAACAACAGCATTAATTTCAAACCTTGACACAATTTAGGAGATGTTTAAATTGCTGAAGCGGACACTTGATTCAAGGTCTCAAGATTTAATTCTTTTTACCCCCCCCCCCCCCTGTGGTATTGAGGATTATATCTAAAAGGATAAAATAGCATACACTAAACAGTACAACTGTGACAGAGCAAAGCAAAGAATTACTGCCAGAGTTATATCTTTTTCATCGTCGTCGTCGTCATTGTAGTCCTGCTCTTCTTCTTCTTCTTCTTCTCCTTCTTCTTCTTCTTCTTCTCCTTCTTCTTCTTCTTTTTCTTCTTCTTCTTCTTCTTCTTTCATTCTTCTTTGCATTCTTCTTTGCATTCTTCTTTGCATTCTTCCTCTCCGCTTCTTCTTTGTATTCTTTGCATTCTCCTTTGCATTCTTTTTGTATATTTTTGCATTCTTCTTTGCGTTTTTTCTTATTATTTGCATTCTTAATCTTATTACAATCTTAATCTTCTTCTTTCCATACTTCTTCTCCTTTCCATACTTCTATTTTGTGTTCTTCTTGTCTTTGCATTTTTTTCTTTACATTCTTCTTCTTTGCATTCTTCATTTTTGCATTTCTCTTCTTCTTTGCATTATTCTCCTCCTTCTTTTCATTCTTCTTCTTCTTCTTTTTCTTTTCTTCTTTTTTCTTTTCTTCTTCTTCTTCTTCCTCTTCTTCTTCTTCTTCTTCTTCTTCTTCTTCTTCTTCTTCTTCTTCTTCTTCTTCTTCTTCTTTTTCTTTGCATTCTTTTTCTTCGCAATTCTTCTCCTTTGCATTCTTCTTCTTCTGCTTCTTCTACCACTACATCTTTCCTTCTCCCTTACTCAAAAAAGAGGAGTATGCAACGAGCAAAAGAAAAGTAGTTACTTGTAGCCTAGCGACCGAGTCAGTCCAAGCTGCTACTACGGATTTTGCTAAGTGTTCTGGAATATACCAGCATTCTATTCTAGCACTATGGAAACATCAAATCACAGCATTAAGGCAAGGTGGGTTGGAGAGTTGAGATAATATGCCTTTATACCACACTAGCATTCAGTACTCCACGATCAGAACACATTTCGGTTTCACTCTACTTTCAGACCCAAGCAAGTTTTTCTATCCCTGTTCCACCACCAAATCAGCTTTCTCTTCAGAATCCCAAGATTTCCGTCTTCTCTTCAACTCCTTTTTTTAACTGGTCAAGTGTCCATCCACCATATCCCAAGGCCATTTCAGATGGACAAAAACACCCCCAAAACACAAAAATCCGAAAGAAAATCTGTTAAAGCACTTAACTAAAGTGGAAACCTGCGGTGCGATTTGAATTTCTTGGAGCGTTGTGGTTTTACCAGTTATCGTTCTTAGCTGTTGTTGAGAGGTGGAATAATGTCTCGTTTGGTACAGTGTCCCAGAGACTTCTTGCAAAGTTAAGGTTGAAGTAAAGTTACCCTATCTCTATAAAAGGTAAAGGTAAGGTAAAGATAAACCAGTGGTAAGAAACTCGCGTACAGCATGGCAGCAGAGAGTCCTCAGAGGAGAAACCCCCTTCAAACAAGTGTTTCGGCCTTTAATCTTCCTTGCACTCTAGGGAGGCCGGCCCACATCCAGTTCATGACTCTGGATGTCTCTCTGCTGTCCCTTTATGTATGTGATGAGTTCAGACTCGGATTCGAACCCATGATCTCTGGATATGCACACTTTTTTTAGTGGAGGAGGGGATTAGCCACCTATGGTCACCCATCCAAGTCATGGAGGAGTTTGGCGCTGCTCAACCTTCAGTTAGTTGGGCGAGCACTCTACCAACTGAGCTGAGGGGCCTCTATAACCATAACCTACCTATGCGGTCGTAGGGGAACGAGGCATCAGAGACCTCAGCTTCTCTAAGGGCCAGCACATTGAGGGCAGCGCCTATCTCCTCTCCCTCGCTGCTTTACCTTCCCTGACCCTAGAGAGGGCAGGTACCCATTTACTGCTGGGTGGACTGGGGGACTGTACTGAAACCAGGGCGTGTAAACGGTCACCCATCCAACAGGCAACCACGCTCGAAGCTGCTTAACCTTAGCTTGGGGAAAGCGAGTGCTCTGACCACTGAGCTATCCCGTCCCCCATCTCTGTAAGGGGGGAGTCAAATCACCCCATCTATATATGGGGAAAGTCAAATCACCCCATTTATAAAAGAGGGGGAAGTCAAATTACCCCTGTTTTACAAGGGGGAAGTCAAATCGCCCCATCTCTATAAGAGGAGTCAAATCGCCCCATCTCTATAAGAGGGAGTCAAATCGCCCATCTCTATATAAGGGTCAAATCGCCCATCTCTATATAAGGGAGTCAAATCGCCCCATCTCTATAGAGGGAGTCAAATCGCCCCATCTCTATAAGAGGGAGTCAAATCGCCCATCTCTAATAAGGGAGTCAAATCGCCCATCTCTATATAAGGGAGTCAAATCGCCCCATCTCTATATAAGGGAGTCAAATCGCCCATCTCTATATAAGGAGTCAAATCGCCCATCTCTATATAAGGGAGTCAAATCGCCCCATCTCTATATAAGGGAGTCAATCGCCCCATCTCTATAAGAGGAGTTAAATCACCCCATCTCAATATAGTGGGAATTAAATCACCCCATCTCTATATAGGGGGAAGTCAAATCACCCCATTCCCATATGGAAGGAGTCAAATCACCCCATCCCTATAAGGGAAGTCAAATTACCCCATCTCTATATGGGGCAAATGCTCTTGCCTATGAGGGGAATTGAGTGAAAATGTCCTCTTTTGTCTTTTTAGGTCTCTCTTCTATCCTTTTCCTGTTTGTTTGGGTGGTTTTTAAAATTTATTTTGTTTTATTCTTCTTCTTCTTCGTCCTCGAACTTTCAGACAGTACCTATTGTTGTCTATCATAGGAGCAAAGTTGCTTTGCAATGCCGTTAAGCACCTGACAAGTCAGGCCTAGCGCATCCGACTTCGACGTAGGAAAGAATGGTATCTTTGAAGTCTTTCTTGGAAAAGAAGGCAGGGAAATGGACCAAGAAGGCACAAAAGAGACACGGATGAGGTGACAGGACGAAAATGAACTAGACAGGAACAAAGAGAGCGATAGAAAAGAGGGAATTCCCGATACAGATTTTCCAGAAGGTAGGAATACGATGTATACTGACAGACTCCCGACATCCTCACGGGAGAGTTTTGTTTGTCACGTCATTACTTTTGTTTTTTGGTCTAAGACCTTTTTTCCAGAAAAGTTGTTTTTTTCCCGGATACCCATGATAGGTTTGATATTTATTAAGAAGAGAACCTTTAAGCATCAAACTTCCATGGTGTGAAATTCCCTTCTGACTAATCTCTGCTGTTGAAATGTGACGTGCCTCTGTTCTAAAACTAATCACAGTCCATCGTGTGTGGATTGATGTCTGATACGTATAGACATAATTATCAAAACAATGCAAGAGACGCGTAAATGTGCAAAATGCACGAGGGTTCATAAATTGCTATGCGTTGATCAGCAATATATCACAACGACAGTTAAAACAATATCTGAGTCTCCAATAGGAAAGTTATTGTTATGATAAATAATGTTTGAAAAAATCTGTAAGCATTCTATCAATACTGCTCAATTTTTCTGTCACTTGTGAAAGCTTTTTAAAATCTGTTTTTTTTTAATTGCCATTGTGTATTTTTCCGTAAAAAGGAATATGAATTCATGTATGTCAAAATCCCTTTGTGGTGAACAGACATTAAACGGATGCAGAAGAAACAGATGTATCTCTTTTCTTTTTTTTGCTAGCTTATCATGGGTGTATGTGTGCATTGTGCAGCATACATACATCGTAATGTATATTGTGTTTGTTTACTGTTTGCCGTATGACATACACAGACAGACAGATAGATAGACAGAGAGACAGACAGATAGACAGACAGACAGACAGACACAGATAGATAGATAGATAGATAGATAGATAGATAGATAGATAGATAGATAGATAGATAGATAGATAGATAGATAGATAGATAGATAGATAGATAGATAGATAGATAGATAGTTGCCGTCTGTCTGTCTGTCCAACTGTGTGTTTGTCCGATATGGTTGTGGTTTCCAACTACACTCAGTGCACAGCTCTACATTTCCAACATCCAGCAGTTATACAGTGTAGACACAAATCAGGATATTCCTAACATTTGAAGACTGTAAAATCATATAAAATATACATGCATCTATCCACATGATGACACAGCAGATCCACACCTAGACACTGATAAGCATACAAATCTCTTTGCACCAATATCCACACTCAAAACTTGACAAGCATACATACATATCTCTTTGTGCGAATATCCACACTCACATCTTGACTATCTCTATATGCCAATGTCCACAACTCGCACCTTGACAAGCATATATACATATCTTCAAGTGCCAATATCCACACTCACACCTTAACAAGCATACTATCTCTTTGTGCCAATATCCACACTCACACCTTAACAAGCATACTATCTCTTTGTGCCAATATCCACACTCACACCTTAACAAGCATACTATCTCTTTGTGCCAATATCCACACTCACACCTTAACAAGCATACATACATATCTTCAAGTGCCAATATCCACACTCACACCTTAACAAGCATACATACATATCTTCAAGTGCCAATATCCACACTCACGCCTTGACAAGCAAACAAATCTCCTTGTGCCAATATCCACACTCGCACCTTGACAAGCATACATACATATCTTCAAGTGCCAATATCCACACTCACACCTTAACAAGCATACTATCTCTTTGTGCCAATATCCACACTCACACCTTAACAAGCATACTATCTCTTTGTGCCAATATCCACACTCACACTTTGACAAGCATATATACATATCTCTATATGCCAATATCCACACTCACGCCTTGACAAGCAAACAAATCTCCTTGTGCCAATATCCACACTCACACGCTGACAGCATACATATCTCTTTGTACCAATGTAAACCCCACACATCTATTACCAGTCACTGTGTTAAGCATTCTAAAAACTGACATACTATACAGAGGAGGGGAAGAGGAGGAATGGGAGAGAGAGGGGGTAAGAGGAAGAGGGGGAGAGGAGGAGATGGAAAGAGGAGGAAAGGGAGGAGGAGGAGAAGAGGAGGAGGCGGAAAAGGAGGAGGCAAATGTTTCAGGCCTAGTGGATTAAAAGAGTGGAAACAATCCACAGTTGCCCACCCTGCTCTTTGTCAAAGCTTGGAACGGGCTGGTAAGCCACAACGGATGCCATGATTTTAGCTGTGTTGTGTTGTGTTGTGCTGTGCTGTGCTGTGCTGTGCTGTGCTGTGCTGTGCTGTGCTGTGCTGTGCTGTGCTGTGCTGTGTTGTGTTGTGTTGTGTTGTGTTGTGTTGTGTTGTATCACAGACTGTTTCTTTTCTTATGTGAAGGTCTAACTGCTCTTCTCAAAATTGAACTCAAGTTACCTTTTCTTTTCCTGTTTGTTTGTTTGTCTGTTAGTGTATCGGTTGGATTGTTTGTTTCATTTTTTGTTTAATGTTTGTGTGGGTTTTGTCGGAACGAGGAAAAAATACATTGATGTTGAAATTTTCTCTTTTTTCTTATTCTCTGGTCAATATTACAAAATGGAAGGAAAAAGCAATTGTCTTATGTGTGGGTTGAACCCATGAGCTGAGGTGCCCTCGCTCCCTAACAAGTGTTTGGCCTCTATGCCACTACTGCACCCACAATGGGTATTTCCATCCATGTTGAAAATGTTGCCCTCCCCCCTCCCCCACTATCACGTGGGAATACCGGGCGATCTTTCAGTCTAAATAGCGTCCCTGCTTTCTGGAAATTCTGCGCTGGAAATTTCCTCTTTTGTATGACTCCCTTTGTTTCTGACCATTCCCTTATCTCTACCCTCCCCCCCCCCCCCCCCCCCCCCCCTTCTTCTCTCTTTTCTCTCACTCTGTCTCTCTCTGTCCTCTCTGTGTCTCTCTCTGTTCTCTCTCTTGTCTCTCTCTCTCTCTCTCTCTCTCTCTCTCCCCTCTCTCTCTCTCTCTCTCTCTCCTCTCTCTCTCTTCCGGCTTATTTTATGCCTATCGCCGCCCACTCTCCTGGCTTTTTAAAAAAGCAAGTCTGAATTTTTCCACAGGAACTGTTTAATCAGCTGTCCCGAGGTCGCAACGTGTGGGCTGAGGTCAGGGGCAGACCTCCTGCAGAGTTACAAGCACAGGAGAAGACCTGGCACTACCATTTTACCTAATTGAGGGAACGCAGAAGTAGAAAAAGAAAATGGCCCTTTCGTTGCTTTTTTTTCTTTGCTTTGTTCTGCTTTTCTTTGTTCGCTTGCTTGCTGCCTATTGTCTTTTTTTCATTGCTTTGCGTGAGGACAGGATAGCTCAGTGGTCAGAGTACTTCCTTTCCCCAGCCTAAGGTTAAGTAGCATTGAGCATGGGTACCAAAGGGATGGGTGACCGATTGCTCACTTTGGCTTCAGTACAGCCCCCCCCCCCCCCCCCCCCAGTCCACCCAGCTGTAAATAGTACCTGCCCTCTTTAGAGTCAGGGAAGGTAAAGCAGCAAGAGAGAGGAGATGGGCGCCGCCCTCAACATGCTGGCCCCTAGAGAAGCTGAGGTCTCTGACACCTCACTCCCCAACAACTACAGAGGTTTTGGGACACCTTTAGCTTTTACCTTGACCTTGTTGATAGCCATTCTTGTTGTTGAGTTGGTGGTGGTGGTGGTGGGTGTGGTGGTGGTGGTTTATTTTTGTTTATTGTTGCAGCTTTGGTGTTGTTATTCATTTGTTTTTCATAGGGCTTCTTTTTAGGGAGAGGCTTTTTTAAATCAAGACTGCATGACGGGTTGGTGTTTTCTTTTACCAATAGATCCTTTTTTCTGTTCCAAATCACAATATGTGCACCAAAGAAAAGCTGGTTAGCAAAGTAAAAGGTAATGGTACAAATGTTTCAATAATATATGCTTAAGATGGGGAGCAAGATTTCAGAGACGTCAGCTTCTCTAGGGGCCAGCATATTGAGGACAGCGCCCATCTCCCCTCCACTCGCTGCTTTACCTGCCCTGTCCCTAAAGAGGGCAGGTACCCATTAATTTTACAGTGGGTGAACTGGCTCCACTGGGGCTTGAATATAATCCAACCAAAATACCAACGTTAGAATGGAGATCGAGACTCAGAAGCCAGAGAGAGAAGAGAGAGAGAGAGAGAGAGAGAGAGAAGAGAGAGAGAGAGAGAGAGAGAAGAAAAAGAGACAGACAGACAGACAGACAGACGACAGACAGAACAGACGACAGACAGACAGACAGACAGACAGACAGACAGACAGAGAACTGAACACTGAACACTGAAGTGATTTAATGTACATTGGCCTTGACACAATACATGGTTGGCTTGGTGTACCAATAGGTTCTTCCATATCATTTATGAAGCAAATGCACAAATAAGACATGATTTATCACTGATGAAAAAAAAACACACATTTACTCTTTTTCCTGATTACAAACCTCAAATCAACCATAAGGAGAGAGAGAGAGAGAGAGAGAGAGAAGAGAGAGAGAGAGAGAGAGAGAGAGAGAGAGAGTAGAGAGGAGAGAGAGGAGAGAGAGAGAGAGAGAGTTACGAAATGTTTAGATAGGACTGGAAAACACTGCTCTTAACAGAACCAGTAAATAAAAGGCATTATATCAGCTGCCAGTAATGGACAGACAACCCAGGAGCACTCCATTCCCCCATCATCACCACTGTGACTTGGACACACCCCCCTCACCCACCACACCCTTACCTTCAAATTCACGCCCCTGCACAACAATATTTTAATGCTTCCGCGTATAGGCTACCCCGCTGCAAGCACCCACCCACCCACACACACACCACACACACACACACACACACACACACACAACACACACACACACACACACACACACCACACACACACACACACACACTTACACACACACACACACGATGGTGGAATATAAAAAGGCGCAGGGAAGGCACAGAAGCGCGTCAGATGCTGTGTGAAATGTTTCCTGCGAGAGTGTGTCGCACTGCTGCGCATGTCCAAGTTAACGTCCGCTTCCCTGACTGGCTCGTGTCGTGCTGTCGTCTGCTTCCTCTATAGCTGCTGTGCCATTCGTCTGGCTAATCTGGTACGTGTTTGATTAATTCACTGAGTTCTGACCTGAAAGTGTTTGTTTGGAGTCATTCAAGTCGCGGGTACAAACAGAGTAAAATATAAAAAAATAAACAAAAGCCGAAAAAGAAAAAAAACCTATTGAACAGTTTATTCCCAGAGAAAAAAAATAAACAAAAGCCAAATGGAAGAAAACAAAACTATTGAACCGTTTATTCCCTATCTTAGTGATATGCCTAACTAGGTAAAAAAAAAAATTGTCACAACACTCCTCCTATTCTTTACCCCCACCCCCAACCCCTCACCCTTTCCTTTGAAAAAGATAGGAATCTGTATGAGATTACAGTTAAAAGAATAATAACAATAGCGTAGAATTTATTCATGGGGTTCATTTGTGTGGCAGTTTTTGTGCACATTGTACAAGGTATAGAGGAAATAAGTATCATTGAAAACTTACACAAATAGATCAAGACATAAGCTACTGAGTTAAAGAGATGTTTTGTTTGATTGGAATCCATTATTTTTAATGGAATAAGGGGGGGGGGGGGGTCATAACAAAGAAAAAAAAAATCAAATTTACCTTAATACTCAAAGTAGGAGTGCACACGTACTCTCTCTCTCTCTCTCTCTCTCTCTCTCTCTCTCTCTCTCTCTCTCTCCTCTCTCTCTCTCTCTCTCTCTCTCTCCTCTCACTCTCCTCTTCTCATCCCTCTCTCTCTCCCGTCTCTTTCTCTTCATCTCTCTCTCTCATTCTTCTCTTCTCTTTCAACTTTAAACCGAGCCCGTGTGCGAACGCACGCAGAACATCTTGCGCACACTTTAATCCTGTTCCGCTTTTCGTAAGAGTAGGCCATCGTGTGCCGGTGGAACAGATGACAATATTTACAAAAACTGCATACACAGGGGACCGGATGAAAAAAAGCACATGATTGCTTATTCTGTTATCCTCGATTAAAAAGAAACAAATAAAAGAATAAATCTCTCTCTCTCTCTCTCTCTCTCTCTCTCTCTCTCTCTCTCTCTCTCCTCTCTCTCTCTCTCTCTCTCTCTCTCTCTCTCTCCTCTCCTCTCTCTCTGTGAAACTGAGGAACAGTCACATGGCTGTAAGGGCTATCCCTGAGAGCTAGCTTTTATATACATGTGGACTACAACCATGATTATAAAAATAAATAAAAATAAAACAATGATTATGTGTTTGCATATCATTCGATTTCTGTAATGTCTGTGAATGGTGTACTTTCAAAACAAGATATGAAAAGAAATTCAGTTGTATAATTAGCAAATTGAGACTTAAGTGTAAAACAGACTTCATTTATCTTTCCAACATTTTTTTCCAGATCGGAGTGCCCAAGAACAGTGTGTGTACGTGTGCGTGTCTCTGCAGCAAAGTGACTCTACAACATTTGTCATACTGTAAACTTTGTATCAAACCTACCAAAAATCACAGTATATTGCCATGAAGTACTGGCTGAAACTCAGTGATATATAGATACATTTTAAAGCAAAATCGTGCTTATTTCAAAGTCTACATACAAAAAAAACTGCATCATAAAAAATAATGCTGTGGTGAGAGATCTGTGACACTATAAAAAAAAATATACATATATATATAAATAATAATAAAAATAATGCTGTGGTAAGAGATCTGTGCAACTGTATAAAAAAGTGACATCTGAAAAATCTCACAGCAGTACAAGAGTGACAGTGAAAGCTGCAGCGGAACAAATCCTTCACGATGACAACAGCGGTGCTATCGTTCCTGCTGCTGATGGTCCACGGCTGCCACTTCAGCTCCCTCCTCTCCCAGCTTCAGGACCAGTCAGTATCGTCAGGACACCAGAGGATGGCCTCTCACCATGGAAAACTCTTACCGCGTATGCAGCATATGGCTGACAACCAGCCCCTAGGGCCCACCTCTCCCGTGACACTGTCAGACTCCCACCTCATCACCATGCCTGGTGTGTCTCTCGGCTGGATACTCTTTCCTGGCAGCAGTCCTCAAGACACGTCAGCCATCTCTAAACGCGCCGCTTTGCTCGATTTCAGACAGCAGTCTCTTTGGCGAGAAGTCCGGCTGGCATTGTTGAGGCATGCTGGGCAGTCACACAGCCATGCAGACCGCGAGGACCAGCTTTCCAAATCTGTCTTTCCGTGGAATGCCAGAAGTTCCTTGTGGAAAATGTGGCCATGGTATCAACAACTATTTCGCCTATCTTCAGCCAGTCTGCAACACGCCTTCATGGAGGTGAGCCAACATCACAGAGAGAACCTGAAGGAACTACCGCTGAAGTTACAACAGTCATCAGCGTACAGCCCAAGGACTATTCTGCTGTTCAGAATGAAAACATGTTTCCCACTCTGAACACTCTTCTGGAGGATAGGGAAGATGTTCAAACAGATAGAAACCACGATGACTTTATCCGCACGTCGCCTCAACGCCCTCACCACCACTTAGACTTCACGATGCAGAACTCGGAAGAATCCCTCCCTCCAACAACAACAGCACTCCTGAATCTCTTGAGATCAGAGACGAACTTCGGCGATCAAAGCTACGAAAAAAAACTACGTTTCCTTCACACAGTAGACTCAGGCTTCATGGGCATGGACAAAGCGTGGAACCTCGACTTGCCTGAAGAACCAGCATCATGGGCCCAGGAAGCAGAAGAGGCTGGCTCCTCTCTACCTCAAAGTGTTTTGAATTCTCTGGACATGAAGACTTTCTCAGGTGAGGGTGAGGATGAGGATGAGGGTGAGGGTGAAGGTGAGGTGGACACTGCTGTGGGTATCAGGGAGCAGGATGCACCAGAGTCACTCAACTCCCTCAGCTGGCCGCAGAGCGATCGTCTGCACCAGGACAGGGATGTGGGGTTGCTGCCCCTGACAGCCCTGCCCCTTGATATGGGAAAGAGAGGAGGTGAGTGATCTTGTGAGGAAGGAGAGAGAGAGCGGGGAGCAGGGAGAAAGAGGGAGGAAGGGAGAGAGGGGAGAGAGAGGGAGGGAGAGGGGGAAGAGAGGGGTGGGAGGAGAGAAGAGAGAAGAGAGAGACAGAAGAGAGAGAGAGCAGAGAGGAGGAGAGAGAGGGGGAGGGGGAGAGAGAGAGGGAGAGAGAGAGAGAGAGAGAGAGAGAGAGAGAGGGGGAAGAGAGAGAACGAGAGAGAGGGAGGGAGAGAGAGAGAGTAAGAGAGAGAGAGGGGGGGGAGAAAGAGAGAGAAGAGAGAGAGAGAGGGGAGAGAGAGGAGAGAGAGAGAGAGAGAAGAGAGAAGGAGAGAGAGGGTGGAGAGAGGAGAGGAGAGAGAGAGAGAGAGGAGAGAGAGAGAGAGAGAGAGAGAGAGAGAACAAACAATGAACTTTTTTTTATTTATAGAGGGTTATAGAATAACCATACAATTGCTTTCTTACATCCAGCCCTCCGGGCGAAAAAAAGAAGAAAAGATCAAACAAAAGTAATTGATTTACCATATATGGCATGAAGAACACTCTCAAGAAGAGAGAGAGAGAGTGCACAGAGAGAGATAGAGAGAGAGAGGGGGGGGGGGGGGGTAAGAACAGGTGAGCAGTGTGTGTATGTGTGGGTGTGTCTGTGTGTCTGTGTGTATCTGTGTGTGTGTGTGTCTGCGTGTGACAGACAGAGACAGAGATTATTATCATTTTCTGTCTGCCTGTCTGTCTGTCTCTGAAAGGAAACAATATTTCTTTAACCTTTACATTGTTTCCACAAGGAAAACTACCCTATAAATGACAGAACCGGAAATAATATCCTCCACGAAGGACGAACAAGAAATTATCTCAACTTCCCAGGAAGAAACCTCTGTATATTAAAAATGAAATCAAATCTACTTACCAAGGAGGTACCACATATACACAGGATATTCCCCCCGAAGTCGCAAATGCGACTACTTTAATGCGGCTACACCATCGGTGGGTCGGTGGTCTAGGAGGTAACATGCCTGCCAGAAAGCAAAAAGTCCAGGTTGGAAGCGTGTGATGGTTCGAATCCCGTTTTGGCCCCAAACCTTTCCCCATCCATTAGACCATGAGGTCTGGTCTAATAACCATCATGTGGTCTGGGTGCCAGTCTTTCGGATGGGACGATAAACCGAGGTCCCTTGTGTTTACACATCATTATTAAGCGCACTTAAAAGAACCCTCGGCAACAAGAGGGTTGTCCCTGGCAAAATTCTGTAGAAAAAAAAAAGCCACTCTGGTAGGGAAAAAATACAGTTGCAGACAGGAAAAAGAAAAAAAAAATGAGTGGCGCTGCACTTGTGGCGAATGCTTTCTCCCCAGGGAGAGCAGCCCGAATTTTACGCAGAGACATCTGCTGTGACATAAAGTGGTATAATTTTTTAATGATAAATAATGGTGGGGGCAAAAAAACCAAAACCAGTCACATACGCAAAAATGTTCCGTTTTTCGTAAGAGTAGGCCATTGTGTGCCGGTGGGAACAGATGACAAGATTTACAAAACTGCATACACACGGGAAATGGATGTAAAAAAACAACAACACGAGTGCTTATTCCATTATTTTCGATATAAAAGAATAAATTTAAAAATATTCAATTAAAAATTTTGTTTGTTTAAACTTACCATGGGTACGGAGCTGTAGCAGAGGAACAAAAAATATACGTGTAGTATATTCCATTTAACTCTGTGCGCAATACATCTTCTTTATATTTTTTTTAAACAGAAAAAAAAACTTATTATTTGGCTGACATCACATAGCCAATGCATTGTTGAAACGTCGAGTGCATGCTGGACATTTCATATTTCCGAAATTTCTGACTAATTCTGACATGAACTTTTTCTTCTGTGTTCCCTGGTTGTTGCAGGGCTGCATTAAGTAGAATGGTGCAATGCCTGGTCTTCTCCTGTGCTTGTAATTCTGTAGAAGGTTTGCCCACATACCTCAGCAAACTCATTTCTACTTCAGGGCAGCTTTTTTTTAATCAGATAAAAATTATAGAAAGAATTCCTCAATGTTGTTTGAAAAAAGGCAGGAGAATTGACTGGGAAGGCAGAAAGTACGCAAGAGAGAGAGAGAGAGAGAGAGAGAGGAGAGAGAGAGATGAGGAGAGAGAGAGAGAGAGAGAGGAGAGAGAGAGAGAGGAGAGAGAGAGAGAGAGAGAGAGAGAGAGAGAGAGGAGAGAGAGAGAGAGAGAGAGAGAGAGAGAGAGAGAGAGAGAGAAGAGAGAAGAGAGAGAGAGAGAGAGAGAGAGAGAGGAGAGAGAGAGAGAGAGAGAGAGAGGGAGAGGAAGAGAGAGAGAGAGAGGAGAGAGAGAGAGAGAGAGAGAGGAGAGAGAGAGAGAGAGAGAGAGAGAGAGAGGAGAGAGAGAGAGAGAGAGAGAGAGAGAGAGAGAGGAGAGGAGAGAAGAAACAGACAGGAACAAAGAGGTAGAAAAGAGGAGATTTGTATCACAGAATTTCTGAGGATTGGGATGCTATTCATATTCAAAGAATCCCCCCACGGGGAAAGCTGACGTGAACAATTCTGCACGGGTACATACACATAGAAGACATTAAGGCACTGGCAGGTCTGCAAAAAAACCTACCTTGAAGATGGTCAAAATCCCAAACTCTAATCTAGCATGTACTGTCGGGACTCGAATCAGTAATGACAGGTAAAGGTAAAGGTGTCCCATAAATTGTGTGGTCGTAGGGGAGCAAGGCGTCAGAGACCTCAGCTTCTCTAGGGGCCAGCATGTTGAGGGCAGCACCCATCTCCTCTCCCTCACTGCTTTACCTTCCCTGACCCTAAAGAGGGCAGGTACCCATTTACAGCTGGGTGAACTGGGGGAACTGTACTGTAGCCAAGGCGCGCAAACGGTCACCCATCCAATTGGTAACCACGCCCGACACTGCTTAACCTTGGCTGGGGGAAAGCTAGCGCTCTGACCACTGAGCTATCCGGGACAGGACTTAAATGAATAAACGCTGGATCGTGGTTAGCGGTAATACACTGTTTAAGACAGCGAGAGGCCTTGGGTTCGAATCTTGCCAGAATCCGGACTTTAAACCTATCCAGTAAATCCTGAATGTTGGTCTGGGTGCTATCTGGTCTTCAGGATGAGCTGAGAACCCTAAATCCAATACGTGACCTGCATCTAGTGCATATCAGAAAACATGGAACAATAAGAAAGTTATCCCTGGCAATATTCTGTAGGGGAGGGGGGAGGGGACGACCACGGAGAAAGAAATAATGATACATACATTTAGGAATGTTCGAAGTGAGTGTTATTGCGCTAAAGCGACACGTTCTCCTTTGGAAGAGCAGTTCGAATTTGTCATGCACAGAAATCTGTCGTGACTATGAAAAACCTGTAGACTGCAATATGATATGCCTTATTCACTGGTCTATGCGTCTTGAATTAAAGTCTATGTTGCGTTTCCAATGAATATGAAACGTTTCGCTTTTTAAGTGACACAAAGTTACTGTGTTGCGGATAAAGTGATTTGAAAGGATATTCACAATTTAATGCCAGTGAAATTTGATATTTTAGAGCTTGTTTCTGAATTGTCTCGTCAAAACTTCAGCCAGTTTTGGATACAGGGGTCAGAGATCTTTCTTAATCACAAAGAAATACAACTGAATGGCTCCATCTTTGTAATTGATATTTCAAAGTTTTTTGTTTGTTTGTTTGTTTTGTTCTTGTTGTTATCATTTGGATCGAAAACAACGTTCAGATATATATTGTATGATTTTTAAGCACATATCGCATACAAACATAGAAATATATCGTAGTTCATTGTTTGCAGAAGGCAATTTAAAATAAAGACCCCTTTTCCCGCGCACCACACACGCACGCACGCACGCACGCACGCACACACACACACACACACACACACACACACACACACACAACACACACACACACACACACACACACACACACACACACACACACATTGACAATGGGAAACAGCAGGGAGGGAGGTACCTCCCTACTCTCCTGGCAAAGTTGACAGGCTTAATTCCCAACCGTATCCCCGAAGTCGAAATGTGGCTACCTTGCGGTGGAAGATAAACGGGTCGCATACGCAAAAGTTTCTCCCCATTGGTGAACCTCAGAGCTCTTGCTGAGGAACGAAAACAACTCTCTCTGTCGGTGGTCTAGGTGGATCGGTGGTCTAGGTGGTCACGCGCCTTGCCTAGAAAGCAAAAAGTCCGGGTCGGAGTGTGCGGGGTTCGTACCCCGTTTGGACCCAAAACTTTTCCCCCATCCATTAATCCTTGAGTGGTTGTCTGGGCGCTAGTCTTTCGGATGAGACGATAAACCGAGGTCCCGTGTGTTACACATCACTATTTAGCGCACGTAAAAGAACCCACGGCAACAAGGGGGTTGTCCCTGGCAAAATTCTGTAGAAAAAAGCCACTCTGATAGGGAAACAAATAAACTTGCATGCAGGAAAAAGAAGAAAAAATGAGTAGGCGCTGCACATGTGGCGACGCGCTCTCCCCGGGGAGAGCAGCCCGAATTTCACTCAGAGAAATCTGCCGTGACATAAAGTGGTACAAAATACAAAAAAAATACAAAAATATTGTCTGTCTGTGTGTCTGTCTGTGTGTCTGTGTGTCTGTCTGTGTGTCTGTGTGTCTGTCTCTGTCTCTGTCTCTCTGTCTTTCTGTTCTCTGTCTGTCTCTCTGTCTGTCTGTCCGTCTGTCCTGTCTGTCTGTCTGTCTGTCTGTCTGTCTGTCTGTCTGTCTGTCTGTCTGTCTGTCTGTCTGTCTTCTCTTCTCGTCTGCTCTCCTCTGTCTCTCTGTCTTCTCTCTTCTCTCTCTCTCTCTCTCTCTCTCTCTCTTATTCTTGTACCGACTATATCAAATCCCCATCCTCTATAAAAATAACCAGACTAGGAATGAATCCCCATCCAATTAAAAAAAAGTAGTGTACCACATTCAAATACGTACCAAATACTTGTTGAATTTAATGTGATTGACATTAGTGATCTCCCTTTGAACTGGTGTGTGTTTATTTTTATTTATTTTATTTGTTTTTTTGTATCGAGGGTGACGGAGTGAGTAATCATGTGCTTTTCTTCGTCTGGTCCCCGTGTGTATGCAGTTTTGTAAATATTGTGTGTGTGTGTGTGTGTGTGTATTGTGCGCGCGCATGCGCACGCTCACGGGAGTGCGTGCATGCGTATATGTGTCAAAACAAGTCAAATCAAACTTTTATTTCCATATTGTACATTGAAGAAGCAGTACATTTTTTTTTTTTTTTTTTTTCCCCCCAACATTAGTAAGCTCCCTTTGAACTGGTGTGTTTTTGATATTGGTGAGCTCCCTTTGAATTGGTGTGTGTGTGTGTGTGTGAGTGATTGAGTGAGTAAGTGAGTGTGTGTATGTGTGTGTGTGTGTGTGTGTGTGTGTGTGTGTGTGTGTGTGTGTGTGTGTGTGTGTGTGTGTGTGTGTGTGTGCGTGCGTGTGTTGTGCGTGCGTGTGTGTTTGTGTGTGTTTGATAAATAATGAGATTGTAAAAGGTTCTGGTTGTGCTTTTGTTGTTGTTGTTGTTGTTTTTTGTTTTTGTTTTCTTGTTTGTTTTGTTGTTTGTTTGTTTGTTGTTGTTGTTGTTGTTTTTTGGGGGGGTTGTTTGTTTGATTGGTTGGTTTTTGTTGTTGTTGTTGTTGTTTCTGAAAGGATGTAATGCTTATTTTCATGATTACTCTTTAAGCATATCCCATTGTATCGGACAAACCGTACATGTGTATGGATATGTATTCAGGATGATTTGTGTGTGTGTGTGTGTGTGTGTGTGTGTGTGTGTGTGTGTGTGTGTGTGTGTGTGTGTGTGTGTGAGTGATTGAGTGAGTAAGTGTGTGTGCGTGTGTGTGTGTGTGTGTTTGTGTGTGTGTGTGTGTTTATGCATTGTGGGTGTGGGTGGAAGGGTGTTATGTCTTGACTTTTGGGGATGAACTGTTTATGGGAGGGAGATTTTTCATGTTTGACTGGTTTTGCTTATTCATTTGATTTGTTAACCTATGTCATTTTTCAATGATTTCCTGATTATCAGTAATTACATGACAATATGAATGATTGCTTGTTTTTTGCTATCTTACATTTATTTGTTTATTATCATTGATTTATTCATATTTGTTTCATTTTTGCCCATGAGGGCCTGGTGTAAAGAAGCCTCTGGCTTATCCAATTACCCTCATTAAAATTTCGAGTTTCGAGTTTCGAGTTTCGAGTTTCTCTCTCTCTCTCTCTCTCTCTCTCTCTCTCTCTCTCTCTCTCTCTCTCTCTCTCTCTCTTCTCTCTCTCTCTCTCTCTCTCTCTCTCTCTCTCTGTATGTATGTATGTATGTATGTATGTATGTATGTATGTATGTATGTATGTATGTATGTATGTATGTATGTATGTATGTATGTATGTATTCATGTATGTATGTATGTATGTATTCATGTATTCATGTATGTATGTATTCATGTATGTATGTATTCATGTATGTATGTATTCATGTATATATGTATGTATGTATGTATGTATTCATGTATATATGTATGTATGTATGTATGTATGTATGTATGTATGTATGTATGTATACATGTGTATATCAGTACGTACATAAAGGTGCAATCTGTTTGTCTCCTTGTTTCTTGTGCACATAAATACACTCACAGGCTCAAAAACACCATCGCAAACAAGGTCATAAAAAACTGAAACCTTCAAAAAACCAAAAGACCGCATTAGCAAGGAAACTACACACACACACACACACACACACACACACACACACACACACACACACACACACACACACACACACACACACACACACAGAGAGAGAGAGAGAGAGAGAGAGAGAGAGAGAGAGAGAGAGAGAGAGAGAGAGAGAGAGAGAGAGAGAGAGAGAGAGAGATGTACATACATAATATATGTACATATATGTGTGTATGTATGTATACATGTACGTATGTATGTAAACCAACACACAAAAAAGCAGTAACCAAAGCACTTACACGAAAACGAACAAAAACCACCCCAAAAAAAAGTAACGACAGTAGGCTACTTAAGTTCGTCTGAACCACGCGCGCAAACATTCTCCATACTGGTCGCATTTGTTTTTTGTGTGGCTTTTCTAAATTGAGCAAAACTTCCACAAAAGCAGGAGAAGAAAAAGGACTCGTAATAACAAAAAAGCTCGTCAACAACATAAGGACAGACAAGAATAAGCTAGAAACAACACCCAACAACAAAACAGAAAAAAGAGAAGAAAATAGAATAGCGAAAACAGAACCTTAACTTCCCTTTTGTGAAGAGAGAGAGAGAGGGGGAGAGAGAGGGAGAAAGACAGAGGGAGAAAAAATGACGATGCATTATCACGACCCGTCTTGTCATCATGCCAGAATGGAACAGGATCGGTAGAGAGGAAGAGGAGAGGGGGGGGGGAGGTGAAAAGGGAAGGGGTGTGTTGGGGGTGGGATGCACGTGTGAGACTGAGAAATACACAGATAATAAGCTTTTGTGACTACTAATACTGAAGACGTGGAATAATGTAGACAAAAGTTTGCCCTGCATGCAAGCATGCACACACACACACACACGTACAGACGCACACGTAAACACACACACACACACATACACACACACCACACACACACACACACACACACACACACACACACACGCACACACACACACAAGTTTGGTGCTTTAAAAACTCAGTTTATCAAAGTTACACATGCCGGTCTGTTGACAAGAAGGCCGTGGCAACACATTTTCGATCAGCCACAGAAATATTCAAAGGCATTTTCACTTCAGTCAGAGATCATTCAAAAATAAAAAAAAAAAGATTTCATGAGGAAACAGTAGTGGAGGAAAAACAAGTGCAAACAACTACTTACAACTTCTCGATCATTTTGAAAATGAGTTATCAAAGATTAAATAAGAAAAAATGAATAGATTTTTTAAAAATAGAGAGAGAGAGAGAGAGAGAGAGAGAGAGAGAGAGAGAGAGAGAGAGAGAGAGAGAGAGAGAGAGAGAGAGAGAGAGAGAATAGAAATTGAAAATGATTAAGGGAGAAGAGGTGCATTTTTTCTAGAATGGTAGAACTTTTCTCGACCTCTGTTTTCCTATGTAACGATATCTAGCACCTAGCTGGTTTGCCCACTGTGAGGGGACAAATTAAAATGTTAACCAAAGGTAAGGTAAAGTGTCCCATAACCTAGGCGGTCGTAGGGGAGCGAGGCTCAGAGACCTCAGCTTCTCTAGGGGCCAGCATATTGAGGGCGGTCTCCTCTCCCTCGCTGCTTTACCTTCCCTGACCCTAAAGAGGGAAGGTACCCATTTACAGCTGGTGAACTCGGGAACTGTACTGAAGCCAAAGCGCACGAAAGATCACCCATCCAGTTGGCAACCACGCTCGATGCTGCTTAACCTTAGCTTGGGAAAGTGAGTGCTCTGACCACTGAGCTAACTGCATTACAAAAAAATGACGCAGTTTGAATTAAATGGTTCTAATTCGTCATACCCTGTAACAGATTTGACGTCTGCTTTAGTTATCAGTTCCAGATTGTCATCTCCTACTAAAGTTGAACCAGTATATTTTTCTTCACCACATGAAATTGCTTTTTTTATCAAATGATTTCAATTAAAACAACAACCCAAAAAAAACCCATAAAACCCAACCACCTAGCACACAAACAACCGAAAACTGAAAACTAACAATTTTTGACCGGATCTGTACAATAGTTCGTATTGTCAAGGTGAAATCAGTGTTTATCACTATGATGATTCTATTGTTTTTCTTTTACTGTATTTGCTGGGGAAGCATAGTTTGATATGCCGACTTGATAAGAAAATCAAACTAACACTAGTTTAATTCTGAGTGGCAGGTATGCTTTGAATAAGCACAAGAATGTTTTTAATAATGGTAGTAATTATAAATGGAATTTATATAGCACTATATCTTGCAAAAACAATGTTTTCTGTTCTACACACATATACCCCTACTGCCTATTTCCCCCTTACCCATAGGTACAAAAGTCTAACCTTTGCTCAGATAAAACTTGTTACAATGACTAGTTCCAGTCTAACAGTTCTGTTAGCAGAACTGTCCATTTGTTTCAATACAGATTTGCATGGACGTAATCTATGGACACATCAAGAGCCAGCGGAGACGGAATAGCTCAGAGGTCAGAGCACTCGCTTTCCCCAAGCTAAGATAAGCAGCATCCAGCGTGGTTACCAAGTGGAATGGGTGTCCGTTTGCCCCCGCCTTGGCTTTAGTACAGTCCCCCAGTTCACCCAGCTGTCAATGGGTACATGAGTGGCTTTTTCTGCAGAAATTGCCAGGAACAATGTTCTTGTTTCTGTGGGTTCTTTCCCGTGCGCCGAATACGTGATGCACGAGACTCAGTTATGTTCATCCGAAAGACTAAATCCAACCACCACTATCAAGGTCTTGTGGATGAAGGAAAAAGATGTGTTCACACGAGGATCGAACACATAACTTCTACTTTCTAGACATGTCTCATCTCCGGGCCACCGGGCCACTACGTTGTGAGATGTAAATTTTAGGAGCGTTAGATTTGCCATATTAGTGTGGATTGACAACCACAACTTTACTTGCGAAGATGACTGAGACAGAGACAGAGAGAGAGACACAGAGAGAGAGAGAGAAAAGGACAGACCAGAGACAGATAGCGGGGGAGGGGGGAGGGAAGGGAGGAAGAGTGATGGAGAGTTGACGAGGGCTTTTCGGTATTGATCATATGCACACAATAATTTTCATGACAACTGCATTCAAGGACCATGACTTCATTTAGCGCGTGTGTTATCATGTATGCACCGTTACTTTACCTTTATCATGTATGGGCCAACTGACCACTGTTTTTTCCTCCTCCCAAGGGGGGCTTTTTTTCTTTAACATCAACATTGAAGCTAGTTTGGTAATCTCACTATAACTTGGGACTCTGCAACTGGGGAAAAAAAGAACAATATTTCATGCAATCAAAAACAAGCTTGGTTAGCCCAACTGAAAGACTGAATCCGCTACATTTAACGTCAGCTTACGCATTATAGGCTAGACACACGAGAGAAAGAGAACTTGCAACAATAATACAATATTGACAACTATCGTGGGCAGCACTAATGGCAGAAACTAAATAATCCTTTTTCCACTGTAGCAGCAGCAACAGCAGTAACAACAGCAAGAGAAAATGTTGAACTGTTCTGTACAGAACTGTAAACAATGTGTGCAGTTTTGTCCCCGCTGTTGTCCTCTGCAACAATAGCCCGCCATTGAAGCCCTTGCAACTGGAACCGGTTCAGATAAATGAATTACTCCCCTTTGGTTCACTGCCCTCCTCCTCCTCCTCCCCCACGTCAGCGGAAATCATAAAGAGCAAACACTGTGACATGTCTTGCTGCCAGAGAATGCTTTGTCAAGGCATTACTCCTCTGAGAGAACCAGAGGTGGGGGGGGGGGGTTCTCCATCCCAAACCCAACGTCAGTGAACTCACCCCTGGGCTGGCTAGGATGTAGTGGGTTCTAGCTGGGGTTCATGGTTGAATGGGGGGGGAGGGTTCTTGGCTAATCACACAGCTAAAGGTCACTTCCGGTGTTGTACCCAGTCTAGCGCATGGGCCTCGAGTTTCCGGAAGTGGGCGGAGGTCCTGGGTTGAAAGGAGACTGTGGGGTGACCTTTGGTCAGAGCAGAGCGAGGGGGGGGATGGGGGGGGGGGGGGGGGTAATGAGTCCCAGACTAACGAGCTTTGGGAGGATTATAGGTATAAAGAGTCTGGCTTCGTTTACTGCCTGCTGGTTTATTAACCAGTATTGTTTCACTAATCAAAAGCGGTAACAAAATGGCAATGACAACAAAACATAATACATAGATAGATAGATAGATAGATAGATAGATAGATAGATAGATAGATAGATAGATAGATAGATAGATAGATAGATAGATAGAGAGAGAGAGGAGAGATGAAAAGAGAAGAGAGAGTTATGGTGTTAACATTCTCTCTCTCTCTCTCTCTCTCTCTCTCTCTCTCTCCCCTCTCTCTCTCTCTCTCTCTCTCTCTCTCTCTCCCCTCTCTCTCTCTCCCTCTCTCTCACACCACCACACACACACACACACACACACACACCCCACATTCACACACCACTTCTTTACGTGTTATATATATATATATATATATATTATAATATATATATATATATATACATATATATATATATATATATCTTATAGACAGGCAGGCAGACAAATAAGACATGCAGATATGCAAGCAGAGAGAGGGAGAGGGAGAGAGAGCATGTATTCAAAACTTGTCCGCTTACTCATTTTCAAGATGATTTTAAAAGCACAATTTTATTGCACTGAAAAGGTAACATGTTAATTTAAATATACCCCCAAGAAAACATCTCTGAAATCATGACTTAGCAACAGCAGTGCACGTACAAAGTCTTCTACTTCATTATGAAAAAAATAATGTAGACAATAATGTCAGACAAGCCTTCTTCCTCCCCTACCATGCCCCTTCTATCTTCTCTCCCATCCCCCCTCCCTCCACCTCCACCCCCACCTCCCACCCGCCCTCTCCCCGCCCGCTACTTTATTGTTCACCTCTCTATTGCTTTCATCCCCGCCCACTCTTTCTTCGATCTTTTCGGAAGTGTTTCATGCCGCGCTGATCACACGCAAAACAGGTCGAGGTTGCTTCAGCATCCATCAGCCCTCATGATATATATAGACTTTGCTTGCTTCAGTGTAGGAGGAGGGGGAGGAGGTGGGGGAGTCTGCTGTCACGTGTCCACTCTGGAACAACCATCCAGGGGCCATGACCTCAGCTTGGTTTAAATTTAGAACAGGGCCTATAACTTTGGTGGTGCGTCATGCGAGAAGACAAGAGTGGAGTCCCCATGATCCCCGCAACTTCACTTCCGATTTCTGAATCAGATGGTAGGAAGGAAGGAAGACAGGGATGAGTGTTTGTTGTGGTGTTGTGGATTAGCCTGAAAGTTAGGTTTGGACTATTATTTAGGGATGCTAGGGGAGACATTTGGAAGGGAATTTTGTTTGGTTTATATTTTTAGGGGGGGTTGCTTTGTTTTTTTGTTTTGTTGTGTTGTTGTTGTTGTTGTTGTTTTTTGGGGGGTGTTCCTCAGTTAGAGCTCCAAGGTTCACCATTTGTGATATTTTTCCGTATTCAATTTTTTTTTCCTTCCCACCATTTAGGTAGCCACATATCCTACTTCCGGGTTGGTAAGAAATTATAACTTTAGGAAAATAAGGGCAATGGGTCTAATCATTTTATCAGTTTTAAGACTAAAGAACTTGTGCCACAAAAAAAAAAATTTAATTTTTTTTTTAATTGTGCCACAAGATTCAAGACCACTAAATATCTCACAAAAGAGAAAGT
>CM060333.1:45487129-45494629 GCA_030674155.1 Stramonita haemastoma | reverse complement strand
CGTGCGTGCGTGCGTGCGTGCACGCTTTGTGTGTGTGTGTGTGTGTGTGTGTTTGTGTATTCTGTAGATAGATAGAGAGACAGAGACAAAGACAGAGACAAAGACAGAAGCACACAGACAGACAGAGGGATAGAGCCTTGACATTTCCCTAGTCTTGGCGATTCTTTACGGCAACAAAATATTTTGGTTAGGAGGTTGGTCATCAAAAGGCTTCATATGGTATTTTCAAACATTTTCAAACATCTTAACATTTGACCACATCCTTTGTTTCTCTCTCTTCAAGTGTGTGTGTGTGTGTGTGTGTGTGTGTGTGTGTGTGTGTGTGTGTGTGTGTGTGTGTGCGTGCGTGCGTGCGTGGTGTGTGTGTGTATGTGTGTGCGAGCGTGCGTGTGTGCGTGCGTGCGAGCGTGCGTGCGTGCGTGCGTGCGTGCGTGTAGTTTCTTCAGATTTTTGGTTTGTTTGATTTTTCCTACCCTATGTTCTGTGTGGTTCCTGAACATCTACTTTGAGGCTGTTTGTCTTGTCTTTGCCATAGACAGTCACGCTAACTCTTTCGCTTAGTAGTTCTAAAACGTGAGGGCAAGCCGCAAAACATTATCATTATCAGTACTGCTGGAAGGAAGGTGGCAGGATGGTTAAGATGTTCGCCTGCCAATATGTAAACCGCGAGTTTCTGGGTTCGTACCCAGCTCGCCCTTTCTTCCCAGTTTGACGAAAAAATCGAACTGAATGTCAAAGTCATTTGGATGAGATTATAAACCGAGGTCCCGTGTGCGAACGCACGCAGGACATCTTGCGCACACGTTAAAATCCCATTCCGCCTTTCGGAAGAGCAGGCCATCGTGTGCCGGTAGGAGCGGATGACAAAATTATATATATATATATATATATATATATATATATATATATTATATATATATATATATATATATATATATTATATATATATATATATATATATATATATATATATATATAACCAGCATGCACACAGGTGTTGTGTTTAGACACCATCCCTGAGGGGGAAAAAAATAATGTGTAGGCGCTGCACTTGTGGCGACGCGCTCTCCCGGGGAGAGCAGCCCGAATTTCACGCAGAGAAATCTGCTGTGACATAAAGTGGTATAGAATTTTTAAAAATAAAATAAAATAAAATAAAATAGTAGTAGTAGTGGTTGTAGTAGTAGTAGTAGTAGTAGTAGTAGTAGTAGTAGTAGTTAGTAGTAGTAGTAGTTAGTAGTAGTAGTAGTTAGTAGTAGTAGTAGTAGTAGTAGTAGTAGTAGTAGTAGTAGTAGTAGTAGTAGTAGAAGTAGAAGTAGTAGTAGTGGCAGCAGCAGCAGCAGCAGTAGTAGTAGTAGTAGTAATATGAGGAGGAGTAATGTTGCGGTTGTGGTTGTTGTTGATAATGTTATTATTGATATCATCATCAACACCATTATTATCGTGAAATGTCATTGTTGTTACGATTGCTTTCAAAATTAACATGGTTGTTGTAAGTATTGCATAATGATTCTGTACATTAATGTACATCTAATTGTAGGTGTAGTTTTAAAAAAAAAAAACCTTACAGAACCCTAACAGGGCTGTGTTCTTTGATTCCTTTTGCTATATCTGCCAGTATCAATCTTCTTCTTCGTCGTTGTCGTCGTCGACAGCAGCTATTGTTGTCTGTCATATAAGCGAAAATGCGTGACGCTGCCGTCACGCACCTGACAAGTCAGGCCCAGCGCACCAACATTGACTCGGGAGAGAAGTGTGATGTTTCAAGTATTTTTGTGGGAAAAACGCAGGAGAATGCGCAGTACCTGACTTGTCAGGCGCTTATTTAACAGCAACGCAACACATCTTCGCTCATATGACAGACAACAATAGATACGTTACTATTTGAGCGTTCCACGATGAAGAAAAGGAGGTGAAATTTGTCTGCCTACTTGGTCCATTTTCCTGCCTTTTCTTCTTCTTCTTCTTCTCTTCTTCTTCTTCTTCTTCTTCTTCTTCTTCTTCTTCTTCTTCTTCTTCTTCATCATCATCATCATCATCATCACACGGATCACGATTCTTCACAGCTAAAAACACTTCGCTATCCAATGCAAGTCACACACACGTGAAGAATCTAACACAATGTGTAAGCGTGCATGCATATACGCGTGTCTTGACCCTCGAATTTACTATCAACCTTTTTTTCCCACGCATTTTTGTTTGGGTTCCTTTACTCTTTTCCTTGTTGACGTTAGGCAACAGTGTTTTGAGGGAAAAGAGCCAAGGTAACGCAGAAAACCCGCAAACAATGGTGCTCTGTTCCTGCCACACCTGTAACCTTTTTGGGGAGGCAAACATCCCAGGCAAACTGACCTCGGGGTTTCCCCCCCCCCTCCCACGCCACCCCTGACAGTATCAATACGTGTGGTAACCCCTTCACACCCTGTGAGGACAACATCGATACCCCCCCCCCCCCTCCACCCCCTCAGGCTGGCCACGAGAGCAGGGTAGTTGCCACTAATCAGCATCCACATCAGCTGAAACACTCTTTTGAAACAACAAGGAGGTGGAGGGGTTGCATAATATAGAGGGTGTATGTTTCAGAAATTATGAAAGCTTGCGACAGTGAAAGCGGTATTTTTACATGTGGTTAAGAATAGAAGTGAGTTATCAGAACCCTGGTGTTTGTTTTCAGTATATATCAAGGCTTGGAACAGTCGAACTAGTATTTTTATATCGGCAAAGAATACAAGGAGTTAAGCTTGACATCGAACTAGTATTTTATCGGCAAAGATACAAGGGAGTTAACAGAACAGGTCCACATTGTGGTTTCAAAATAACTCTGCTTGATCGGTAAACTACCGGTGCTTTGATACTGGCAAAGACTACAAGTCGTTTGTAGCTCAGCCATGAAAGAACGGTTGGGTTTTTTTTTTCAGAAATACCAATATTTGGATTTCTCAAACCACTGGCCTTTTTCTTTTTATAGTAACCAGCGATACAAAGTGAATTACGCAGATCAATGCTGAAACAATGTAGGATGATCGACCCTGCTGTGGGGGTATTTGGGTGTTTGGCTTTGCCAAAACTGGCCCTGTCCACATTCCACATCCCCCAGTAAGCAAGTGAACGTTGTAGTTCATTGACCGAACACTTCAAAAGATGTCAATGTGTGTGTGTGTGTGTGTGTGTGTGTGTGTGTGTGTGTGTGTTTGGCTTTGTGGTGTTAGTCAGTAGGTGACGTTGTGTTTATTTATTTTAATTTTTTTTTTTTATCTTTTATATCGAGAATAATGGATAAGCACTCCTGTGCTTTTTTTAATCCAGCCCCCGTGTGTATGCAGTTGTGTAAATATTGTCATCTGTTCCCACCGGCACACAATGGCCTCTCTTACGGGAAGTTTTGTGTGTGTGTGTTGCGTGTGTGTGTGTGTGTGTGTGTGTGTGTGTGTGTGTGTGTGTGGTTGTTGTGTGTTGTGGTTGGTGCTGTGTGTGTGTGGTGTGTTTGTGTGTTACAAAGAAGATTCCAGTACAGTCACTTATTGCCCAGGGCGGGGCTGTGTTTTTCTGCACGTGGACACAGAAAGAACAGCCTGTGCCCTTTCCTGTCAACCCCCCTCCTTTCCCTGTTTACACTGCAATGGTGAATTGACTGTACAGCGTTATGTGATGAAAGCGTCACAGAGGTTTTCAACAGCAAGTTTAGGTGACCAGTTATCTTTGTAGTAAAAAACCCACAGTGGAGGGTGGGGGAGCGAGGATCAAACTCAGTTCTCGCAATAATATATCTCCGAAAGACAACATTTCACTGTAACTGTGAAAGAAGGCTGAAATAATAGTCCCAGTTTTACGCGAAGGGTTTCTGACTCTCTCTGTGCTTAAAAAAAAATAAAGAAAAAAAGAGAATCAGTTATATTTTGAGTTTGTGTGCATTGCATACACTAGTTTTATTTCATTGTAGGTTTAATTTGTTTTTTGTGTTTTGGTTTTTTGTTGTGGTTTATTTGGGGTGGGGGAGGGGGGGTGAACTAGAACAAACTTGTTGGGGTGGGAACTGGAGGGGAATAGATGTTCATGCCAACAACACGTGGCTTGGGGTTCATCACATCACATCACCTCCATTGTCTATTTCTTCCTCTCACTGTGCCTGCATATAGCAAAGAAAGCAAGAGTCCGACACTCTGGCCACTTCACTGGACCTTCCTGCCTCCTTCCTGACCACCTGTCAGGCCATTGTGTGTCCATTAGTGGGGTGGGGGGGGGAGAGGGGGCTGGCAGCTCTGCACTATTCCTGCTCCGCTTTATTCCTTGTTGCTCTTCTTGCCTCATTGATTGTCCAGAGCATTTTTTTTTGTTGATTTATATCCAGTCTTTGTGGAAGGGTTTAATGGCGACAAAACATTTTTGGCAGATCTCGGGTGCATCACTCTGACCACCAGGCTACCCTGTCTCTTGTGTGTGTGTGTGTGTGTGTGTGTGTGTGTGTGTGTGTGTGTGTGTGTGTGTGTGTGTGTGTCTGTTGTTGTCTGTCTGTCTGTCTGTCTGTCTGTCTGTGTTGTCTGTCTGTGTCTGTGTCTGTGTGTGTCATGTGTGTGTGTGTTCGTGTGTGTGTGTTTTGTATGTGTGTATGTATGCGCGCATACATGTATGTTTGTGTGGAGAGAGAGAGAGAGAAGAGAGAGAGAGAGAGAGAGAGAGAGAGAGAGAGAGAGAGAGAGAGAGAGAGAGAGAGAGAGAGAGAGAGAAACAGACGACGACAGACAGACAGACTAGATTGAGACAGACAGACAGACAGAAATAGTAAAGATGTATATTTTTAAAAAATGGAGAGTATTTTCATTGATGTATATTTTTCTTGTTCAGAATCGTTTATAATTGATTTTTGCATGCACTTGTGCGTTCGAAACACACACACACACACACATACATACACACACACACACACACACACACACACACACACACACACACACACACACACACACACACACACACACACACACACGTAACATACCGATTTTAAACAAAATTGGGGACAACGACAAAAATCACACTGAACATGGACCACAGCAAAACACTGCAGACAATTAGAAAATAAACCATTTTTACTGCTTGACAGGAACGTTTTGTGATTTTTTGTTTTCGATTCCCCCAAAAAAAATTCTGTAAAGAAAAAAAAACAAACACACGGTCGTTTTTCACCTTGAACCAATTAATCCATATATCCAACACTGAAAATCCAAAAACAATAAAGTGAACGTAGGCAAAATTTGATTTGTGCACAACGGAAATAGCAATAGCCCCAATGCTAGCTCAGGGGACAGGATAGCCTGGTGGTTAGAGAATTTCACATTGCGTTAATGATCTGCTGACACGGGTTCCAATCCCGGTCAGGGGGATTCCCACCACCACCACCACCACCACCCTCCCTGGAGTTAACATCAGTACCGACTCTAGTCCACCTAAAAAAGTCCTTTGGGTGAGACTATAAACCGAGGTCCCGTGAGTGAAACACACGCAGAACATCTTCCCACGCTCGTTAAAACCTGTCCTGCCTATAGGAAGAATAGTCCATTGTGTGCTGGTGAGAATGTATATAACAAACTTTATGAAAATTTATTTGTATGAGTTTATGACTGGCTGAGGTGTTGCTGATTTGTGGGTGCTATTTGTATTGTGGTGAATGCGAGCTGATGTTTGAATACTATGTTGTGGTATTTTTCATGATACTATGTTTACATGTTTATTGTTTTTCATGTGTGGCTCGTAACCCGCGTGAATTTCTCTGTCTTTGAGAAAATAAAGTATTAGAATTTGGAATTTGGAACATTTACGAAAACCACATACACACAGGGACTAGATGTTAAAAGAAAACTATATTTTGTTGTTGTTGTTGTTTGTTTGTTTGTTTGTTTCTCGGATACAACTTCGAGGTTCACCAATGGTGAGATTTTGTGTATGCGACCGTTTCTGCCCATCATGAAGGTAGCTGCATTCCAACATCGGGGATATCCTCTGAATTTTTTCTTATAAGACTAAAAGCTTACAGTGGACAGGAGAGGGGTCAGATGGCGTGGTGTGAGGGTGGAGGTGAGGGAACTAATGGCTGTCATCATTATCTTTATCTTCATCATTATCTTTATCTTCATCATTATCTTTATCTTCATCATCATCTTTATCTTCTTCATCATCTTTATCTTCATCATCATCTTTATCATTCATCATCATCTTTATCTTCATCATTATCTTTATCTTCATCATCATCTTTATCATTCACTGCATTAAACTCTCTGCTGACAAGTTGGGTGTTGAAGTTGTGATAAGCAGTGCAGCACATCTGTCGATTTGGTGTGTGTGTGTGTGTGTGTGTGTGTGTGTGTGTGTGGTGTGTGTGTGTGTGTGTGTGTGTGTGTGTGTTTGTGTGTATGTGTGTGTTTGTGTGTGTGTGTTTGTTTGTGTGTGTGTGTGTGTGTTTGTGTGTGCGTTTGTGTGTGTGTGTGTGTTTGTGTATATGTGTGTGTTTGTGTGTGTGTGTGTTTGTTTGTTTGTGTGTGTGTGTGTGTGTGTGTGTGTGTGTGTGTGTGTGTGTGGTGTGTGTGTGTGTGTGTGTGAGTGAGTGAGTGTGCGTGTGTATGTGCGTGTGTGTATTTTTGTTTTTGTTTAAATTCTCTTATTTTGAGGATGAAGCGTGTGTTTGTTTTTTTATTTTTGATTTAATTGTTTTAATTCTTTTATTGTGAGGATAGTGTGTGTGTGTGTGTGTGTTGTGTGTGTGTGTGTGTGTGTGTGTGTGTGTGTGTGTGCTATTGTGTGTGTGTGTGTGTGTGTGTGTGCGCGCGCGTTTGTGTGTTTGTGCGTTCGTGTGTGTGTTTGTGCGTTCGTGTGTGTGCGGGGGGGGGGGGTTGTGCGTTCGTGTGTGTTTGCGTGTGTGTGTGTGTGTTTGCGTGGGTGCGTGCACTCGTGCGTGCGTGTGTGTGTGTTTGTACTTTGATTTTTCGTTTTTTTATATTTCTGTTCGCTTTGTTGTTTGTGTTTAGTACCCATTTCTGCTCAGAGCCCTGTGCAATAGGCTCATTGGGAAAATTGCCATCACACGATCAAGTTTCATGCACACTACAATGTGAATAGAATGACCCGACCAACACTTTGAGGTGTCTGTGTCTTTTCAGCCTAGGTAGCTGATAGAGTAAAGAATACAGTACAGCTTTTCATAAAGGTAAAAGTATCCCGTAACCTATGTGGTCGTAGGGGAGCGAGGCGTCAGAGACCTCAGCTTCTCCAGGGGCCAGCATATTAAGGGCGGCGCCCATCTCCTCTCCCTCGATGGTTTACCTTCCCTGACCCTAAAGAGGGCAGGTAGACCTACGCATTTACAGCTGGGTGAACTGGGGGGGGGGGCTGTACTGAAGCCAAGGCGCGCAAACGGTCACCCATCCACGCTTGATGCTGCTAACCTTGACTTGTGAAAAGCGAGTGCTCTGACCACTGAGCCAATCCCCTGGTTATCTTTTCAGTCTCTCT
>CM060333.1:45449629-45467129 GCA_030674155.1 Stramonita haemastoma | reverse complement strand
TTTCTTTCCTTCTTTCTTACTTTCTTTCTTTCTTTCTTTCTTTCTTTCCTTCTTTCTTTCTTTCCTTCTTTCTTTCTTTCCTTCTTTCCTTTCTGTCTTTCTTTCCTTCTTTCCTTCTTTCTTTCTTTCTTTCATTTCTTCTTTCCTTCTTTCTTTCTTTTCTTTCTTTCTTACTTTCCTTCTTTCTTTCCTTCTTTCTTTCAGTTGTGACTAGCTGTTTGTTTTTGCAGTGACTCACTGTTTGCTTGTTGTTTTTTCTTTCATTGCTTTGTTTGTTTGTTTCTTTGTTTTTGTTTCTTTGTTTGTTTGGGTTTGGTTTTTTTCAGTGGTGACTGGCTGGCTGTTTTAATGGTGACGATTTCAGTAGTCACTGATCTTTTCTGTGGTGACTGTTTGTGTTGGTGGTGTCTATATTTTTGTTTTGTTTGTTTGATGTTTGCTTGCTTGAGGATTGTTTTTGTTTGGGTTTGGCTAGAGCTCCGAGGGTCACGGATGCGTAAGTGACCATTTAACCACTGATGGGGTAACCGCATTCCGACAGCGGGGATGTATGTTTCAGTGGTGACCATTGTCAGGAATGCTGTGTGCTTCAGTAGTAACTGTCTGCTTCAGTAGTGACTGTTTCATTGTGACTGTGTGACTATCTGTTTCAGTGCTGACTGTCTATTTCAGTGGTGACCATTGTCAGGATTGACTGTCTGCTTCAGTGGTGACTGCCTGTTTGTTTCAGTGGAGGCTGTTTCAGAGGCGACTGTTTCAGTGGTGGCTGTTTCAGTGGTGACTGTCTTGTTTCAGTGGTGACTGTCTTGTTTTAGTGGTGACTATCTGTTTCAGTGGTGGCTGTTTAAGTGGTATTTATCTGTTTTAATGGTGAATGTCTGTTTCAGTGGTGACTGTTTAAGTGGTATTTATCTGTTTTAATGGTGAATGTCTGTTTCAGTGGTGACTGTCTGCTTCAGTGGTGACTGTGGTGACTGTGTGTTTCAGTGGTGACTGTGGTGACTGTCTGTTTCAGTGGTCATTATGTTTCAGTAGTGACTGACTGTTTCAGTGGTGACTGACTGTTTCAGTGGTGAGTGTCTTTCTGTTTCAGTGGTGACTGTTTCAGTGGTGATTATTTCAATGATGACTGTCTTTCTGTTTCAGTGGTGACGCTGACGCACTGGAGTCAGAGGGGGAGGGGCAGGGAGCACGAGGACAAGGTCAGGACACGTCGTCGTCATCGTCTGCTGCGGTGTTGGAAGGAGTTCGTCTGCCCAGACGTCGTGTGCGCACTGTCTCCCGCAGCGGTAGGTGCTTGATTCTCTTCCCTCCCTCACACCTCGCTGTTTTGTTTTGTTTTTGTCACAAATCCTATGCTAAACCTGGCGTGTGAAGGTTACTTATAGGCCCCGTGGTCAATTCAGACGGTTTTATTTCAATCGCGTGGGTCCAAGTGGGTTCGAGTCTTGGCGACGTCTGGTGAATTGAGGATGGAGATTTTTACCATCGTCCGGGTCAACTTGCAAGTGTGGATCTGGCCAGTTTGTTCCTTTGATTTCATTTTTGTGTATGTATGTATGTTGTATGTATGTATGTATGTATGTATGTATGTATGTATGTATGTATGTTGATGTATGTATGTATGTATGTATGTATGTATGTATGTAGTATCTTCTCATCTCTCTCCCTCTCTCTCTCCCTCTCTCTCTCCCTCTCTCTCTCCTCTCTCTCTCTCTCTCTCTCTCTCTCTCTCTCTATATATATATATATATATACATACATACATACATACATACATACATACATACATACATACATACATACATACATACATACATACATACATACATACATACATACATACATACATACATACATACATACATACATACATACATACATACATATACATATACAGAGATGGAAAATGCACGTTAAAGATCCCGTACTGCATGTCAGCGTTAGAGTGGGTTATGGAAACACGAACACGCATAGCATACATCCCTGAACTCGGAATGCAGCTACCTTCATGTTAGGCAACAAAAAACAAAACAAAAAAACAACGAACAAACGGTGCATGCACAAAGTCTCACCATTGGTAAACCTTGGAGCTGTAGCCGAGGAAAGAAGACAAAAAAAAAAAAAAAGAACACAAAAATAACCCTGGCTACCGATCCACTGTGTGCGATGTCCATGTTATCATAAGGACACTCTGTGCATGCAGCTGTCTGTATCATTCAGGTGTTTTTATTTTTTATTTTATTCTTTTATATCGAGGATAATGGAATAAGCACGTTGTGTGGTTGTGTGTGTGTGTGTGTGTGTGTGTGTGTGTGTGTGTGTGTGTGTGTGGTGTGTGTGTGTGTGTGTGTGTGTGTTGTGTGTCTGTCTGTCTGTCTGTCTGTCTGTCTGTCTGTTTGTCTGTCTGTAAGTGTGTGTATCTGTGTGTGTTGTGTGTTGTGTGTTGTGTGTGTGTGTGTGTGTGTGTGTGTGGTGTGTGTATCTGATACAACCCTCCTCCCACCCATCCCTATTTTTGTGGGGGAGGGGGAAAGGAGGTAGGGTAGGTGTTCTCTTCATGATAGGCAAATAGTATCTTACAAAACATTTTCAAAATCTACCATTATCAAACCTATACATTGTTACGCGTAGCAGAATTTTAGCTGTTTTCACGTGTTAATATAAGGAAACTAACACACCTACGTGCCACACGCACACAGGTCACACACACACACACACACACACACACACCACACACACACACACACACACACACACACACACACACACACACACACACACACACTCACACACACAAACACTCACATCACAAACACTCACACACACACACACACACACACACCACACACACACACACACACACACACACACACACCACACACACACACACACACACAAACAAACACACACACACACACAACACAACACACACACCACACACACACACACACACACACACACACAACACACACACACACCACACACCACACCACACACACACACACACACACACACACACACACACACACCCTTACATCTCTCTTATATAAGCAAGAGTCAAATAAATCAACACCAGCAACCAAACTATAAAAAAAACAACAAAAAACACCGAAACGATAAAATAACAGGAACTTCTAAGCACACAAGACTCCTGGGGGTGGAAACTTGGACACAAAGGGTATATACAATTAGACACCATCACGGTGCTGGAGTCTGACTGAAAACAGCGGGATTAGGATTCATTCTGCCCACGTTCTGCAGTGAGGAGGTCTGGCAGCATTGAGGGACAGGCTAGGCTGAGGGGAAGGGACAGCAGAGGGTCTGGCACTGGGTTTAGGAGACGGGTCTGGGTGAGAGGAACGTTAAGATCTCCCCGTAGCTTAAAACGTCTCGGTTTTAAGGTGGGGAAGCGTGTGCGAGAGCCCATATGTTCTTTCTTTTTAATCTGTGGGGGGGGGGGGGGGGGCGGAAGGGGGGGGGGGCGGAAGGGGGGGGGGGGAGGGGGGGGGTGGGGTGTGTGTGTGGGTGGGTGTGTGTGTGTGTGTGTGTGTGTGGCTGTGTTGTTGGCTGTTGTGCTGTCTGTGTTGCTGTGTCTCTGTTTGTCTGTCTCTGTCTGTCTTGTCTGTGTCTGTTTTCTCTCTCTGCTTTTCTGACTCTCTCTGTCTCTGTCTCTGTCTGTCTGTCTCTCTGTCTCTCTCTTCTCTCTCTCTCTCTCTCTCTCTCTCTCTTCTCTCTCTTCTCTCTCTCTCTCTCTCTCTTCTCTCTCTCTCTCTCTCTCTCTCTCTCTTCTCTCTCCCTCTCTCTCTCTCTCTCTCTCTCTTCTCTCTCTCTCTCTCTCTCTCTCTCTCTCTTCTCTCTCTACTCTCTCTCTCTCTCTTCCTCACCACCACACACCACACACACGCACACCCACACCACACACACACACACACACACACACACACACACACACACACACACACACACTGTAAGGAAGAAAGAGAAAGAAAGACAAGTGAGGATGAGACAGAGAAAGACAACAAGACAGAGAAAAGACAAAGAGAGAAAAACTGCAGTCTGTCCTTGGAAAGCTTGGCAGGAAACACTCATCATTTCCAGTGTTGGGATTGTGGATTTTCCGTTTTGAATCCCAGTCATAGTCTGTAGAGACAGACTTTAAAGCTTCGATTTTGCGATGATTGTCTTCTATTCCAAGCACCTATGCTGTCGGGGAAGGGTTAGCTCAGTGGTCAGAGCATTCGCTTTCCAACTAAGGTTAAGCAGCATCGAGCGTGGTTACCAAGTGGAGGGGTGACCGTTTGCGCACCTTGGCTTCAGTATAGTCTCCCAATTCACCCAGCTGTAAATGGGTACCTGCCCTCTTGAAGGTCATGGAAGGTAGAGCAGCGACGGGAGAGGAGATGGAGGCCGCCCTCAATATGCTGGCCCTTGGAGAAGTAAGGTCTCGACGCCTCGCTCCTCTCGCACCACATAGGTTAAAGGGACACCTTTACCTTTACCTTATCCTATGTGTGTGTCAATTGTCTCCATCACCGCTGTCATCGAGGTAGGAGCTCCAAGCAATGCTACCAGGGTTCGCCATCTTTCCCATTACCTCTGCTGAGTTCAACGATCTCCTGTAGCCCTCCCAGACCACTGATCTCAGTGATGTTGGCAATGTAGGATGTTGGTGGTCTGCTGCCTCTTTTTCCCCTGCCCTCAACCTCACCTTGGAGAACTGTCGTCATCAGATTTGTCTTGTTTCTGTTTGCATGACCGGCATAACATATCCGTCTACGCTTATGCTAGTGTCATCAGTAAATACAGGTTATTTTTCTTTTCATTCCTCGGCTAGAGCTCCGAGGTTCACCAATGGTGAGATTTTGCGTATTCGACCGTTTTTGCCCCCAGGAAGGTAGCTGCATTCCGACTTCGGGGATATATGCAGGGTGTGTGTTCGTGTTTCTGTAACCCACCAAGCGCTAACATGAATGACGAGATCTTTAACGTTCATTTTTTTTTATCCTCTAATGCGTATATACATGAAGGTAGCTCATGCACTGGTAGGTCTGCACTTGAAGTTGACCTGGGATATCGTAAAAATTCACCACCCTTAATTTACCAAAGGCTGCCGATATTCGAACCCAGGACTTCATGAACTTATGGGATTGAAGTCGAACGGTCTTAAGCACTCTGCTATAGCGTCCGTCATTATTCTATAACAAATTGGATGTTGTACACAATGCCATGCGCTTACTTCAAAAACAACAACGGTTCAAGAAGAGACCCTTTTGCCACACCAGTTCAGGGAGAAAAAATGACGAGATTTGCTTCAGGACTATTTGTTTGTGGGCTATCTCTGACTTGAGGGGAATGTAGTCAAGCAGTTGGCCTCTGGTATTTAAAACAAACATGTTCGCCAACAACAACAAAAAGTGAAGGATTCTTTACTTTGTCAAAAGCCTTTAAGACAACCAGTTACAACCATTGGTTTGGTTGTTTTTTGCCTTGGGGTTCTTTTCTAACTTTAGAATTTAGCAAAACTTGTAACAAAGGAACAGAAAAAGAAGCCACGGCGGTTAAAGCCTCGGATTCTGTTTTTGTGTGGGTTTACTTTTTGTTTCTTTTCGTTGTTGTGTTGTTGTTGTTGTTGTTATTGTTGTCTTTTGTTTGTTTTTGTTTTCGTTCCTCGGTAAAAGCTCCAAGGTTTACGAGGTATGAGCCCCCATATGGCCTCTGTGGTCGGCGGGGCTATAAAAAAACAATATTGTATCGTATTAGAGTTCCAAGATTTACCAGTTGTGAGATTTTGAACATGTGACCATTTTTTCCATCATTAAGGTAGCCGCATTCCGATTTCGGAGATAACGTCTAAACACGACAGCTGCGTGGGTGTGGTTGTTTTTTTTTAATTGTCACGCGTTCCTACGACAAGAAATGGCCTACTCTTGCAAAAGGCACAACGGATTTTTTGTGTGTGTGCAAGATGTGTTCACACACAGGGCTGTGGTTTATAGTCCCATCTGAAAGAATTGGGGGGGGGGGGGGGTGGAGTCGGTGCTGATGTTAACCCCAGGGGGAAATCCCTAAAACAGGCACCTCGTGGTGGTGGATCCCAGGCCGTCAGATCACGAGCGCAACGCTCTAACCACTGGAGCATCCCGCCCCCCACCATTCGTTTAGGATTCTATAATTCTGCAAGGCACTGTCTAAGGAGGAAGAAAAAGACCAGACCAAGGAAGAGATGGTGAGGCAACATCAGCGAATGGACAGGCCTAGAACTCAACAAACTTGGAGGCAGATTAGAAGGGATGGACCACGGTGCCAGACTAAGGGGATGAAGATGAGACTAAGGAGATGAGAAGAGAGAGTAGAGAGAGAGAGAGAGAGAGAGAGAGAGAGAGAGAGAGAGAGAGAGAGAGAGAGAGAGAGAGAGAGAGGAGAGAGAGAGAGAGAGAGAGAGAGGAGAGAGAGATTTCTGCAAACTTGTAACCAAACAAGCCATATCAGTTTCAGGTATCGTGTGCGGTGGTCCGATCCTCGTTTGGGCCCGAAACTTTTCCCCCATCCATCAGACCATAAGTGGTCTGGGTGCTAGTCTTTCGGATGAGACAATAAACCGAGGTCTATGTGTTACACATAATTATTTAGCGCATATAAAAGAACCTATGGTTACAAGAGAGTTGTCCCTGGCAAAGTTATGTGGAAAAAACTACTCTCATAACGAAACAAATACAGCTGCAGACAGGAAAAGAAAAAATAATGGGTGGCGCTGCTCTTGTGGCGACGCGCTCTCCCCAGGGAGAGCAGCCCGAATTTCACACAGAGAAATCTGCCGTGTCTTAAAGGGTATAAAATAAAATAAAATAAAATAATATAATATAGCCTACATTTTTGAAAGGCGGAACGGGTTTTTAACGCGTGTGTAAGATGTTCTGATGTGCATTCGCACACGGGGCCTCGGTTTATAGTCTCTTCCGGACTTTGACATTCAGTTCCATTTTCTCGTCAAACTGAGAAGAATAGAAAGGGCAAGGAAGGAATCGAACCCAGAACATTAGGGTTTACTTATTAGTGAGATGAACGTCTTAACCCTCCTGCCACTTTCCTTCTGTCTACTTGTTGAATTGACAGGTTGCCCAGCAAATAAAAACGCTGACGTAAAGCGCTGCCCCAGTGACGTAGACATCTGTCTCAGTGACGTCATGTTTTGTGACGGTATCAGAGACTGCCCGAAGGAGAAGACGAAAACGCGTCAGTCTGCGCCCTGCCACAACGGGTATGGTTTGCACAGTTTGAAATTATTCAGTGATGGCAACAGAATATTCCGTTCTGGTGTGTGATGTGCTCTTACAGCATCTTTCCTATTCTTTAATGTTTTGTTGTCGTTGTGAGTCTTGTGTCGTACTGGGATAGTCGGTTAGATGAATGGATTCAAGGCGCGCGCGCGTGTGTGTGTGTGTGCTTGTGTGATGTGTTGTGTGATGTATGTATGTATGTATGTATGTATGTATGTATGTATGTTGTATGTATGTATGTATGTATGTATGTATGTATGTATGTATGTATGTATGTATGTATGATGTAGTGTATGCATGTATGTATGACGTATGTATGGTATGTAGTAGTATGTATGTATGTAGTATGTATGATTATGTATAAGTATGTAAGTATGTATGTAGGGTATGTATGTATGTTGTATGTATGTATGTATGTATGTATGTACGTATGTATGTATATATGATATTAGTATTATTAGTATGTGTGATATGTAATGTAAGTGTATGTGATGATATGTATGTAAGGTAAGTAAGAAGAATGACTATGTATAGATTAATCTAGTATATATATTTATATAATAATATATATATTATATATATATTTGTGTGTGTGGTGAGATGAGAGGGAGCGAGAGATAGACGGAGAAGGATGAAGGAGATGAGATGAGAGAGCAGAGGTGATTCTGAGAGAGAGAGAGAGAGAGAGAGAGAGAGAGGACAAAAAATTCAGAAGACATTTCCAAGGTGACACATCCATAGTGCCGTTGTATCTATTATTTTGTGTGTGGGTTGTTGTTTTTTGCTTCTTCACTGGCCTATATTCCGAAATATAACTTATGTCCACACAAGTTATTTCTTGACCAGCGCTAAAGAGCGTGACCAGACTGTAACTAACTGCTCCATGCTGTGTCCTCCCACAGACTCTCCCCATCACCCGGCCATTCACAACCTTTCCCAGCCTCCGTCCTTTGTCAAGCGCCATTTTAAGGTGAGTGCTTTCATTGATTAATCAGAAACAAAACCAACACCAACAACAACCAAGCAAACACATACACACACATATATACACACACACGCGCGCGCGCGCGCGCAGGTTCGCGCGCATGTCATCAATAAATTTCATTTTAAAGGAAATATTGTCTGGATTTTAGACTATTTATGTAACGGAACACAAGGTAATCATGATGGACATAGTTATTGAGCTTTCTTGAAAAGGTTATATTAATGAAAAAGTTTACACAGAATTCATTACATTCGACACACACGTGATTATTAATTAGGACAAATATGGAGAGAGAGAGAGAGAGAGAGAGAGAGAGAGAGAGAGAGAGATGAGAGAGGAGAGAGAGAGGAGAGAGAGAGAGGGGAGAGAGAGAGAGAAGAAGGAGGAAGAGGGAGAGAGAGGACGGAATGTAGGAAGGTAGTTCACAAATTTTAAGAGAAGGAGAGAGAGTGAAGGGAAAAGAGATGAGAGGAGAAGAGATGAAAGAGAGAAGAAGAAGAAGATAAAGTAATTTTAAGCCAGATAATGTTGCGTAAGTTTTCAGTTGACCAATAATATCATCACTAACACTCTTTATTTTTCTAGTTATACATTTTTATTAAAAAAAAAGATCATAATGGTAAAAGAGTTGTTATACGAGAGAATAGATGATAGTTTTTTTCTTTAAAATCAATTACAACTACACAATGAAAGATACACGTAAAAACATTTGATACTGTAAAACATTTGCCACACACACACACACACACACACACACACACACACACACACACACACACACACACACAACGCATTCACACAACACACACACACACACACACACACACACACACACACTCACACACACACACACACACACACACACACACACACACACACACACACACACACACACACACACACACACACACACACAACACACACACACACAGTGGATTAGAAGATGATTTTTGAAGGTTGTCAATGATTGTTGCTCTTTAATTGAATCGGGAAGGGAGTTCCACAGCACAGGGCCTGAGTATAGTAAACTAGACTTAAACAAGTCTGTTCTTGAGAGAGAGGAGAGAGAGAGAGAGAGAGAGAGAGAGAGAGAGAGAGAGAGAGAGAGGAGAGAGAGAGAGAGAGAGGAGAGAGAGAGAGAGAGAGAGAGAATGAATAATAATTTTATTTTTCAAGGGTTACAGAGTAAGCATTAGATACTTTTTTCATCCGGCCCTTGCCCTGATCAGGGAATAAAGCTAAGAAACCCCTCCCTAACCCTACATACCAGATTACAAGAGAGAGAGGAGAGAGAGAGAGAGAGAGGAGAGAGAGAGAGAGAGGAGAGAGAGAGAGAGAGAGAGAGAGAGAGAGAGAGAGAGAGAGGAGAGAGAAGGCAAGGCAAGGCAAGGCAAGGCAAAGGCAAAGGCAAGGCAAGGCAAGGCAAATTCTTTTCTTCAAGGATAATGAATAAGCACTTGTGTGCTTTTTTACATCGTCCCCGCCCTTATCAGGGATACATCAATATTTTTTAAAAAACACCTCTAACTAAACAACAACAATAATAATGACCCAAATACCAAGAGCAAGAAACAATGCCAAGTAGCAAACAACAGACAAGAAATAAGAAAGCAATACATTAATAAGGTAATTTTTTTTAAGGCACGCATTCACAAACGAAAATAAGAAGTAAGAATCAAATGATGATTTTGATTTTTTTTTAAATAGCGCAATAAAGAGCAAACATGAGAATATAATGGGGTAAATGACTGAAAACATCAATCCACCACCATCTATCGACAAAATGAGTCATATAAAACATAACATTTTGATAAAAGGGGAGAGAAAAAAAACCTCACACACACACACACATTCATTCTCTCACTCACTCACTCACTCACAGGTTCGCCTGCATGTCATCAATAAACTTCATTCTAAAGGAACTATCAACGAATCAAGAAGGAAGCCTTCGCAAAAAGCACAACTACAAAACAACAATCTGACAATCAGTAAGATATAGGAACAAGCGGTAAGTAAACGAACAGGTCACTGCAGGTACACATTCTCTCCTGTAAAAAAAAAAAAAAAAAAAAGAGGGAGAGAGAGGAAAAGAGAAGACAATAGGAATCACTTCCAGTGTCAAAAAGAAATTCATACTAGATAGTCAATAGCCTGTACATAGATTAGCTTTCGCGCTCATTTTTATAACCTGCTGTCCTGCGGAGAGATTTACATGCAGGGTGTGCGGGATATGTACAAGGCCTTCTCTCACTCCCTTTTTATATATGTCGGGAAGTGGGTAGCAATAGTCTATTATGCCGAACAGAGAACATCTACAATAGAATACTTTTTTTTTTAAAGATGCTAGGAAACATATCAAAAATACAAGTTACCTTTCGTTTGTCTTATTTTGTCTAAATATTCATGGTCCATGTTGCGCTAATGTGCGACGCCTAGAATTCCCTCCCCTGATCATGAAAAACACAGTTGCCTTCTTTCAAAACTACTAAAATTCATAAAGGATTATCGCCCCATGCTTTGAATTGCCTCCCTTAGCAGGAACGCTGTTGCCTTCTTTGTTCTTACTAAAATTCATAAAGGACCGCCGTTTCAAGGGAGTTAATTAAGGAAACCCACAAAATAACTTGCTCCACGAAGAATTCTTTCATGTCTAGTTTTGAATATATGACATCAGTTACATCCCTAAAATACCATTCTGACCGTAGCTATCCCAAGATCATTATTTTGCTCGACTTCAGAAGACATTTTGTTTCAAACTCAAAGAAATCATGCCAATACATAGGACATTCTAGAGTATATATTTTTCTGGAGAGAGAATAATGAATGAATGAGTGAATAACTTTATTTTTTTTAATGGTTACAGAGTAAGTATGTACATACTTTATCCATCCGCCCTTGCCCTGATTAGGGAATATGTATTTTAACAAATGTTCAAAGGTAATAGCAACCCCCTACCCCACACAGCACAGTCATCAACAACAGTTCAACCTATGATTTAAAAAAAATATATATGTATACATTTCAGAAACACGTTATCCCCACTGGGTACATTGATATTTTTTTTTTAGAGATAAATATATATTCAACAAACACTTAATCTTCAACTGACTCAAACCTTAATGTCAAGACAGATGCACTGATAATCATTAAGTAAATCAAATAGATAGAATAGAGAGGAGAAAAAATAGAGGAGACAGCAGAGAAGAGCAACCCATACAAAAAATATATATCAAGACATTTTTTACAAATCTTTCTTACTTTAAAACAATATTATGAAGAAAAAAGCTAACAAAAATAACCTAACAACAACAAACATTCTTAAAAAATCAACAGCATTAAGGTGTATCGCCACATGAAATACCCAAATATGACATTTTTTCAAATCGTGTTCAAGACATTGAATTTAACAAGTCAATAAGAGGAGAGAGAGAGAGAGAGAGAGAGAGAGAGAGAGAGAGGAGAGAGAGAGAGAGAGAGATCAAATCAAATCAAATCAAATCAAATCAAAATAGAGAGAGAGGCAAGGCAAGGCAAGGCAATGCAAGCTCTTTTATTCGAGGATAATAGATAACCGTGTGCTTTTTTACATCCAGTCCCCGCCCTTTTCAGGGATAACATCAAGATAAAAAGATAACCTCAATTGAACAACAACAATGATAATGATCCAAATACCAAGAGCAAGAAACCATACCAAGTATCAAACAACAGGTAAGAAGTAAGACAGAGATACAATAATAAGGTAATGATAGAAAAAGGCACTCATTCAGAAAGGAAAATAAAAAGTAAAAGAATCAGTGATGATTTTGATTTGAATGATAAAAAGCGCAATAATTAAAGAATAAACATGAGAATATGATAGGTTAAATGATTTAAAACATCAATCCACCACTATCATCATCAAAAAGTTATATAAGACATAACATTTTGATAAAAGGGGATGAAAAAACAAACCAAACAAAACAAACAACAAAAACTAAACAAAAAACAACAACAACAAACAAAAACAAAAACAACACACAAAATAAAACAACAAAAAAACCACAAAAAAACAAAAACAAAAACTCTCACACCACACCACACACATCACACACCACACCACACACACACACACACACACACACACACACACACAACACACACATACACACACACACACACACACACACACCACTCACAGGTTCGCTTGCATGTCACAGAGAGAGAGAGAGAGAGAGAGAGAGAGAGAGAGAGGAGAGAGAGAGAGAGAGAGAGAGAGAGAGAGAGAGAGAGAGAGAGAGAGAGAGAGAGAGAGAGAGCAAGGCAAGGCAAGGCAAGGCAAGGCAAAGCAAGGCAAGGCAAGGCAAGGCAAGGCAAATTCTTTTATTTCGAGGATAATGAATAAGCACTCGTGTGCTTCTTTTTTTTTCATCCAGTCCCCAGAGAGAGAGAGAGAGAGAGAGAGGGGGGGGGGGGGGGGGGAATCCGAACACTCCAAAATCAACACACAGTGGCACGTCATCAGAGATGGGTTTTATTTGATGAGGCCCTGTACAGGAATCATGTGATGGTAAGAACAGCTAATTGCATCATTACCTGTCAAGGATTTCACCGGGCGTCCTGTTGTTGACGACACTGATTTTCATTTGGGGAAAAACGCTGCATAAGGTTTTTTCTTTCTTTTTTCTTCTTGAAGCGAACGCAAACGCAATTTTATTTTACGGGGGTAATAAGCAGTAAGAGTGTGTGCACTTTGTCATTGTACCTGTGGATTTTTGGGCCTTATGTAAGCGAAAAAATATCGCTGCACTGTAACAAGGCGCGTCTGTTTGTTTGTGTCTGTATAATCAATGGCAGTATTTGGATCACTGTTCACCTGTGTGGGATGCAGGGCGCTGTCAGTACAATAGCATCCCCACCTTCTGGAAATTCTGTGCTAGGAATTCACCTTCTTTTTTTATCCCTCTCTTTGTTTCTGCCTTGCTTGGGAATCCTCGGAATTGTATCATATATACTATTTTAGAAGAAACTCTTTTACTTTTTTGGTGTGTGTGTGTGTGTGTGTGTGTGTGTGTGTGTGTGTGTGTGTGTGTGTGTGTGTGTGTGTGTGTGTGTGTGTGTTCCATGTATATTTTTTTAATTGAAAGAAGTGTGTATTCCTTTTGGGGGGAAAAATTGGAGAGGCGGGATTTTAGCTTTAATTAATTCTGTACCGAATTGTGCTCTCTCTTCCTCATCTCATCTCTCTCTCTCTGTCTCTCTCTCTCTCTCTCTCTCTCTCTCTCTCCTCTCTCTCTCTCTCTCTCTCTCTCTCTCTCTCTCTCTCTCTCCTCTCTCTCTCTCTCTCTCTCTCTCTCTCTCTCTCTCTCTCTTTTAGTTTTTTAACTTGAAAAACCGTTATAGGTCTACTTGTTTTAGATTAATGGAGATGTGAAATCTGTGTTTGTCTGTGGCAGGTCTTCAGACAGTTGAAGTGACGGGGCAAGACTGCTGTCCTCTTGTGGACACCTCAGGACGTCTCTTGACAACGGCTACCTGATCTGGACACTGACACTTCCCCAGGAGCTCTGCTGACACTCCTGTCCTGATATGATTCACTCCTGTCCTGATATGATACACTCCTGTCCTGATATGATTCACTCCTGTCCTGATATGATTCACTCCTGTCCTGATATGATTCACTCCTGTCCTGATATGATTCATCCTGTTCTGATATGATACACTCCTGTCCTGATTCACTCCTGTCCTGATTCACTGCTGTCCTGATATGATTCACTCCTGCCCTGTCCTGATTCACTCCTGTCCTGATATGATTCACTCCTGTCCTGTCCTAATTGGCAGTCTTCAGACAGTTGAATGACGTGCAGACTGCCTGTCCTGTTGACACCTTCAGCACGTCTCCTGACACTGGCTCCGATCTGGATCCCGACACTTCCCCGGACTCTGCTGCACTCCTGTCCTGTATATTCACTCCTGTCCATATGATTCACTCCTGTCCTGATATGATTCACTCCTGTCCTGATATGATTCACTCCTGTCCTGATATGATTCACTCCTGTCCTGAATACATTCCTGTCCTGATTCACTCCTGTCCTGATTCACTCCTGTCCTGATTCACTCCTGTCCTGATAGATTCACTCCTGTCCTGATCACTCCTGTCCTGATCACTCCTGTCCTGATTCACTCCTGTCCTGATATGATTCACTCCTGTCCTGATATGATTCACTCCTGTCCTGATATGATTCACTCCTGTCCTGATATGATACACTCCTGTCTGATATGATTCACTCCTATCCTGATTCACTCTGTCCTGATTCCTACTGTCCTGATGCACTCCTGTCCTGATGCACTCCTGTCCTGATATGATTCACTCCTGTTCTGATATGATTCACTCCTTCCTGATTCATTCCTGTCCTGATTCACTCTGTCCTGATCACTCCTGTCCTGTATGTCACTCCTGTCCTGATCACTCCTGTCCTGATATGATTTCACTCCTGTTCTGATATGATTCACTCCTTCCTGATTCACTCCTGTCCTGATTACTCCTGTCCTGATTCACTCCTGTCATGACACCTGTGCCTCTGGATAATGATTCTCTTTGTCTGTATCAGCTCTGCCCTGCTTCCTGATCTCACATGACTGGACACTTGCTGCATGATATGACCTGCTCTGAGGTCAGACATTGTTCTGTTATTGATGTTCGTATCGTTCTGCTGTTTTTCTTCTGGGTTCCGCCCCGAGTTTTACTCTGGAATTTCCAGACATTGTTCATATGACCACTTATGTCAGGCATCGTCTGTAGTGACTCACTTCTGGAATGTCCAGACATCGTTCTGTAGTACTTCACTTCTGGAATGTTCCAAACATCATTTTGTAGTAATTCTGGAATGTTCAGACATCATCTTGGTCATTATCTGGAATGTTCCAGACATCGTTTGTAGTCACTTCACTTCTGGAATGTTCTAGACATCATTCTGTAGTCACTTCACTTCTGGAATGTTCCAGCATCTTCTGTAGTTACTTCACTTCTGGAATGTTCCAGTCATATTCTGTAGTCACATCACTTCTGGAATGTTCCAGTCATCATTCTTAGTCACTTCACTTCTGAATGTTCCAGTCATTATTCTGTAGTCCTTCACTGTAGTGACTTCACTTCTGGAATGTTCCAGACTCGTTCTGTATTTACTTCTGGGAATTCCAGACATTATTCTGTAGTACTATATATAGTTATTTCACTTCTGGAATGTTCCAGACATCGTTCTGTAGTCACTTCACTTCTGGAATCATTCTGTAGCTAACCCATGATCTGAGTTTTTAGTGTCTTCAATGCGAGTGACTTTGGATAAATTCAGCATTTCTTGGCATGAGAATATTAATGATATTTAGTGCAATCAACATGTCAGCGTATGGAACATACTTCAGAAACATTCCACACATCAGCGCATGAGAACCTTTCTGATACTTTCAACACAGTGAATCATAAGAAAATAACTACGTTCAATTGTGACACGTTCTACACGTCAACACATTAGAACCTTACTTTTTATATGTTTGACAAACTGATTGAAAATACCACTTCCGTGTTATTCAACTTATCACATGACAACCTCCACTTACTACCTTTGATACATACAGTCACGCTTGAGAAATCCATAGGGTATAATTTATTCAAACGTCTATGTTTGAGAGCCTCATTCGCTTAAAAACCTCTTTTTCTTCTGAGAGTATATTCAGGGTACTTTGATTTGTTGCTTTACAACTCTCAGTGCTACATAAATTCCTTACATCTTCTTCTTCTTCTTCTTCTTCTTCTTCTTCTTCTTCTTCTTCTTCTTCTTCTTCTTCTTTCTTCTTCGCAATTCTTCTTCTTCTTCGCAATTCTTCTTCTTCTTCTTCTTCTTCTTCTTCTTCTTCTTCTTCTTCTTCTTCTTCTTGTTCTTCGCAATTCTTCTTCTTCTTCTTCTTCTTCTTCTTCTTCTTCTTCTTCTTCTTCTTCTTCTTCTTCGCAATTCTTCTTCTTCTTCTTCTTCGCAATTCTTCTTCTCCGCAATTCTTCTTCTTCGCAATTCTTCTTCTTCTTCGCAATTCTTCTTCGCAATTCTTCTTCTTCGCAATTCTTCTTCTTCGCAATTCTTCTTCGCAATTCTTCTTCTTCTTCGCAATTCTTCTTCTTCTTCGCAATTCTTCTTCTTCGCAATTCTTCTTCTTCGCAATTCTTATTTCTATCATCATCATCATCATCATCATCATCATCATCATCATCATCATCATCTATTATTCAACGCGTCTGTGCGAGAGGATCCTGCTTAATTTCCAGTAGAATTGAGGATGTTGACCTTGCCTTTAAAGCTTCTGTATGTCAGGATGTAGACAAGCCACTGACATGTCACCTCTTCAACAGATCTCAGCACCTCTCTTACACGTGTTACAATTTTGTCAATATAATTATAAGACACCCCCACCCCCACACACCCCTCCCTCAACTTACTTGATAAGGATGAGTTAATCTGTAAGAGACTTGACTTAGTATTACTGGAGATGCTTACTCTGATATAGTGAAAAAAAAAATCTCAAAATGTTCTGATTCTTTATGATGAGATATTCTCATATCACTGACCGGAAGTCGTGCTTGCTTGATTACATTAAACATCTCATTATATGAGAGTTTTACTTGTCTTGCTGTTGTTGTTGTTGTTGTTATTGGGAATTTTTGGATGTATTGAATTCTTTGATGTATTGAACACACGAATGAACAGAGATATGATCCCCTCTGATTTCTTTGGCGTGTTGCTGTGAGGAAGTACAAATCCCATTTTCAAGGTTTGTCTTTGAGAGTAAATGTAATCTTTTGTTGCGTGCCGGTTCTAGCCTACATGCTTTTCAATAGTCAACGTACTGTAGCTTTAGGACATCTGCTCAACTTTCTTGTCTTTAAGTTTAAATCACTGCTGATGGGAAGTCTGTTTGCTTTTAATATATAAAGCTGATTTCTTGGAACTCTGCTTATGTCTGGTTTACTTCGTGCACCATTGCCGGCAGTTCTGCTATTTTCTATGTCATTGATGCATCATTGCATTGAGGTTTTTTTGTATATATAGTAAAAAGGTAAAGTTAAAGGTGTCCCATAACCTATGTGGTCGTAAGGGAGCGAGGCGTCAGAAACCTCAGCTTCTCTAGGGGCCAGCATGTTGAGAGTGGCGCCCATCTCCTCTTCTCCTCGCTGCTTTACCTTCCCTGACCCTATAAGAGGGCAGGTACC